>MU006306.1:138476-428181 GCA_010093695.1 Plenodomus tracheiphilus IPT5
GGGGGAGGCAGAGGCAGAGGCAGAGATGCACACACCGACGCCACGGCCAGCGAGTGATGCACAGAGGTTGCATCGTGTGGAGATCGGGGGAGGGGGGGGGTCACTGGTGTCAAAGGGCCCTCAGTGCCCTCTGGCAGTCCTGCGCCATGACCCAGGCTCTGCGTCGTCCCCAGCCCATCGCGACCCGCCAGCCTGGGCCGACTGCGCAATACTCCGAAAGCAGGCAGAGCCACTCATGTGTAGAGTAGGCACAGTAGGGCGGGTGAGTGGAGTGGGTAGGTACAGGAGGCAGTCAGCAGTGGGGAACCAGCCAGACGTCAGACAGAGGCCCGGTGAACGGGGGCAGGTGGGCGGTGGAGGATGGGGTCTGCGCAGGCCGCGGGCTGTTAGCTGGCAATAGCGGTGATAGTGGCCGTGGTTGTAGTCGTCGTGGTCGTCGTGGTCGTCGTGGTCGTCGTGGTGCTTGTCGTCGTTGTCGTTGTCGTTGTCGTCGTTGTCGTCGTCGTCGTCGTCGTCGTCGTCGAGCGCGCAACAGGCCACGGCAAACGGTGAGCGTGTGTGCTGAGGGCCCGCGCGAGAAACGATGGGGCGGCTCCGGCCTCCCTTGCGCCAGACGACCAGGAGCAGCAGAGGAAGGCGCGATGCGCCGCGCAGGGGCCTCAGACGGGCAGAGAAGGCGCGCCCGGTGACGTGCAGCTGTCCGCGCTTCGCCCTTCCCCACCTGGGGGCGCCCCTGGTCTACGCCTTGCCTCTTTCGCTGCTAGCGCGCTTGGCGCCGGCCGCCGTCTGGTCGGCGCCTCCAAACCACCCAAATGCTCACATCACCCGTGCCTCGGAGGCAAATCCGCGACTCAACACCATGAGCAGAGCGGCTCCCTTGCTGCCCGCGACGATAACCCACGCGGGCAGGGTGACATCTGCGTCCCAGGCCTCACCGCGCTCATGTGTCTCGCACGTTGCGGCTGCCCGCCCCCCAGCGCCTGGGGCTGACACTGACACTGCGCTGCGAAGCCGCCGCTCGTCTGGACAGAGCATTCCTTGCCTCCAGCTTCGCCGCGCAGCGTCGCCCTGCTGGGCCTGCGCCAATCGCTGGCCCGCGACGATCCTCTATCCGTCGACAGAGCACCGCTGCCGGGCTTGCCGCAGCACTGAACCTGAGACTGCCCCGACAGCCTTGAGCCCACTTCTTCGACTTCCCAACTGGGCTCGTCATCTGACGCCGCTCCATGGAGAATGCTGAAGCAGGGCTGTCGCTTAGCTTCCGAGTGCTTCACCGCACTTGTACGTCACGCCCAGTCCCTCCGGCTCTCCCAGTGCGTCTCGCGGCACCCACGCACAACAGCCCGTTGAAGGCTCGACCGAAGCCGTGGCGCTGCGGGTATTCAGGACATCGTGACCTCGCCCGCACCACTGCTCTTGAGGTTACAGAGCACCCGCTCCTCTTGCAGCGCGTCCGCTGTTGAGGCACACTGACCTGCAGCCTCCCGCAAGCCCGTGACGGTCAAGGTCGGGCTTGAAGCAGTGTCAGCATTTCGATAGTTTCATGGCGACCTGCATCAATTGGGAGCACGTCTTCGGGTGAAGTAGGAGCCATTCAAAACACAATGTCCAATGTCTCAGCCGGCCCCAAGTAGAATAGAGGCGGCATCAATGTCTGGCCATGGAAGCTGCCCACTACCGATGGTTGCGTACGACACGTTACACCATCACTGCTTATTTCGGGCGTCCTGATCCACCGATCGACAGAAGAGGCTGGCATGATGCAGCGGCCTTGCTCGACGAGAAACGTCTGCCAACAGCGGTACGGCCCGTCAGCGACGACAGTATCATCCAGAGCAAGTCGGGTCAACATTCCTGCCAGTGATTGCCTTGATCGGTCTCCGATAGACAGTGCTCGATCGATAGCCCAAGTCTAGTCTCCTAGTCTCTACTCCCTCGCACCCGCAAGTATCGATTGAGACGGCGCTTGTTATGAAACTTTACCCTTGGGTTGGCACTTTCACGGCATGTACCAATTTCAACGTGCAATTGAGCGAATCTCGCACCCCTACCGACCCATTTGGACTCTGCGCATTGAATTCGCTCGCTAACGATGCCCTTACTGTGACAGTGATTGAGATTCCAGACGTCAAATCACTAGCCGCAGCCTCGACGCCCACTACCACCTAGCGTGCAAACGCAAAGCGAACGTATCTAGAAGGTCCCATTGTCTCTAGGATGACCATCTCAAGTCAGCAGCCTGCTATGGATGGGAGACTACATTCTGGGAATCGGCCCTTATTTCCAGCTCGGTAGCCAGCCTTGGTGCCGCCCGAGCGACGTGCTGGGTACAACTGACGGACTCGCACAACGGATCTCGTGAAACTGTTGAATGACCCATCCCCGCTTAACGACATTACTGGTTCTTCCAGGCGCTGGGTCATGTCGCTGTCACTTCGGTTGACTCGATGCCTCGTGGTGAGTACTTGACCTTTTGAAAGTTGATAGGTTCGCGACAGCGAACTCATTGTTAGGCCATACTGAACTTGTTTCTAAAAGATTCTTGTAACAAGGTTCCGTACACAGGCTGCTCTGTTCGCTCCTCATGGCTTCACACGTGTGTCCAGTCAAGTTTATATTCGCTCATCATGGCCTGATGTTGTTTGAAGCGTGGCTGTGCGGTGTGGTTTGGTAGCGAGAGGTTGGCGTCACACGGGGCGGCCGATGACATTTAAATGGTCGACTACACAAGAACATCTCGATTCGCCAATCAGTATTGACAAACGACTGTGGGTTTTTTCAACTCCAATGTTTCCCATTTTGGAAGACTCGATTGGCCGAGCACTCGCTGATCTTCCATCTCATCATGCCGTCAGGAGCCAGGTGTCGTGTCGATCCAAGCGCTCGTACGTTGTGAGGTGGTCTAGATCAAGTGCGCCGATGCATTTTACCACCAGAGATATATCAAAGGACTGTATCAACTGTTCTGGATGTCTGCGCCCGCTGCGGGACTCCCGAATGGCCAAATTCGTCCTGCATGCGTCTGCAGAGATGCATACAGCCCTTGAGCAACAAGTTCGGCCTGGTTCCGGGGGCAGAGAGTACAACGAAGCCGTTGTATGACCGCCAGCCCCTCTGGTCAGATCACGAACGAATGGTCTGTGCTCAAGCCGTGCAAGCAAACGACCTGGCTGTTGAGGAGCACAGCTTTGTGCTTGCCGAATTTGGAACGGGCCCGTGAGGATAGATGTGGACGTCTTCATGGGTGATAGTCCAGTCTTTGTGTCTCAACAGCTAGGCCCAAGGCGTCGCTCAAGCAGGAGCCAGCACGAGCATTGTCACAAGGCGTGTCTCTCGTCCATCAGCATCTCCACCCAGAATCCGGGGACTGGCACTCAACGGCGCCACAGTTTCGCGACATGATGCTTCCGTGATGATTAGAGAGCGCCCGTCCCCGCCTGAAGTGAAGCGTGAACTTTGTCTGGCCCGCGGACGCTCAACGAATATCCCGCATATAGCCTCTGTGCCAATATGACGCCGGACCCGGCATGCTGATCTCCACGCCGTCTTCGCAAAGCATCTGGTGTCCACTCATTGATTTCCACAACATCACGGCCGTGACAGGCGGGAAGATCGCCCCTGGATGCTGCAGATTGTGACTTGTGTCAGCTGAACACGACATCCGACACTAATCTGCTAGGTGAGTTGTCGTCAGCCTCTGCTGCTCCATGCTGACTGAATCTCTTACTCTGCAGCAATGAGACAAGAGTCTCGAAGCGAAGCAAATGAAGAAGTTGACATTACGCTGATCAGTGATTGCTGCTGCGGACCCCAACGAGTGCCGAACGCCGAATAATCATCTCAAGAATCGCAACGATCGCGACAACACTCCTCCATCCAGTGAGACGAGAGATTTCTAGTAGTAGCTCTGATCAGCTTCACTCCCTACTCCAACCTCGAGCCGTCAGACAAGCAGACAGTCAATATACACTTTACCACATACGTCGCTACAAGCTCATCCTCAAACACCCCATCCCTATCCCCTATCCAACAGCCTCACAGTCATTAATTATTCGCCACTCCGATCAGCCCGTGGTAACACTCCGATCCCCATCAGATCAGCCCATCTTACTAAACATGATACCGTTCATCTCGGACCACCATGACATAGCGTGCAGGATCTCGTCATACTGATCTCTCCCTCTCTCTCTCGTATCCCCCGATTGCTAGATTGGCTACGGCGACTTTCCTTGCACACTGCCGAAGCCAAACAAACACGGGATTATGCAAGTGCTAATCTCAACATGACGTGGTTTTGCGATCCAATGAAAGGGTTTCCTCCTCACAAGTACGTTCTGACCTGATGCCTTGCTTTTGTCTTCTCCCCCTCCCTCAAAGCAAAGATGAATGAGGGGAAAGTCATCAAGTTGTCTCGCCTGCTCCCCTCTTCACCTAACGGCCTCCCAACCCCGGGAAAATAAGAAAGATAGAAAATACCCTGATTAGATGATGTTGTATACTCGGGCACACCTACCCCTCCCTCCCTAGACTCGCCTTAAGTGTCCCAAATTAAGTCCCTCGCCATCCACTCCATCCCATCAGATGACGTGTTTCCTCTCCTCCTCTTTTGCTTTTTCCAGTAGACCCCGCATATGCTCATGCTTTGGCTGGGAAAAATTAGCGTTGGTCTCTGTTTGCGTGATTGTACACATATGCTCATGTCTCCTGCGTGTGTTGTGTTTCGTGTGTTTGTGTTGTGAGATATGTTGTGAGATATGTTGTGAGATTGCTTTTTTGAGGGGGGCGTGGGTGCACTGCACTCTGCTCGTGCTTGGACTTGCAGTGTTTTGCGAGGAAGGGGGTTTGTGATTGGATGGTTTGAGGGGTGTGAGTTGAGTTGAGTTGAGTTGAAGGTTTTGTTTGTTCGTCTGGGCTGTGGTGGGTTGAGTTGGGTTGAGTGTGCGTGTGCGTGTGCGTGTGCGTGTGCTTGTGCGTGGTTGTGCCTCGTTTATGGGTTTTAAATACATGATATGACAGTACATTACATGTACATGTACTAGTTCTCGATGAGCAAAGTGTGGAGCTTGGGCTGGGGACGAGGTGGGGCGAGGTGAGTTGAACCTGTGGGGGCTCTTTTCAAGATCAGGGGCGAATTCATGGGCTTGTTTTGAGGTTTGGTTTGTTTGGGTGTTGATGCGAAGAATAGGTCGGAGTGGCGAGTCTGTGAGCGGGGGCGGTGGTAATTGGTATGGGGGGATGGGGATGGGGGGTAAGGTCCTTTGGAGGTGCCTCTTTATTTTATTTCTGGGGAGAATGGAGGGAACATGGTAAAATTGTCTTTTTTGTGCGCAGTGTTTTGTGTGGGTAGTGTGTTTGACCAATGGAGTATTAAGGAGCGGTTCATTCAGCTTGTTTCTTTGGTGGGCTTTACAATTTACTGTGCTATGCTATGTCAAATTTGTTTAATGAAGCACAGCACGCGTGTATGCGTGGTGGTGAGATAGTCTTTCAATTCGAGATAAGATGAGCAAGATAAGTAAGCCTCATGAATGATGTCATAGTACTACTCCTATGTTCAACTGCACCATGTGGTTAGATTGTTATTGTTGCAACATGTTGGGAGTTTCTTTGATGTGTTGTCCGAGGGCTTTGTGCTAACAGAGGTAGAAAGGATGTTTGTCTGACTTGGTTTGCAGTTGATATAATATTATGTGTTGCGCTCTCATGGATTATTCTTAACTTCTTTGGCTGATACGTCTGCATTGGAGGAAGAGTTTAATCCAATTTAACCAAAACCGCCATTATTTTTTCAAGTCAGCCAGTTAGTTCTAAATCTAGCCTTTTGCTCTTCAGATCTAAATCTAGTATCTCACTGTAGTGTTCTTCCCTTTTCTACCTAAGTTTAGCACCATCTCTCCAACATTCGTATCTATACTCCCTCCCCGTTCTTTTCAAAATATAACCAAAAGTCTCTACTTGAAGGGATTTCATCAAGAATCGCTAGTCAACTGCCATCTGCCTACCTGCTCTCCACAGCCTAAAGACATCTGCTCGAATAGACATGAGACACAACCCACCTCATCGTCTCTTGCACGCGACACATTATCATTTTAAACTATGCATCGCAATTCCTCTCATCTGCACATATCAAGATATTAATCAAGAATCTTAAATACTGTTTTACCCCCTAGAAGGGAAGGACACAGCTACAACTGCAACTCCCGCTATACCATTCCTTTATATATCTACTAAAGTAGAATATCTAGATCATTTGCCTTTCTTATCTTAAAAATAGTACAACAATGATCATGATATATATGCATACATGTAACAAACAAACACCATCCAACCAACTAATAAAAGATTAACGAAAACGATTACTACAATTTCAACTCTCTCTAGGCTTGTATATTTTTTAGACTCAATACTATCTCACACATCCCTCGGTCGCCACTTGTTCTTTCAACGAGTTAGTGTATGTTGTAGAGTGAATATGGATGTACTTGTACTGTCTCGCACCTACTTCCCTCCCTCCCTGTTTGTCAGACTCCACACACACACACTAACCAGTAAAGCATACTGTACATCATTCGATACGTGAAACAGCAAAGCATGCACATAATCCAGATGCGCCAGTATTTCCATTATACACTTATCCACTCTTTATTGCGCGTCTGATATACATTCCACTTCTTTTCAAAAGACTGGTGCAAGCTCGTACTCCACCTTACAAGAACGATACTACACATTCGCTTCCCACAGTCCTCTTACATACCAGCCATCTACATCTGCCCCGCCATAGCCGGACTCCCATGACGCTGATCAAGGTGATCATAATTGAGTTCGAATTCTCTCTGCTCAAAACCACGTTAGCAAACTAGCGCCATACAAGTCCAATGTCAAGTATTTAAGAACTGTAATTTGAGAAACAGGGCAAAAACATACCCTCTCTCTCCTCCAATTCCCGACATCAAAGAACAAATACCATCCCCTCTCCTCTTTGGGACTCAATCTCAATGGCGCCGGCAGATCGGGATCCTTCATCATCCACTGGCGCAAGTTGATGTGCCACCTCCAATCGCGATTGTACAATTCGGACGCTGCAATTTCTTGCAGAATATCGCGCGGGAATTGGTAGAAGATGGCAAGAAGTGTTTCAGCGGTGAAGGACGACATTTTCGAGTGTAGAGGTGGGACATTGGTGACGGTGTAGGCAGCGGGGAGGGTGAAGGAAGGGGGGATGACGGGTTTGGAGGTGGACTCGACAAAGGGGGAGCCGAAGGTTGGGTGCAGAGGGGAGTGGCTGGGAATTGTTAGTCACTAATGCATCATTTTGTATGATTGAGGTTGGACTCACTCTGGCCGACTGAGTTCCAAGCCGAGGACGGTGAGATCTTGTCCCATAGCTAGCGATGAGTAGTCTGGACTCTCGAGCGGTATCATGGATAGCAAGCCTGGCAGGCCATATCGTTCTGAATCTGTCATGTCTGCAAGCTTCTTGTGTAGCGGCGGCGCATTCGGTGAGCCGATGCCATCACCACCAAACGTCTGCTCGAATTGGCTTTGCTGCGGACGCTGAGCGCCTGGGGCAATATCACCACCGCCTCCGCCTCGTACGCCTAGTTGAGGCCCTAAGAATGAGAGATTGCTTGGTGCTTGCCCTGCTCGCTGACCACCCTGAAGTCCATTAGCCTACAATCCGTACTAACACGCGACTGACATACTTCTTGCAAATTGGTTGGAGTCGCCCGCATATTGTCAAACGGCGTCCGTGACACTGGCTCGGTGAGTAAATTATCTTGGGGGCCGACCTCTGACAGCTTACCTGCACCTGGCAAGCCCCGCCCACCTACTGTGGGGTTGATCGTGCGATCCTGCTGGCTGTCCGTCGGACTCGACAAGCCGTTGCGTGTCTGTCCAAGGCCTGGGAAGGCGCCCGTACTGGGATTGCTCCCAAAAGCTGCAGCATTTTGTATCAGCCCCGCTCTACGGTCTGGTCCAATTTCCCCAGCAGCACCGCCTAATGGCGGAAACTCTTCGATGTTGCCTGTCTGTGGCTGTGCCCCACCTGAGAGTTGTCCAACACCTCCAGCACCTCCAAAGCGATAGTCGTCGCCGGCGCTCGAGAACTGGCTCTGTGACGAGTCATCTTGCACCTGATTTTGCTGCTGCTGATTTGCACTCTGGCTAGTTTGTCCTTGTTGTTGCCCTTGTCCTTGCCCCTGTGGCCGCTGGATGGTCTGCTGCTGGTTCGTCCTCATCGTAGGGTTTGACCACATCTGCTGTGCCGACGTGTTCTGTTGTGCTTGCGGGGCGCCAGAGAGCGAAGGAAATTCCCTGTAATCATCGCTACTTAGCATAGGTTCTTTCATTTCCGAAATGTACTCAGTCGCACCCTCGTGAACGTGGGTCGGTTTCGCCTTCAAAGGGTTATTCAAAATCTGATAGGAGCACTCACTCAAGGTTGAGCGGGGTATGGGGTTGCGAGCCACCCATTGCCTGCGCGAAGCTCGACATGGCACCTCCGTTTGTCCTCGATTGCGCATTCGGTAATCCTGGTGCACCGCCCATTGGCGCTCCGAAGCCCCATTGCGACGAGCCTCCTACAGCAATGACTCATTAGCAAAAGATCCTGCGCGCCGTCTTTTAGCCTGCTCTCACCAAGCTTGCCGTTCTGTAGCCTGTTCGTGCCTAGCGGGGCACCACGGCCCGCGTTGTGTTGTGTTTGGAACATGTTTTGGAAGTCGCCTGTATAGGGAGTGTGCACTCGATAGCCTGGTATTTGCTATGTTAGTTGCGGTTCTGGACTAAGCGGGTGTGCAAGGCACTGCGAGCAAGTAACGAGGCTATGCGTCCATGTATTCGCAAAGGGCTTCGGGAAACATGGCTGATTGATAAGAGCGTGAGGATTTGAAACTCAGGCTCCCTCGTTCTGGAGGCGCAAGTTTGACCCTTACGCAGGTAGTTCGTGAAGCGTAGCGATATAGTTGCGACGATGCAATGGTGCGATGTTGGGGAGCAGGATTGGAGCTGGGCGGCTTAGCTCTTGGGCGCACGCACTGACCTCTGACAAGATTCTCCTTGGGCGCTTTAGTCGTATAGAGCGCGATGTCGAGGGTGTTGTTGTTGTAACTTCCTCGCGTGCTGAGGAACATTGAGGTCCGCGATGCGATATGCAGTCCAAACCCGCTACGATGTTCGTGGACTAGCGCTAAACCTAGTCTGCGGGGAGGTCGATCCCGTCACCACACGTGCAGCCTCAATTCGCGTCACAGACCGGCGGTTATCGAGCGATTGACTCGCTGCCACATGGCTGCAAAAAAGCGCTCAATCATCGTTGAGCACTGCTCAAACGCCCACTGTTGAGTTACAGGTAAGACAACACTGATGTCTCTACGATGTCTATCATAATTGTTTAGAATATTATCGTCAACCAAGACTACTCGTAGCTGCAACCATGATCTGTGCCCCTTGCCAGTCACCACGCTTTTGTACTGTGATATCTCGCTCTCCTTTTCTGAATAGAGCAAGATGCACCAGTCTCCATTTTTGGTCCTCAGATCGTGAAGGCCTGACTGTGACGCCCCTACTATGCTGCCTGGAATAAAACGCCATGAGCCCAAATTTCCCTCTGTAATAGTAGAGCTGCTCGTGCTGGAAGTAAACACTGATGTGGCCGATGTCATTCAAGACGGTCCTTGTTGGAACAGGTGAGACATGTCAGCTTCTCCATTGATACCAAAGAAATTGAACCTAGAGCCATTCATCAGCAATCAAGCGGACGTTCGTTGAAAAGGGTGCAACATACCAGTCATCCACATTCAGACTCGTCGGCACAATCGGGTTGTGCCTACCACCTGAGCTCTGGCTCCATGTATCCTCTTGTGCACCGTGTTGCTGCTGACTTTGCGAAATTGACTCCAGATGCTGCGTCCATGTTTGCTGATTTGGGTCATATGTGCCAGGCAAGCCCATGGTAGACGGACCATTCTGCACAGGCTGCTGACTTCCCTGTTGCTGGGACTGCTGATGCATTGGCATATGCTGTGGCTGACTCAAGGCTGGGTCTACAAGGCTCTGGTTCTGCACTGGGAAGGCGACTTGCGTGTCCGCTGGGAAGAGATGGTCCGGCTGGAAGTTTTGCCAGACTTCTTGACTGATGTTGGGAGTGTCGCGCGTAACTAAGAACAAATCTGGCGGGGTTCCTGGATACGAGTATGATGGATTGAAAGGGGTTGTTGGGCGGGTGCCAGACCGTGAAGGACCCATGAATGCATCATGATTTTGGCGGTTCATTTGAGGTGAGCCTGTTGACATTTGAGGCATCTGCTGGGGAGGCAGCTCTCGCGAGGGAGTGACTGCCGGGGTCTGGGGTCTTGATCGCTCATACGAGACCTGAGGAGCTGGTGGACCATTTGTAGCAGGGAAGCCAAGATCCATGTCATCAAACTTGCGTTTTGGTGCCTCTTGTGCCGGCTTGGGTGGTGGTGGGGGAGCGCTGGGCACCTTATTTTTCTTATGGTTTCGACCTGCGGCTTTCTGCAAGCGCTCCTCGAGATGCTTGTTTCCTAGGATGGACTCGAAAAGCGTGTGGACCATTTTTGCGACAAGCCAGACCTTAGAGACTTCTTTCAGCGCGTCCAAACAGATTTGTATTCGCTGCTCTGTTGCTGAGACGATGGACTTGTTTGACGACTTCATCTGGTAGACGTGCATGATGAGGGCCGAGAACAAGCTGTACACAATGAATGCAGGAGTGTAGCGTATCTCGTCGTGAGCTCGCAGATTCTCAATAATGGACGTGATCATGGCAGCGGCTTGGTAGGCGATGTTCCTGCTTGGGTAGGCATGCTCTTCACCAAAACCGTCTAGATCATTACTCTTGGGTGAGCCAGCTGGTGGCATATGGGCGCGGTGTAACAGACAAAGTGTCGTGCTAATGTGGTCAGTTGGAGCTGGATGCGAAGGTGGACTGTAAGACTTACTAGTAGTTGGAATGCAACAGAGCCGCCCAGAAGTGATGATTTTGTCGATCCCACTGTACTTCCGGTGGACAGTGCTGCAGCCAATCTGCAAGAGCCATATCGCTATGTGTGAGGTCTATGGCATTCGCTCTGCGGTGTTTCGAGGCAACCGAATATTGTTGCGATAAGACCAGACCCATGATCTCGCTCAACTTGACGTAGTTGATGAAGAATTGGACATGGATCGGATCCGGTGCATACTCAGCACCATGGTCGGCTTCGTCATCTATAAAGTCGTCCTCGGAAACCATCTCTACATCAGAGTCCTCGGGGTCAATCGCAACAGGTCTACCAAGCGCAACAGCCACAGATCGATCACGGCTATACAAGGTCCACCAAATACGCTTCCAAAGGCGCTTGTCTGAGCGACTGAGTTGGGAACCCTCGACACTGCCATAGTTAGCCATAGCTCTTCGCTTAAGGAGGTCACTGCTTACCTGCGGTGCATGCCCGATCCCTGCGCAACGACAATGGCAACTCTCGTCCAGTAGAAGACATTCTTAGTTACATCTACAACAGGTCAGCTGCAATTTTGCAGGCAAACATCGCGTGGTGACTTACCTTCCGGTCCCTCCCAGTACCAGCCCATCAAAATAAGTGCTTGCACAATTGTCACACGATCATCCTCGAAGTTTGCATCGAACAGCGCCTTAGCGCGCTTGTAGAAGGTCATGGCAGCAGGGGTTGTAGAGCCGCTGGAGTCCATCAACTGAGCATTCGTGCATACTCTCGATCCAGCCAGGAGAACAGCCTGCAGAAGGAGAAGTGATGGTGGGTTCTTCGGGTCTCGATACTGACGCATGAAGCGGCTGCGATTGATGACGGGTACTACTGGAGCTACCCACTTGAAGAAGGCGTCTACCAATTCATCGCAGAGGGCTCGCGGAGGAAGTAGGAAGGCGCCTCGCTGATGCAGTATCTCAATCTCCATGTTGTCCATTTCGTTGACGCGAGCTTTGGCGCCTCGCACATTCTCGGGCAGCGGATAGTGAACCACATCGGTGGTGCCGTGGTCGTGCACAAGGAGGGAGAGATTCGACGATTCGCCCAAATATGCGACTCTGCCAGCTTCTTTGATGGGGGCCCTGGCAAATTTGGGTTTCATGAATTGCACATATGTGCCGTTGTGAGTAGCCTGCTGGGCAGCATACGCACTCGAGAGGGTGGTGGCGGGCGTGCCATCTTCTGAGTTGTATAGGGCGGGCCGATCTCGTGGTTCTACGGAGGCGCTTGCTGGGGAGCGCTCTTCACTTTCGCCTCGCTCACTGCCATGCACGTCAGTCTGGACTTCCAGCAGTTCAGTCAAGTCTGCCTTGTAGTAATCGTACCTTCCCTCGGTTTTTGTGCGTGGTCCCTGTGTCTTCTTGCGCTTTGGCTGGGGAATGCGGCACTCAATGGAGAAGGCGGTACAGTTGGTACACGGTATGCCGAGAGAGGCGGCGTCGCATCGGACCTGTAGGCTTGTTATGCGCCGACGGGAGGATGAGGCTGGTGGCGGGCTGATTACTGACCTTCCTCGCATGACAGGCTGCGCGTCGCGGTGGTTAGCATTCGTACTCCAGGCCGACCGAGGTGCCGAGGCTCGAGCAATGGACCGATATAATACAGACGTCGACTGCCCGTCGCAAAGACAATGATGATAGGGGAGTTGCAAGGAGCTTTAGACTCACTTTCGCATGCTCGGCTGGCGCGCTGTCGCCGGAACGACGGGTGCCCAGGAGGGACGTTCTGCGAGTTTGCGGATGGTCTGCGTCGTGTGAGCAGGTGTTGTGCTGTCGCAACGCGCGACGGGCACCTACGGAGTCCCATTGCTGGGCTGTGCGGCCAGAGGCGGCGGCGCGGGGGGCACTGAATTGGCCATGAAGGAGTGTTCGCCAGACATGCTATCGGCAGCCTGTGTCGGGTGGCTGTTGGAGATCGGAGTGGTGAACTGGCTGCACGCAGTCGAGTGCCTCGAGCAAGGCGTGGAGGCCACTCCCCGCTAGCGTTACGGCCTGGTCGGCGAAGGCACCAGGCACGATGCACCATGACCACTGGACCCATCTTGAAACTCGGCCATGTATCTAAACGCATGTACGTTGATTTCGCTATGATACATAGATGGTTCCCACACATCTTCACTCTATGCTCCGTGAGGGTTTCCCCATGGCCTTGTCTGTTCCGTTTGAAAGCACATGGTATTGTATGCACCCCGGTCCATTCCGTCTCCGTACAAACAGGTTGCTTACAATTGGCGGCCGCTCGACGAAGTAGCCTCTCACCCATCTTGCCATGATTACTCAAATCACGTCGAAACATCTATCAAGACTACATCCCACTGACACAGTGTCTACAGCTCCGCACCATGTGTCACACAGGAGCAACATGTCCTTGGCACATGCAGCATCACATTTAATTTTTCCTCCTGGTCGTGTTATTGAGATCGCTGACACCCCTGCTACCACCGCACCCCTCGTGTTCGCCTCTGCATTCCTTCCAGCCCCTGTCTGTATTCTCACGTTGTTGCTGCCTCTCCATGAAGCCTGAATGCCTCCAACTTGACCGCCTTGTTGGCCTCGCTCACGTACGCGAGCTTCATGCCCCCGACCCGTTCAGCAGCAACTTCCTCTTCTGTCGCGAACAAGAAGTCCTGATGCTCAATGGGATCCAGAGTGATACTGCTCAGATCTTCAACCTCCATCTCAAAGATCAGCTTGAGCCACGTCTTGTTTGGACGTCCAGGCCGCCCGTCATCGAAGGTGAATTGCGTGACCTTTCGGACGACACGAGTGGCTGTAAGGCCTGCCTCTTCTTTCAACTCGCGCGCGGCTGCGTGTAGGATGGTATCATCGGTGTCGTCTACCTTGCCTCCGGGAACTTCCTGACTCTTGTTAGATCAGACGAATAACTCCTGTGTAAAGATGGCTATGCGTGAACATTAGATGCTACCCCTGTCCACCTACTTACCCATGCATTGGGGAACGCAAGTTCGTCTTTGGCACGCCGCACGAGCAGCAGCTTCCCTTCCTCATTAAATACTGCTACGCCGGTGCATAGAATATCATACTCAGGATGCTGGCGAAGGAACTCTTGGTCAGGAACAGCATATTCCTGCAAATCTGGACCAAATTGGAGAGACGGGCTTGATTTACTCATAACGAGTGCTGCAGTTGGGAGATGAGACGAGAAGGGTTTGATGATACCTCAGTGGGTGCGACTTGGTAGCTTTTGGGCATGGTAGTTGCCTTGACCGAGGGCGCCAAACGCCACGACACATCCAGATTAGCTTATAGGTTTCCAAGCTGAATCAAGGCCTCAGTATGTTCCGAGCTGATGCGAGGCTTGCATGAACATAAATCGAACAGGCAACTTTGGCAAGACACTCACTGCGACGATGACCGGGTGCACGTGGGCGTACGCTTAGCGTGTTTGGAGATCGACGCTAGGTAGGTGGTGAATACTGCACGTCAACATCAATTGATCGCGACGCGACATCGCCAAAATCCTCGAACACCATCGCCTCAACGAACCTCGCTCTTGCCGCAAACACAATCATTCGAACGCGCACGATATCTATCGCTGCATTGCAAAATAACAGCCGAATCAAATCATGCCTCGCCCACCCCGCGCGAAAGTCGCGTCGCGTGTCGCAAAGCCTAAAGTCGCCCCGCGCAAGCCGGAACAGAAAGCCACAACCACGCGCATCACCCGCGCGCAAGATGTCGCCGCAGCAAGCAAGAGCTTCAGCGACGATAGCGATGGTCTTGTTACTTTGAGCAAAGTGACGCGTTCAAGCAGGCGGACGGTGCGTGATCATGCCACAGAGCACGTTGAAGAAGAGCAGTTTACCATGACTGGTGCGCTGCCAACGGAAGACAATGTGCGGGTCTCATTGAGTAAAAAGCGGACGCCTACATCAGCAGGATCAAAGGGAGCGCGGACATCAAGAGGTAGCGATACACTATCGGCTGGAAAGACATCATCACCTGCAGTTGCACCTGCACAGTCGCCCATAGCCAATGAGCATGCGCATGCTGCTCATGCATCTTTCGACGAGAGCAGTGGATTTGGTGATCTGACCTTCTCATCATTGGGTTCAGAATCGCCTGCTCACGGCACACGCCCCCCATCTGCAATTAAAGTGGGTGCCACACCAGCACATGAGAGGTCGATACTTGCTTTGACCAACTTCAAGCGGAGAGCGCGGCAGCCTAGTCTACTGCGCATGGTCCAGCAAACTACCGATATCGAGGACAATGACCACAACGACCTTGACAACACTGACAATTTCGACTTTGAAGACTTCTTGCCTCACGCTGAGTCAACACCACTCAATGTACGGAAGACTGGGCCAAGCGAAGAATTTAGAAACGACAGCGGCACCCAAGTTTCCAGCTCCGGTTCACGTGGTACTAAGCGCAAGCTATCACCAGTCGTACAGGTACCACGTTCCTCACCACCAGGTAGTCCTGCCCATGACACCGAGAGTGATATTGAGTCTACACGGTCACCCTCACCGAGCTTACCAGAGGTCCTACCATCACAAAACGAGATCATCGCACAAACACAGGATGATGACGAGATACTGAGCCAAACTTATGCGCCACCCAAGTCCAGCAGCCCTATTCCTGAGAAGGTAGTAAAACCAGAATCACCCGCACAAACGCGTCCCCGGCGAAGGGGACGGCCAGCAAAAACTCCTATCATAGACCACGATGATTCGGACGCCGATGACACGGAGACGCCCGCAAAAGCGAAGCGCGGTGCCAAGAAGAAGGTGCAACAAGCCATATCCACTGCACAGCTGAAAGGTCTACTGCCACGACGGAGATACCGCCATCTAAACCGCGATGAGTTTGATCTGGATTCCTCGGAAGAGGTAACGCAGCTTGACTCGGATCAAGACGAACTGCAAATGCCAACACGACGAAACCGACAGCGTCCTGGTGCCGGAAAACTAGCTTCACCCAAGGCCAGCAAGAAAGTAGTTCGAGGCAAGAAGGCAGCTCCAGCAAAAGCAGGCCCCAGACTCAGCCGAACGTATAGTCGCAGAATCTCATCAGACAAGGAAAATGATACTGCGGAACAAGGAGACCAAGAGGCTACAGAAGTATCAGCAATTGAGCACTCGGAGAAGTTGGCGGCGATTAGGAAGAAGTTTGAGGAGGTGGACGCATTTGAGCTGGAGTTTGAGACTGTGGATGTGACTACGAGTTCGAGTCCATTCCGCTGATCCTGATCGAGGGCAGATGCGCAGCTCAGACACTTGTTTGCTGCCGCTCAGCAGGCTTCAACAATTGCCCAGGGAGATTGGTATAGACTATATTCCTAACAAGAATCACGCAACGAAGCGGTGTGTACCTTGCTGTTCGATGCTATGGCATATCTGCCTCCGCTCGTCTTTCCATGTAACATGTTCATTACGCGATGACAATGCAGATTTACATAAAGTGCGAGTCATTCGAAAATAACACGTAACCCCCAGATCATGTCATGTCTACCTAGGTAGTATATTAAAGTGCCCCGATGTAAGGATTATGGTGTTGTGCCTCGGAAGTCCGTCCTGCCGTGCTTATCGAAGGACCAGCGTGATTGATCGCGACCCCAGTCGAGAAAAGCTAGACACAGTGGGTTTGCATATGTTTTGTGAAAATGCTAGACGCATAAAGCAATCCATGGATCAAGTCGAGGCTCCATATTGTGGACCTTGGCGTTACGTTTCCCATGGGCACCCTGCTATCGCAGGCAACGCACGGCCTTGTTCTCACCGAAGCAGTCGTGGTTGGGGTTACGTAGCTTCCCCAGCTATCCAACTCACCGCACACGTCGCCCAACGCTCGCACCCCAACCCGCCGTTTCGCTGTCTGCTGCCCGCCACCACACGCAGTATGGTGCAGTGATCCCATGTCATGCGTCTTCCCGACCACTCAAATCACCTGGCCTATGCAGCTCCACCTTTACCCACTCCGCCCGGCGTCCGCAGGCCATGAACCCCTCCAATGGCACATCGTTGTCCACGTCAAAGAGCAACTCGACGCTACGACCACGCACGAGGAGACTGATCTCAGTAGAGGATGATATATACACGTCGCATGGCAGCGACGGGGGCATAAGCGGGGGTCCCTCGAGGACAGCATCGAGGAATGCGTCTCCAGCTCCAAATACACTCACGGGAGCCACAACCTCGTCGCGTCTCAGTGTGGCCGCAAATCCACTGGCGCTGTTTGAGAGGTCTGCGAATCCGAAGAGCCCCAAATCACCTGGCTTATCTGGGTTGTGGGGGAATTCATGGTCAGCTATACAGGATATCGCAGCGACGGTACTGGCCGACCCGGGAGAATCGAGTAATACACGACGACGTAAGCCAGCACATGGACGACGCACATCCACCAGTGCTCCTCCACCGAAGCAATGGGGCCCTGCAGGCGCAGGCTCACATGTTGGGGCTGGCACCCATGGAGAAAGGGAGGCACAGGTCAGAGCAATGAAGCGGAGAGACCTTTTGACAGCGAACGAACACTTAGTACCAGACTCAGTTGGTCGCATCAAGCGACGTAATTCGGACGAGCGAGTGAGTGCTTCCGCACCGCCCGGCGAGAACGACGATCGAGATGCTCTGGTGTACATCCATCACGTTCGGCCCCAGGATACGCTGGCTGGGCTGAGCATCAAGTACAACTGCCAACAAGCTGTACTGCGCAAGTCGAACCGAATGTGGCCAAACGACAGTGTGCAAACGAAGCATACGATCGTCCTCCCTGTAGACGCATGCGGTGTAAAGGGACGACCTGTGCCTGGGCCAGAGGCCTTACCAGATGAGGATCTCTTGATGGGAGAGTATGGCAGTGGCTCTAGCAGCAAATCAGCCACTACCAGCACAACTGGGCTACCCAATGGATGGGACATACCTAGACAAAAGGACGTAGAGTCTGATTCAGCCATCTCGTCCAATGCAGAATCAGAGCCGCCATGGAAGCATGATTCATGGGTGCTACTACCTAATGATAAACAGCCAACACAAATCGGTCGCATGCCGCGCAGAGCACTCGGTTTCTTCCCACCCGCGCGACGGAAGTCTCTCGCCTATTCTGATGCGTCTACCCCCCGCGCATCCGTCGATCTCCCCCGTTCCTCCACATCTACCAATCCTCTCGCCATTTCTCCATCGCAACTCGCTCGATCTCGTGCCTCCAGCAACCTCTCCTCGGTCTCCACAAACAGCCGCCAACGCAGTACATCAGGCAAGGCATGGGGCTTACACGGCCCAGGCGGCGTAGGCACAATGGCCCGTAACGTACGCAGCCCTGGTCCCGCTCAAGATGGCTTAAACAAAAAATTTGCACAATATCTACCCAATGTTGCCCCTCCGCCTGGGCAAGAATACTTCACACCCTGGGCGCCCAGTCTCCTCGAAGCTGCTGCAGGGACGTCATCTCAAAATGCAGGGGGTTCAGGCGCTGTGACACCGCTCAACGGCGCCGACATTAACTTCCAGGAAATTGGCGGCGCGATTGAAGGCTGGATGCGCAAAGTAGGCACCTCAGCGCAGAAATTGCTCCAAGAGCCTGGGACACCTGGTCAAGGCAGACGATCCGCGGTGCCAGTCTTGGGTGCTGTAGGAGGTGACCTGGGTGACTTGATTGAGTTGCGCGATGATGCTTTTGAGATTGGCGATGGGGAAGGAGACAGGG
Source organism: Plenodomus tracheiphilus IPT5 (assembly GCA_010093695.1). Lineage (NCBI taxonomy): Eukaryota > Fungi > Ascomycota > Dothideomycetes > Pleosporales > Leptosphaeriaceae > Plenodomus > Plenodomus tracheiphilus. Next base: position 157,150 of record MU006306.1, read on the forward strand.
GGAGGAGTAGGGAGGATCATGTGTTGGCGGGTATGGGGGAGAGAGCTAGTTCGGCGAGAGTTGAGCAGTATCAATCTGCGAGACCGGACTTTAATCTCTTGCTTAAAGAAAGGGGAAAGAAGGATTGAACTGTAGCACTTGTCATGAGAGTATAGCTGGAACCGGCTTAGGCGTTGGGTTATGGCGTTGTTAAAGCTGCGTCAATGCGAGGCATAGCAGTTCAACTTTGAAGTGGGTTAGGTTTGGATAGCATTTAGCTCACATTTGAGGCTTATAGGATATCCCGTGCCAAGTGTCTGCGCATTTTGTACCCTTGCCCGACATGCGAATAAGCATCGATGTGGCTTTCCATGCTGAGACCTATGCTCAAATGTCTGTGCGTTCACTACCTCTCGTTGATCTGGTAGACATTACTTCCACACAATGCGCCTTGCATCCCCCATCGAACATACAACTGCTTAACCATAATTTAGCATGCATGCATTCGCCTGCACCCGCACTGCAGCAGGACGAACTGCATCTGGAAGGTCGCTTTCAACTCTGCAACCGCGGTTTCGATCGGCACAATCCAAATCTGAACTCCGATCCTTCCTCACCATCAAGAGATCACATACATTGCGGTCTTGCTCTACCTTCACCACAATCACAACACCCGCGGTCAATACAGCCGCACAGAATTATAATCCACCACTGCAGTCTTTGAGGTCGAAACCCTTAGGCCCTTCAAGGAGGTCTTTCGCCGTTATGCATCGCGCCCCCGCAGCACTGGTGACGAAACCGTCCGTGGACCCTAATATTGAGATTCGCACGCCGAGGGATCCAAATACGTTGAGCAACTATCACAACTTTGTTACAAGGCATACTAGTGTGGATTTAGATGTTGACTTCAGCAAGAGGAGGTTGTTTGGAAGTGTGGTGTTGACGCTTGAGAGTTTGGCGGGGGAGGAGACGAAGGAAGTGGTATTAGATAGTAGGCATGTATTCAGTCGTCTGTGAACCCTTCTTTAGCTGATTTTTGATAGCTTCCTGGATATCTCTGTCGTTGAGATCAATGGCAAGAGCGCCAAGTTCTACGTTGGCGACCGTGTGGAGCCCTATGGAAGTCCGTTGACCATCACACTGCCCTCGGTTGTACCAAAAGGCAAGACAGTCGATATTGAGATCAAAATTGCTACAACAGATAAGTGCACTGCACTACAATGGATGACACCGGCTCAAACGTCGAACAAGAAACATCCGTACATGTTCTCGCAATGCCAGGCTATCCACGCTCGCTCCGTCTTCCCCTGCCAAGACACACCAGATGTCAAATCTACCTTTAGCTTCGCGATTCGATCTCCTCTACCAGTCCTTGCGTCCGGTCTACCGACAGGCGCTCACGACTACCAAGGACCCAAGAAAGATGGCGAACTGGGTACCCTGAAGTACACGTTTGAGCAGAAGGTTCCCATCACCTCCTACCTCTTCGCTGTCGCCAGCGGTGACCTAGCATGCGCTTCCATCGGCCCCCGCAGCACTGTTTGGTCTGGCCCCGAAGAACTCCTAGAGTGCAAGAAAGAGCTCGACGGTGAAATTGAACCCTTCATGAAGGCTCTCGAATCCATCATCGCCCCCACCTACCAATGGACCCAATACAACGTGCTCATTCTACCTCCTTCATTCCCCTATGGTGGCATGGAGAACCCAGTCTTCACCTACGCAACACCAAGCATCATCTCCGGCGACAAGCAAAACATCGACGTCATCGCTCACGAACTCTCGCACTCCTGGAGTGGCAACCTTATTAGCGCAGCGAGCTGGGAACACTTCTGGTTGAATGAGGGATGGACGACGTATCTCGAGCGTCGTATCGCAGCCTATCTTCATGGCGAGGCGCATCGTCACTTCAGTGCCATCATCGGCTGGAAAGCGTTAGAGGAGAGCATCAAGCAATTTGGCGAAGACCACGAGTACACGAAACTTGTTACTGACCTCAAGGGAAAAGACCCGGATGATGCGTTTTCTTCGATCCCGTATGAGAAGGGTTTTCATGCGTTGTATGCGTTTGAGTTACTCCTGGGTAAAGAGAAGTGGGATACATTCATCCCGCACTACTTTGACACGTTCAAGTTCAAGAGCGTGGATAGCTACGACTTCAAGTCTTGCTTGATCGATTTCTTCGCCAAAGACTCCGAGGCTAGTAAGAAGCTCAACGACTTCGACTGGGACAAGTTATTCTACACTCCTGGATTGCCAACGAAACCAGACTTTGACCAAACAATGGTGAAGTCGTGCTACGAACTCGCCGATAAATGGGAGACCCTCACCACCAGCAAAGACTCTTCCACCTCCTTCGAGCCCAAACCCTCAGACATAAAAGGCTGGGTATCAAACCAATCCGTAGTCTTCCTCGAACGCCTACAATCCTTTGCCTCATCCTTTTCTGCATCCGATGTTGCGCTCCTAGGCTCCACCTACGGATACGCCAGTACGCAGAACATCGAAGTCCTGTCTCGCTACTTGAACATCGGACTCATGGCCAAGGCACCAGAGACTTATCAGCCGGCCGCAGAACTGCTGGGCAAGATTGGACGCATGAAGTTTGTACGACCCATGTATCGGTTATTGGAGAAGGCGGACCGAGCACTTGCGATTAAGACGTTCGAGCAAAATAGGGACTTTTATCACCCGATTTGTCGGGGCATGGTGGAGAAGGATTTATTTGGGGAGGGGAAGAGGGAGTGATGAAGAAGGTGATGATTTGGGTATGATTATGTCACGCAATGTAGTCTTTTTTTAAAGGGGGTGGAAACATCAGATTCGGGTACTATCTTCATGTCGCAATATCATCCGATGACTTGAATCTCAAAACAAGCTGATCAAGTAAAATAGTACAGATACACAGCTGCAAAACATCCTGCGTACCAACCAGTCGCATTTCAACTGCCATCCGCACCCAGTAACATCTCAACAACAACGACTGATGCTACGCAATCACCCCCTCCCACTATCCCTCCTCCCCATAATCCCCCTCGCTGCCCCCTTCCTCCTCCATCTAAATCTAACACCAACACCCCACTTCTTCCTCGCCACCCCACTCTCACTCCTCCTCCCCCTGCTTCCAACCCAACCACCCAGCTTTAGGTACCGGCGTCTATTGCTATTGTTACTACTACGTTGAGACCGCGTCGTGCCACGGTACAAGAACCACAACCGCAGTTTCCGTCGCAGTAAGAGGGAGATGTTGGAGAGACTGTGTGTGCAGGGGGTATTGGTGGATATAGGCAACAAGGGGGTGTTGATATTGAGCGATGAGGATGTTGTTGCTGAGGAGGTTGTTGTGGTGGTGGTGGTGGAAGACGGGGGTGGGTGATGTGGGTAGAAAGGTTCTATTGGTTCGAACCATCTTGTGTTATCGTTTGAGTCTTCGTGGGGGTCGGTGTGAAGGAAGTATGTGGGATAAGGTTGGGTGGGGGATTGCTGTTGTTGTCTGTTCCGTGATTGAGTATCATCGTCGTCCCGATTCGATGGCTCCGCCTGCTCATCATCATCCTACGCGAAGAAAACAAAAATCAGTCAATCCTAACAACGATGACGCCCAATAGGCTCCCCAGTCTCAGGATTAACACTTACACGTCCAGCAACAAAGAATCCTCTCTCCTCATCCTCCTTGCCTTTTCCAGTTTCCTTGCCACCCTTCTTGCTCTTCCCGTCATCATCCTTGCCTTCTTTACCTTTGTCATCTTTCCCTCCCCGTCCCCAATTAAATCGATGCACAACAGCATCCAAGCTCTTCCGCCCCTTCCCACTCCCCTCCCGCACAAGACGCACGCTCTCCGCCCGCGCAGCTTTCAGACCCCCCCAGCCGCGGCGCTTGGCTTCGCGCACACGCTCCTCTTCGTCTGCGGCATCGCGGCGGATGAGAAAGTCTTGGATATCAGCGCTTGAGGGGCCGAGACGGGTTGGGGTGTTTGGGAGGATGAGGTGGGGGGATGGGCATTTGGGGGGTGGGGTGGAGGATTGTTGGGGTTGAGGGGGAAAGGAAGGGAAGGTTAGATCTAGGGAGGAGGGGTTTAGGGGGGTGAGGTCGAGGGCGATGGGTAGAGGGGAGTGGGGACGGGGGTGAGGTAGGAGGAGGGAGGGGGGAGTGTTCTCCGTTGAGATGTTGGTGTTGTTGTAGGGGGATGATGGGGATTCGGGAGTTGCGATGGTCGTGGCATGCTTACGCTTGGTCGATGGTGAGGACTTGCCAACCCCATTGCCGTTTGTTCGCAGACCCAAAGACGTCTTCGATACACCGACATTCACAACCCCGGCTCCATGAAACGAACGTATCGACACTGACGAAGCAGTCCCCATACGATCATGATCATTGCCGTCATCACCAAGTCCATCCTCTTCCTCCTTCTCCTCCACCTCTTGGTCCTGACCCTCATCCCCATCTCCGACACCAGCATCATCCACAACCCCAAATTCATTTTTCAAATCAGCATTTCCAACCGCAGGTTTTTCAGTCCCATCGTTCCGACGCTCCTCATACGCCAACGCGCTCTTCTTCGATCGCAGAAGTCGCTCTTCGCTGCGTACATGCGAGACGGAACGCAAGTGTGGCATCAGTCCGCCATCCCCATCCTTATTGCTCTGGTGTTCAAAGGTGAAGAGGGCGTGCTTGAATGGGGTAGTTTCTTTTAGTGCTGGGGTGGTGGAGCCAGGGTCTGGGGTGTCGGCCATGATGGGTTGGTGGTGGGGGGCTTGTGTATGGATGTGTGTTGTGTGTGTATGTGGTTGAGTGTGGTAGGATGTGGTGAGTCGATTGACTTGAGTGGAAATTATAGTAGGAAAGAACTGTACCTTACAGCCCCAGGTGTGAAAGAGGGACCTAGGACCGTGTAGGGGTGTCGAGGTTTGTGTAGTGTCAGAGGAGAGATAGACAAGCTCACTGGTTGAGTATCCAACCTCAAAACAGTTGTGTGAGTAAGAACTCGGAAGGATATCGAGCCTGAAGTAATCCCTATACCTCTAGATCGGAGAGACAGAGTCGTCAGACTCAGACCACGTGCCTGCTACCGTCAAGGGGGGAAGAGAAGAGCTCACCGTTGAGCACCCAAGCTCAGAATGGTTGTGTGAGTAACAAGTAGGAAGAGAATCAAGACTGAAGTGAACCTTGTAACCCCCAGATGGGAGTGCCAAGGGCCCTCAGACTCAATGTAAGTGCGCAATACCCTGCCTCGCTTTACGAAGAAGAACCAATCAAGTCCACTTGTGCAAAGATCGCAGTGAATCAGACGTGTAAGTCCACCACACACTTCGCAATGAGTAGAGTTGAGAGTTCAGCAAGTTGTGTGGTGGGGATTCTATTAGCAGTGTGCTTGGGAACCTTCTCTATACCCCATGGGCTGCCAGTGAGAGTGACTTGCTCCCTAGGACTGGGGCCGGTTTGTCACACGATTGACCTCCATTGAATTGGTGTGATTTCGTGCTGCAGGGGAGGGGTGAAAGGAACTTGGGTTCGATGTGCATGCACTGCGACCTTTGTGTACTAGAGTGAAAGTAGAAGAGCTGGAGGGTGATGGCGGAACTATGCACTTATGCGCATCACTAGTTCAATGGGACGTGGAAGATGTGGGAGATCAATTGGCGGGATAGAGGTGCATTGTGGTCTTGTAACAAAGCTTTTTATAGATGGCACTCGAGAAGTATTCAGATCCACTTGCCACATTTTTCCGACATCAAAGTCAATGGAAGAGGGAGGCCACCTACACGCTTAACCCACTCCACACAAAGCCAATTCTAGCCATGGAACCAGCTCAACTGATACCACACCCATCCGCATAGTGCAACTACACCGCATAAAACCCCCAATCATTCCCAACACCATGTCCTCGAGTCCCCAAGATCCATCTTCTCTCTTCTGCACCTGCTCCCGTCCAGCCATGTACATCGACTACTCCTAGTGAACCCCATCACACAAGTCCGTAAAGTCCACATATACCATACCACACCACACCACACCACAATTACGGTACCCTGATCCAATGTGCTGGAACTACGCCGGCTAGAAATACACTAGAGTACCATACACTGCCATCCTCCACACGTATCCTATACGTCAAGACTACCTACCACACCATATCCATACCACACTTATAATCACCCTACTCCCAATCCACCGCCAACCCACATTACCCCATAACCCATGACCCATGACCCATGACCCATGACCCATGACCCAAAAAACCCACCATGAACCCCCAAGCCCAACCCAACCCTGCATCAAAACGGCCCGCACCGCACCGTACCCATCTCATCTCAAAAAACAAAACCAAACCCCCCCGCCCCGTGTCAAGGGAACCCCCATAAGCTGACCGAGTGGGGGGCGGGGCCTGGCTTAAAACTTAACCCGTGGATTGGGTTGGACTGTGGAGATCCGGGGTTACTTCCGACGATGAGGCAAATTGCCCATGCACCCACGCACCCAACAAAACAGTACAAGGATGTTTGTGTCTGTGTGTCTGTGTGTCTGTGTGTTTGTGCTTGGGGACTGGGGACGGGGGACGGGGGACTTGGGGGAGGGGCCACGGTACTTGCACGGACGGGCATTACTACACTGCCGCAGCCACGTGTGTGCGATGGTGTTTCATGATTAGTTATCAAGTTAGGTGCATTGCGCGCGCGCGAGGCCGGGGGAGGAAATTTAGCGGAAATGCTAAAAGATTTTGGGCACTTTCATCTTGTCGTGGTCGGATGAATCCCTGGAGATGATTGAGTCCATTGTTTGCGAAACATCTCTTTGCGGAATCCACCTCGATTCGGACTTTCTTTTCATCAAACAAGACATGGTAGGACCCGTGATTCTGTAAGAAGCAAACGTATATTTTCATCGACTTTTTCCGTGAGGTCGGCCGTGCTCAGCTAACAACACCTCGAATGCACCTAAAACTCTAATCTATATAGTTCCGACCAAGCGTTTTTGCGCCCACGATGCAGGATCCTCTACCGTACCGAAAAAACGTCCACCCACAACTAGTTTGGAAAAGTACAAAAAAGGACAAACATGTACACCGAAAACCACTCTTTCCGACCCGCATACACACCACGTTTTGGTTTTCGCACTAACAAATCTGCGCTGTGGTCCCCGTCCGTTGCCGGTATGGAAGGCAGCCGATGGAAAATCAATTTGTTTTGCCGCCCAGTCGTTCGTCTATTGTTCTGTTCTGGCCGTTTCGGATGTTGCTGATAGGTTGCGCCAGGCAAATGCAGGCCGTGAGGTGAAGGTATCTAATGCTTTTTTCTGATGATGACGGGGAAGGAAACTCGTTGAACAAACCCGCCAGATGTTCCAAGATCGCTCGAAGCGAACTTCTTTACTCCGGAAACTCCGATAGAAATGCAAGGGCCCGGCCAAGGTAGTGGATGGGTTGATGATAGGAACTTGGTTCCTCTTATTCTTTGAGAATTTGGGTGGTGATACACCAATGATACGTTGTTGCGGGCTGCACCGACTGTTGTGCAGCTCTGCTATGTAGGGTGGGTCCTGATACTGTGCATAGGATGAGAAAGAGGTACTGATGGTGTGACTGGAGTTGTGGCTGCGGAGATATAAAGAAGTCGATCGTGCTTATTGTTCGTCGAGAGGTTTGAACAAGCTCTTCATGTTCAGGGTGATATCGGCTACCCCATAGTCGTCGGCGATTGTGGTGACCGACCCCATTTCGATGCCTTTCTGAGCGGAATCGGAAGCGACGTGGGTACGAATTTGCTTTAGAATATTAAAGACTTGTTTGCAACGGAGGTCTGGCGGAGCTGTCCACTCTTCAGACCGAGACTTGCGTAGGAAAATCTGTGCTAGGAAGTAGAAGTGGATGCCATCTCGACAGAAGCCCCGGCGGGGTTGGTTTTGCCTAAATTGGATCGCTAGATCTGTGTCCCAGCACGTCTTCCAGAATTCGAGGGCGCTGACAGTGGAACGCAGCAAGTGCTGGGCCTGCTCACTGACCCCACTGCCAGTGGTTGAAGGGCTGCCTCCCTGAGATTGAGGCGTGCTCGTCCCACTAGAAGACACTCGTCGCAAAATCTGGCGCTGGATATTGTAGATTTGGATATGAATCGCATGTATGAGGACTAGGAAATCATTAGCGTTTGGTATGACACTCGTCTTACTTGAATCAGCTTACCAAACTTGCCAAAGACGTTGGTCGCCCGAATCGGGAAGCGTCCTTGGCCAGCTCCGTACAGTAATTGCAATGCCTCCGACATATCCAGCTGCTTCACTCGTTTGGTCCCACATTCATTGTCCGCCTGCGCTGCCTCCCCTCTGAGACCCAATGCGCTTGCGCATTCTGCCGCTGTCTTGGCTTCCCACGCTGCATCATCAGCGGGTAAGGGTACTCTGACTTCGTTGATATCGAATTGTGGCTGCGTATTGAAAAATATTGTCGACGAAGCATCAATCAGGAAGATATAGGCCATCAGCCTTGCGCGCTTCTCGTTCTCGATCCACGCTGTCCAATTCCAAAGATTGACCTCAGAACCTGTCAAAGGTCCTGGTTGGTGGAGCACGCTTGCGTTGGGGTTGTCTGGCGAGAGAGGTTGTAGCAGACCAGTACGGCGACTCAAATTGGCCAGAGCCCAAAACTCATCTCTTGCTTGCTGACGTTGTTTCTGTGACCCGTGCCACGAGAACTGGGAATGAAGGAGAGCCAAAGCCTGTAGCTCTTCCGTGGTCGCAGATGTTGGCTGATTGAGATCCACCACCTGGCTGGGGGCTTGCACCAATTTATAGACCCGGCTGGACCTCAGAACACAAGCACGTACAAGCTCCATCATCCAGCGAACGTCCTTGTCATCCAGTCTATCAGAATATACAGCACCAACGCAGCACATTGCCAGCACAAGACCATGATCGGCAGAAAGTGGATTGAAAGTCGCGGTATGGATAAGAGGCCAATGCGGGTGATAGTGTCTGTATCCATGCAAGAAGTCCCGGACGTTCTCTCCGGTCAAGATGCTCTTGAGCCCTTCGTAAGCAGTCGCCTCGCTGGAGCGTTGACCGGCCAGCAAGGACGCGTTGGGGAAGCAGTAAGCCAAAAGCGCTTGGGCCAATTCGTGTAGGGGATCAGATTGGTATTGATTCAGAAACCAGTTATCAGGCATAGGAGACGAGTCGGGATAGCCAGGAGCATGCGAGTACAGCCCGAACAAAGTATCATTTGGTGTATCATCTGAGGTCTAGAAGGTACCGGTCAGAACGCCGGTGGATTTGGATTGATATGGGCCACCTGCCGTGCTGGTATTCATGAGGTGAGAATCGCCGTTGAACGTACCATTCCGCCAGAGAGAGGCATCCTGACCATTCGACATGCCGTCCACGTTTGGCAAGGTTGACACTCCATAGTTTCCCGCATCCGCACCCTCGGACTTGACGGGCATACCATTTTGTGCCATGGCGTTGTTGGCGGCTGCGTGATCGTAACTACTAAAGTGGTTGTTCGAGTCGTTCACTGCAGATGTGTTCTGATTCTGCTGTTGCGCATAACCATTGGGGACACCATCAGGACGGTAGTCATTGAAGTTCATCCTATTGTTCGCAAACTCCAGTGCAGACATGCTTCGGCGGTTGTCCTCGGCTCCACTGCCTGGGCGTATCAGGCTGTTTGAGCGCGACGTACGTGCGGACATTGACTGATGATTGGCAATCGAGGGCAGATCTCCACCAAATCCGTTAGCTCCAACGGGAGGCATCTGCGGCATACCCATTGCGTAGCCTGCATCCGCGTAGGGCATGGATGTACCTCCAATGTGGTTGAGATACGAATTCTGCTCGGCACCGCTTGGCTGCCTATTCTTTTGCAGATGTTGTTGTGCGTGTTGCAGATGGTTCGCACCAGTAGGGTTACCCCTTCGTATCGAACACTTTTGGAAGTGGCGCTTCAGGATGTCGCTCCGACTGAAAGTGTCTTTGCAAAGATGGCACTGATAAGGCCGCTCGCCGGTGTCTGTGAAACGTCAGTGGCTGGGCATTGGTTGGCAAACAAAAATACTCACGTCGCAGCAAGTGGCGCTTCAAATGTTTCAAGTGGAGGTAAGTCTTGTTGCAGTGAGGGCACTCGTACTTCCCCTCTGCATTCTTGGAGGCCGTGGTAGGCGCCTTGCCAGCAGCTGGGGCGGGCCGTCCGGGATGGGTCGGGAGGACACCGCGCCTACCCTGTTGGCCTACGACGTGCAGTGGCTCGGGTTCCTGGTTTGGGAGCACAGGAGGATGTGGGTATAGCGAAGGATGCTGTAGTCCCATGCCTTGGCCAGGGCCCATCTGATGGTTGCCATTGTGCGCAGCGGCGGTGGGCATCATAGGCGCCTGCGAATAAGCGGACGTCATGGGCAGATAGGCAGACGGCGACGGTTGGATGGGCCTAAGCGGCGGATGCTGTAGTGGGGGCATCGTGGAGTTTGCATTGGGCGCAGAGGTTACAGGCGTGTGAGGCGCCTGGGGCGTCTGAGGGTTACTGTTGTGACCGTACAACGAGCCGAACTGCGCGCCGCTGTGCAGAGGCGGCAGCGTCGGCAGCTGCGAGCCATTGTACTGCTGCTGGCTCAGCGACGGGTACTGCGACAGGCCAGGCTGGCGAAAGCGGTCGGCGTCCATGATGGGGCGTGCGGTTGGGGTGGGTGGATGGTGGTGGTGGTGGTGGTTGATGTGGTGAGGGATGCGCGGCCAATCGATGTTGCTGATGGCAGCATTCGACGACGCGGGTCAGGGTCGAGTGACGCTTGTGCTTGTGGAAGCTGCTAACTCGACAGAGTGGGCAGCACAACTAGTCAACGCTGGCGTGGAGGAGCGAGAGCCGGCAGAGAAGCTTTGTGGATCCGGGTGGGGGGACGAGCTGGGCTGGCGATGCGCGATGCAGCTACTCCAGGAGGGGAATTGAGGAGCCGGTGGGGAGTGAAGAGGGCAGCGGCGCAGTGTATGGAGAAGAGTGGCAGGGACGGGGGCTACTGAGAAAGCTGCGTAGCAATGATGAGATTCTCTGGCAGCGCTAGAGTACTGCGGTGGTTTGGCAGGCGCGGCAATTCACGCGAAGGACCAGGGACTGCTTGCAGATCGGTGGCCCACACAACTTTCAGCCTCAGCCGACAGATTGCGGATAGTCCAAGTGGAGGCTGGGAAGCACGAGGCAGCCAGGCACAGCGAGACCCACGACAGAAGTTGGCGGCGATTGGGGCAACGTTGGAGGAGGGGTGAAGGTACCTCGGGGATGTGAGGGTACCGGTCGGCGAAATTTGTGCAATCTTGTAACAGCGCGTCCGATATCCGCGCAACACAATACCTGTTTTGCGCCTATGGTACGCCGGAGCTTGCCGGAGGGTGAGGGGAGCAAAGATGGGTGGGAGGAGCGGCTTGGGAGGAAGGAAGAGAAGGGGACGAGGGCGGCCGGTAAGAGTTTTCGGTCGAGCAGAGTCGCGGCAAACGCGTCGGTGGGTGGACGGTGAGTGGACGGGTGCAGATGCGTACGCCAGAACGGTTACAGGTGTCAGGGCGATGGCAGCAGCGACGAGCTCGGGGACATGGAGCTAGGCGGCGCACGTGACGGCAGCTGTGACGACTTTTCACCTGTGCCTGCCCAGGAGCGCGCTCTAGCAGTGCAGTATGCTAACAGTATGTGCTATGTGCTATGGCGAGGGCTAGTCGGGACCGTGGACAGTGTGTCTGCGGCGCCGTGAAAACGCATTGCCAATGACGACAGCCGTTCGTGTGCTAGCACCGCCGGCGCCCAATTGCGTGCACGCTGCCATGCCCCAAATCTGAGGCTACACGCTGTTCGCGCCCTTGACTCGCCGCTGCCCATCCTGCCCCGACCTCTCTGTCTCTCTGTAGCTATCGGCATGCAGTGCCAATGCTCCAGATGCTCGAGATAGACACAGAGACACCCAGTAGCACCAGCAGAGCACGCGTTCCACGCGCACACGGCGCTCAGCAGCAATCGATAAGCGATGCGCCTCGCGATGCGCGCCAGCCCTGGACGATGGCTTCGCGCGTGCTCTCTCACACGCCATGTCTCGCACGCCTGGCGGGCAGGCACACACTGCAACGCAAGTAATGACAACAACGTATGCATCTGGCCATCTCTTGCCTGGCCTGGACGCAACAATGCCATGCCCGCCCGTTCAAGATGGCACACCCAGAGGCCCGGAAGAGCAGCGCACAAGCAAGCAACTCATCCGAGCATCGCCCCGACAGAGGCCGAGCTTCACGACGCGTTGGCGGCTGTGGCTGACCAGGGTCTTATATCCGCCGATGAAACCAACTGCGCGTCCGGTGAGCATATCCACCTCCAACGTCCTGCGCAAGCCTCAAGGCGATCTGCCCCGTCGTGCATCTCAGCAGCGCCCTCCACGGCGCTGCGAACATGTGGGAAGCCGCGGGAGATGGGCTCGTACTCCAGAGTAGCACCGTCGTCCTAGCCGCCGAGACGGTGAGGTGAAAAGTTTGGAGAGGCGTGACGTATGCCCCTGCAGTGTGCACACCCGGGCAAGCCTCCGCGACATGGCATCCCGGCCCATGTGTCAACGGCGTCCGCTAGATCTTCGGCCCACGCTTGTCGGCTCTGCAACCCTTGAATGAAACCCAAGGGCCACGAAACCACTTTGTTCGAGAATGATGCACCGAAGCTCGAGGCGCTGGGCTGTTCGTGTCGCCATGGCAGCACCAGCAGAAGCCGCGGCACGGTGTCCTTGCTGTGCACACTATACGAGCACTGCAGACCGCAGCGACACAGTATCGCGCAGTCTTGTTGACGGCCAATTCTCGCATTCGACTAATTACTGTTGAATGCCTCTCGTCCAGTCAGCTTACGCATCTCGTTTAGGTGGTGTCGTTAGCGTACATTGTTACGATGCTGCTGAGAGCTGATGCTGATTGAAGCTCAATGCGGCAAACCGGATGCTGCTGCTGACTCGATTACGAAACGTGACACATCTCCATGTTCACGCAATTGATTTGATTACTCGAGGCCCTTGAGGCATATCGGCACCCGCACGGCATCTTCACAGTCGAGTCGGCGCCATCTCTGCTGTATGTACGTACACGTAGGGTGCATGCAGTATACCGTACTATGTACAGCATGTAGTTGTGAAATCCTTCGAAAACGACTGGGCCAGCTGGTACCCCAGTACCAGCCTTGCACTGACCGTGCTTGACCGAGATACGAATGCAGTGCTGCGCCAAGATGCAGACTGGTGTCGCTGGCCGGGGGCCAGGGCATATTGCACTCAATTCCGCGCATGGCGGAACACCAGACGCATTGCACAGGCCAAAAGTGCCGAGGCGTTGCAGATGCCTCAGGCAGATGCCCGACCAAAGTGCGAGCAGGCTGCAAGAGAAATTTTCTTGGGAAAAGCGCCTTGTTCTTAAAGTGTCCTCTAGCAGAAACTGGCTGTGCCAGCAAGCAACGTGCGTTGTGGCTGGAGGAGAATGCCGTTAGACTGGCAAGACCCCACGCTATTTCGCGCTCGCCATCCCACCTTTGCCGTACTCGTCGCCGGCACCGCAGGCGAACCTGGGAGCCTTTCTCAATGCGACGCCAGGGCCAGGGCCTGGACGAAAGCATCGCAAAGCGCCTGGGGCACTGCAACTGGGCGACTGGCCGCGTCCGCCGGCCCTGCATATGTGTACCCATTGAAACTGCTCGTCCAGCTGGCGCAACAGCCCCCGTGGATGTCAGATTAAGCTCAAGTCCCACCTGCGGTTGCGCTCCCGGATCTGGGTCTGATGATACCCGATAGTGGGCACGAAGGTGGGCTGTCCGCTGACAGCCTGCGTTCATCCCAAGGAGGAAGGACCGGCGAGGCGCAAGCGGGAAATGTCGTGCAGCCTCTGCCCAGCAGCCGACCCACTTCCACCGGGCGCCTCTTGGCTTGGACATTGTTGTGCACAGCGTGCATCCCAAGTTGCGACCGCGCCCTCCCTGGCCGGTCAACAAGACCGCGGAGGCAGACTCGGGCCATACGCTGGACTCCTCTATCGCCGACTGGGAAAAGCCTATCGTACGATGTGACTCGTGCCGGCAACCTTGACCGGACGCCTAGTGTCATTGTTGAGCTGTTGGCCGATCCCCAGCGGATGGCTGTCTCCGTCGGCGCGTCGGCGTACCTGGCCAGAGTTTCGAAATGTAATGTGCTGTGACGAGGCCGGCGACGAGGCTGGTTTTGGCAAGCCTCGCAGTCCATAACGTCACAGTCTGCCAACAGTCTGCTGACCGTGTTGGCAGACGTGTTGGCGGTGAAAGCTACCACATGGCGAGATCGTCACAGGAGCAGATGATTGCTGAGCACTGAAGCGGGAGACATCCGGAGCTCGGACCTATATTTGGCCGGGGGTAGGAGACCTGCTGCATCAGTCTTACGCGTCGATTGCGGTGTGATGATCAATCTTCGCAAAAGCTGGAGTGACGTCGAGGCCTGTGTGTACTGTGTAGGTGGTTCAATGTACTGTACTACAATGTTCTTCGTGTTGTGGTGAAGATGGTGGGATGATCGAGAGTCGAGGGAGCTTTCCAGAAGATTCCCATCTCAAACTCTGGGGAAGGAGCAACCACCTAGTCACGCTCTGAAAACCCACAACCACATAGTATATCAATAATTCCAGCTGTGAACATCATCCACTGTGACTGAGCACTCATGAACGCAAACAAACTACTCTCATACGCTCTTCAGCCCCAACGTCTGCAAAATCTACACAACACCATCCGGCCTCTGACCAAGCCCGCCCTCATTACATCACGCACCATGGCAACCTCAACTCCAAACCCCACAAGCCCAAACACCGCAGGCCCAGACTCGGAACAACACCCACCCTCCCAAACCCCAGAGCAACAACAAGAACAATCCAAAACCCCGCTCCCGCTCCCCTCCCCCTCCACAACAGACCCAGACTCAGACACAACCAAACTCGACATGTCCACCGGCGCCAACACCGTCAAACTCGATCACATGGGTCCCCTTGTCGTCAACAAAGACGGAACACTCTCGCGCATCGCGAATTGGGACACCATGGCGGAAATCGAAAGGCAGAATACGCTCAGGATTCTGGGCAAGAGGAATATGTTGAGGAGGGAGGGGTTGGAGAGGGCGCGGCAGGCTGAGGGGGGAAAGGAGGGGGAGTGAGGGGTGTTGTATGTAGAAATTGGGAGTGAAGATAGAATTTGAGGGGAAGTTTGTAGATCTTGAGGAGGGTGTGGATTCGAGTAGATTGTAGGATGGGGGATATGGGGGTGGAGGAGTGGGTAATTTTGATGGAGTAGTGGACGAAGAAGTGGGTTGGTCTGCGGGATGTGTGGAGAGGTTAGTTGCTTCTACGAAAAATCTTTGAATGGGGTGCCGATGAGACCGAGAGGACGTTCAATGGATGGAGAACAAGATCGTCATGCAGATATCGTCACACAAAGCAAAGGTGAAAGACGATGTTTTTAAAGGTTTTAGTGTTGGTCTGGCTATCAGAGATATATCCAAGAAAGATAGGCACATACATCACGAAATTAGAAAATGAAATTTCCAAAAGAAAGAGAAATTGCATCATCCTCTCAGTCGCAGTTAGTTAACTACCAGATCAAGAGACGACGTTTATCATTCAAATGTTCTTTTGTGTCCAGCAACCAGTTTGGACATTCTGCCAATCTAATAAATACCGGACACTATTCAAATGCTAAAAATCAAAGAAGCTCTTTCCCAAGTCACAGAACATACTCGCACAACAAAATGCTATTATTCCTGCAAACCCAGCATACCACACGGAAAAACGATCCTTGTCTTAGATCTGATAGTATAATAATTATTACATGCCTTTAGAATGTAGGTTCAAAGTGTCTACAATCACGCTAGCTTGCATTCCACTTGCCAGATCATAATAAACAATGCCAGGAACCAAGTGCCTGTAGATGTCAAAACTTAATTGGTGAGGCTATCAGGTGGTCAAGTATAATTGCTATATATCAAGGCTCGTATCAAACAGGCTATTGGGGTGATCAATTGTGATGGAAACATATAGCATAGAATCTGCTGAGTTACGATTTAGAAGACAACAGGGGCAAAGCCATCTTAGTAACTTGTGAGGCTAGATACATCAGGAGACTGGAAAAGAGACCTGGTCATTAGAGTAAGGACTGAGCTTTCGAGGCGGCAGAAAATCAGTGGTCAGAGACATGCGTATTACTCAAGGCTGGATCGATCAGAATTGCATCGTTTACTATTTACATATGATTGTTGACATAGCTTATGGCTTCTGGGTCTGAGTGTGAGTTGCACGCTCATGATACTCCCACTGCGCTGGCGGGGCTTCCTCGACAAGTGGCTCCCATCTAGTTCTGGATCAGTATACTCATTCAATCAAGGGTTGGGAGGGAGACAGCTTACACCTTGGCCGCAACCATTGTGTCGACAAGCGCGTGCTCGCCCTCGGCGACCTGAATGACCTCCTCGATTAGACCAGCACCAAGTTGGCTTTCAAGGTCCGAGATACTATTAGAGTCAGTGGATATACATCGTGATAGTAGGCCCATGTGACTCTACTCACGCTTCAGCAGTATATTGCGGCTCAGGGGGAATGATGACGGTAGATATTGCTCGCTCGGGTGTGTAGTCGGCGTCACCCTTCATCAGCTTGACATCTGGTAGACGTTGCTTGTGCGTCCGGATGCCCTCAGGGAACGCTTGCACCTTCTCTCCATCCCACTCAGCAATCTTCTCACGCTCATCCACGGCTGCCTGTGACTTGAGTATGACAGTCTGTCCTATGGAGGTCTCTACAATCTTGTAGTTGGTGATATCCTCGTTGATCAGCAACTTGATCTTATCCTGCCACTCTTTCCAGCCCTGCGGTATGGACTGTTCAACGATTCGCAGACGGTGCTTGGTAAGCGCTTCGGTAGACTGGCGGTATACGGAGGACTCGGGGATCTGCTTGAGCTTGTCGAGAGTGGATGTGTAGTGGTAGAGCAGTGCGGACCGCGGCGATGGGTGTGTGAGGAGGCCAGTGAGACCAGTGGGCGCGCCCACCTCGAGGAATTGACCTGGCTTGACGCTGGCGAAGAGCCGTAAAGCTGCCCTCATAGTTGCGAGAGTGCTGAATGTGGAGTTGCGGCGCAATGGGAGGGCAACGGTGGTGATGGCGTCAAGTGTAAGTTGCGCCTGCCAAGCGCGGCGGAGCCGGAGAGATGATTGGACCGCCATCATCCAGGGACGAGGACACCTTCGAGACACGACACGCTCTTCTGTGCCAGCGACAACCCCTCTTACCACCTATTGCGCAGTGATACCGGATCTCCTCTTCGTACTGATACAGTTCATCGTCACCTGCGCCCTGAAAGCGTAATATATACAACCCTCTTATCAAGAGGACGACTGCCTCTCCCTGGCAGTCAGCCGCTTCCGCCGCGATGCGCTCCATATTCTATTCTCTCCTGTCGCTGGCGACGATTGCTTCTACCCTAGCAATAGAGACATCCAGTGCGAATCCGACGAAAGCCGTCGCAGACGATGACTGGGAGGAGAAAACGCCCGATACCATCTTCAACGGCCAGACAGTACCGCCCATGATAGAGTTACGGAAAGACAACTTCGAGAAAGAAATTAGCAAGGGCAACTGGTATGGTGCAGTCGCATAGAATCACTCGGTGTACTGTGTTAACTCTTTGGATAGGGTAGTCGAGTTTTATTCACCGTACTGTGGACATTGCAAGCACTTCAAGCCCACCTACCAAACCGCCTATGAGTTTTACTACACGTCAAAACCTGTATTATCGAAGGACGACAGCGAAGGCGACACTCTGAATTCGTTCACAAGATATTACGATTTCAAGTTCGCAAAAATCGACTGCATAGCTTTCGCGGACGTGTGCAATGCGCGTGATGTCAACAGCTACCCATCCCTCATGTACTTCGTCGATGGCAAGGAAATGCAAAGAGAGACAGGCTCAAAGGAGATGAAGGAGCTCAGCACCTGGATAGAATCGCTCTTGGAAACCATTCGTCCGGGTTCGCGCAAGGAAGGCGGACCCAAGTTGCCAAAGGTTGGCGCAACATCAGTTGAGACTGGCCCGGATACAGAGGAAGCCGCCAAGGAAGAGAAGAAGGAAGAGGCAGATATTAAGAAACCTGATGAGAAGAAGAGTGATAACAGGAAAGAGAACATCAAGAAGCCAGTCAGCACACCAACAGTGAATGCCACTCCTGCGAAGTCCGCTCAGCCAAAGCCTGTAAAGGTGAAGCCGGTATCGAACGCCAACCCCTCAGGTGTCGTCGAGCCCTTGACAGCCGAAAAGTTCCAGAAGGTTGTTACAGACACACTTGATCCATGGTTCATTAAGTTCTACGCTCCATGGTGTCATCATTGTCAGGCTCTCGCGCCCGTTTGGGCAAGTCTTGCGCGTCAAATGCAGGGCAAGCTCAACATCGGAGAAGTCAACTGCGATATCGAGAAGAAGCTCTGCAAGGAGGCGGGCGTGAGAGGTTACCCAACCATGCACTTCTTCCGCGGTGGTGAGCGCATCGAGTATGAGGGCATGCGTGGCCTTGGTGACCTCCTGGACTACGCCGAGAAAGCCATGGTAATCGGTGCTGGTATACCCGATGTCGACGCTGAAGAATTCAAGAAGATGGAGGAAACCGAAGAGGTCATTTTCGTCTACTTCTATGACGTTGCGACGACTTCCGAAGATTTCCAGGCTCTTGAGCGTCTCCCTCTCAGCTTGGTGGGCCGTGCAAAGTTGGTCAAGACCAATGACAAGGCACTGTCTGATCGTTTCAAGATATCCACCTGGCCTCGGCTAATGGTAGCTCGTAACGGCAAACCGTCATACTACCCACCGATGATCCCTCAGGACATGCGCGATACGAGAAAGACCCTCACCTGGATGAAGTCTGTTTGGCTCCCTCTTGTACCCGAGCTCACATCGTCCAACGCAAAAGACATTATGGATGGTAAATATGTAGTCTTGGGTATATTGAGTCGAGATCGCTCTGATGAGTTCATCCTGTCTAAGCGCGAGATGAAGAGTGCAGCGTTAGAGTGGATCGACAAGCAGGATACTGCGTACCAACTTGAACGCCAAGAATTGCGCGACGCAAAGCATCTACGCATCGAGGAGGCAGAAGACAAGGACGACCATCGAGCTTTGGCGAATGCGAAGTCTATCCGTATCAACATGGATGAGATTGAGCGTGCACAGGTTGCCTTTGCCTGGGTAGATGGTGTGTTCTGGGAGCGCTGGATCAGGCAAACCTACGGCATTGATGTTAAGGAGGGTGAGAGGGTCATTATCAATGATGAAGCAGTGAGTTCTTGTATCCTCATTGCTACCTTCGCAACTAACACCAACAGAACCATCGCTACTGGGATACGACCATCTCTGGCGAGCCAATTCGCCCCAGTCGCACTTCCATCATGGAGACCCTCGGCAAAGTGACTTCCAACCCACCAAAGATTGCCCCCAAGTCGACCACCGGCCGTGTTATGGGTGCATACCTATCGGTACACCACTTCTGTGGCAAGCACCCCTTCATCGCGCTCGGCATGTTCGTCGGCTTCTTCACCG
The DNA here is from genome assembly GCA_010093695.1 of Plenodomus tracheiphilus IPT5. Lineage (NCBI taxonomy): Eukaryota > Fungi > Ascomycota > Dothideomycetes > Pleosporales > Leptosphaeriaceae > Plenodomus > Plenodomus tracheiphilus. Next base: position 176,712 of record MU006306.1, read on the forward strand.
CGGCTGTGCTTTTTGGCAAGTCGAGACGGAGAAGGTCCTTCGGGAACACTGGAGCTTACTTCCAGTTGAACGAGAAGGATGGACTGTTGGGTGGGATCAGCAATGGAAACCATGGAGGCGCAAAGCACGATTGAGCGCCGTGATGGGACGATTGGGTTTTGGCATGATGAGGCGTTTGGTGTTGCATTGGAGTGCTTTTGTAGTATACCTTGTTTCGCTCCTCATTTGGGGCGTGTATGCGTTCATGGACTAGCGGAGAATGTGTGAATGTATGATATTGGACTTGAAAAGACATTACCTCCATCCTGATCTGCTCTATTTACTCTGATTTTGTCTCCCTCATACAGGGAATTCACTGCACACAGATTGTAAAAGCCGTTGAACATCGAGGGGGGCATGCCCAGGTACCTAGGCAAGCTTCACGTGTTTTCGCGCCATAGTTCCCCACACATTGTAACTACCCCACCACCAGCTCTTCTGGCGCAATCCTTCATTATCTACCTTCACACACATGCGAAACACCGCTTCATCCCAAATCAAAACACGCGCCACCTTGATCTATCACGCACATCTGCCAAACGTCTGCGTGTCACACTTCTGCCGTTATACCTCTCACCAGTCATTCCGCGTAACTCGCGCCCACCCCCACGCCACCACCGACGCGATGTCTTCCCTGAATCTCACCTCCCTCGAATACATAACCCGCGAATCACTCGCGTCCTCCATAAAAGACTCGCCCTCGGAGGCACTCCCAGACGACACAGCTATCATCGACGTCCGCGACTCAGATCATATTGGTGGGCACATCAAGGGGAGCACGTGGGTGCCCAGCAGCCAGTTAGACTATAGGACACCAGATTTGATTAGGACGTTGAAAGACAAGAAGGTTGTGGTGTTTCACTGTGCGTTGAGTCAGCAGAGGGGACCGAGTGCGGCGTTGAGGTATTTGAGGGAGAAAGAGAGGTTGGATGGTGGGGTGAAGCAAGGCAAGGTTGAGGCCACAACAGGAGGAAAGGCGGGGGTAGAAGCGGGAGAGACAAAAGAGGAGGGTAGAGGAGAGGGTAATAATGAAGAGCAGAAGGTCTATGTGCTCAAAGGAGGATTTACAGAGTGGCAGGAGAAATATGGTGAGGATCAGAAGTTGACTGAGGGATACCAGAAAGATATCTGGGAGTTTGGAAATTGAGACGAAATGATATTTGGGCAATCTACTTGGAAGTTAGGGAAGGATCGAGATGATAGTCTAAGTGTCTTTGAGCGATGGACATCAGTAATGAGCATATATCAATGGCGTACTCGGTTTAGAATGGGGTCGTTAATATGACATCATGGCCCTCGAGGACATATAACAAACCTGATCCACAGCCCTCCCACTTTTCCTCCCAACCTCTACAACAACACAGCTTTCTCATCGCGCATAGCATAAACATATGTCGCGACGAAGTAAACATCAATACTCGGCCTAAATACCGAGCTTCGGCTTAACCCCGACATACCCATCCCACGCCCCGTCTCTCGCCTACCCCACCGGTATACCCAAAGAGGCCCATCTCCGCCTCCGCACCCCTCAATTCATCCGCCGGAGGACGTCATTTAACCAGTGTATACCCCCGAATTTCGCAATGGCACCTCCTAAGCGCGCGCTATTCTCTCTGAATCTCGACACTGACGCTGATCACGTCGACCAACGCGTTTCGCATCACAATAAAGAAGGCGAAGAGAGTGTCAAAGTACTCGAAACCAAAGGACCAACGCATAGTCGTACAGATCTATCATATGTTACCAAACCCTTTGAAAAGATCGTAAACAGAACTGTCAACAACGTTGTCGACGGAACAGGGAAGAAAGTACACAGCGCTGAAGGCGAGATATCGTACTCGAGTAGCTCAACAGAACGAAGAGACGGAAACAGTAGACTCAACATCGTCAGCAAGCCTAAACGCCGCGCTCTCGAAGACAAATACGATACCTCGGAATTGTAACTAGCATCGCCAACGATCTATCAAATTGAACAACACCAACATGTCAGCTGACGCCAAACCCCTCCGCATAGTCGTCGGCTGCGACTCGGCCGGCGTATCCTATAAGAATGCCATCCTCTCCGACCTCAAAAAAGACACTTCGCGCATAGCCTCCGTCCACGACGTAGGCGTCCCCTCCTCCTCCGACAACACAGCCTACCCCCACGTTGCCGTCGACGCCGCCAAACTCGTCGCATCTGGTGAATACGACCGCGCGATCCTGATCTGTGGGACTGGACTGGGTGTCGCCATCAGCGCGAACAAAGTACCGGGAATCAGGGCGGTCACAGCACACGATAGTTATAGTGTTGAACGCGCGATTCTGAGTAATGACGCGCAGGTACTTTGTATGGGCGAACGAGTTGTAGGGCTGGAACTCGCGAGGCGGTTGGTGAAGGAATGGATTGGGTATCGGTTTGATCATGGGAGTGCGAGTAAAGAGAAAGTAGAGGCGATTATGGAACATGAGAAGAAAAACTTTGCGGGGTTGGAAAATGATCAGGGGAAGGGGTCGAGTTGTTAAGGGGTTGTGTAGGGGGTAATATGGTGATGACTGCTGGATGAAATCAGGCCGAGGAAAATGTTGGTGTATGAGATATGAATACTTGATGTGAGACTGAACCAAGGAGCTACGAAAATGACACCATAACATGGCGTCAAAATGTGTAGGACGTAAAAACATGATCCCAAAGCGCTACGTAAAAGTTCAATACTCACCACCTGAGACTTCTACAGCACCGCGCATATAAGTACCCTCATCTCCACCCATCAGCCTTGTCGACCACTCCTCTTCTTCCAAAAATTCCAGATTATCGCTACTTTGGCTGACATGTTTCCTCCTTTGTGTTGAAATCTTCGCGCCAACAACGGCATGTGCTTGCCCTGAACCTCGTTCCCACTCGAGAAAGCTCAACCAGACAAGATTATGTTCCTCTTCTCTGTCAGAGATCTGACATATACAACAGTGTGTTTTCCTGGTCTGAGCCTCTCTTTAGAAAAGCAAGAAGATTGAATCGATGGTCTTGGGAAGTGCAAGAGTTTACAAGTAAGAAGAAACGAGTGAGTGCGAAAGGATAAAGAAGCCTTTTCATGTAATCTCCCCGAAACTAGACAGATAATGGGTAATGTCTTCTAAAAAATCGCATTAAGCAAGATAAATGTTTGGGAGATGTGAGGCGAGATAAGGGAGGGGGTGGGCGTGGTATATATATATCTTGCTATGTGATCAACACAGAACTTCTACATTTCCACGTATCAAGGGATTTTCCTCGAAAGCTTGATGCCATGAGCATATGTCTGCTCTTCTCTTCCGAAAAGAAAAGACCAAGAAAGCCCTATGTCTGTCCCGGAATCTCTAGAGGGGACTTCAAAATCATTTCGTTACACTCGTATGACGAGTTGGACGTCCAGCACCCGAAAACCAAAGCGGCGCATGATATGGCTGCGTGAGGTTTCCTCTAGAAAGTTAGATTGTATAAGATGTCGACCCAACTTCGCTATGTAGTGTTCGCCGTGCCGCTTCGAGGATACAATCAAGTGCCTACCTTTCGTACATATAGCGTTGAATAATTCTTCGAACAGCATGCCCACGATAAAGTTTAAGTTGAGACTGAAAATCGAGATGCTTAACGCTATGAGCTTTGGCCTCAAGTAGCTCGAAACAAATACATATACATATTCATATGCTGAGTACAAAGGGTACTTCAGGGCGGGAATCAGAAATGACGATGGCGACCGTCCATGTTCTGGGGAGGAAGATCTTGAAAGTTACTTGTGGAGTAGTCATGTTACTGCGTCTGCTAGGTATGTTTGATCTCATGTACTGCGAAAGTTACGGATTGCTCGCTGTATGATATTGTAAAGCACGATTTACTGCTGATATGTGATTCGATTAATCTATTAAGTCTCTCGAGAGTAATTGTTTCTTTCTTTCTTTCTTTCTTTCTTTCTTTCTTTCTTTCTTTCTTTCTTTCTTTCTTACCACACAATGTTCTGAGGAGTTATTTCTAATAGAAGAGCAATGTTCTCTATGATTTGCGTCTTCTCGAAAGAGTTAGGAGTCGGATACTGGTGTGTTGGGTGAGATCCGGGTTTGATCTAAAAAACATAAACATGGTCGAACTATGAGGGAAGCGCTGTGTGAAGATTGAGCAAAATAGTGTATTTACATGTAGGAGAGATGATGGATATCGAATCATTCTATCACGGGTCACAGTGCCTAAATGCGCACCTCTTCATCCATTTAGGCCTCATACTTCGTAACACTATACTATCATGCCTCACTCTCAAACTTGTGTACATCAGAGATATCAATCTACCAGCCTGTGGTGCTTGTGCTTGTCAAAAGAAATTCCTCATCTTCGTATGTCTTCCATTCCGCTTCATCTTCACACATTATATGTACAAAAGGGTTCTTCCCTTAAGCGTTGCTGATGTTTGAGTACCAGAGGGTCCTCGGTCATTCCACAAGAGTTCTCTCACATTTGAAGAATCGATCCAATCACAGTATCCTCCACTAAAGCAGCACGAGAGACTCCCCATTCATAGAAATACTCACCCGCTGATCTGCAAATCCTGTCCGAAAAGAAATCGCACCGAGATGTACATGATCAGCTCTGATTCTTCGAGTGCTTTGGTTGAACGAGAGTCTGGGTTTCTGGTACAGAGGAAAAGGCACCACGGCCGTCTTCGAGACCACAGTGCTCTTCTCAAATCAGAGTTGATTCTGATCGTGGTTTCTACGTAGGAAAGACGACACAGTCGTCCAGCCATAATAATACTGCCACTTGTGGCGTAGAACAACGCGCGAGACCATGTATGATCTCGATAATTCTTTTCAAAGGTTCAAACGAAGTCGAACATGATCTGACCAAGAAAACGGAACGCAAAGCTAGGTTAATTTGCGTTGGTTCAAGGATGCCTTCAGACCATACGCATTTGGTTATCCAGTTTTCGATATCCCGCTCAAAGCTGAGGAAAAAGGAGGAAGGAAGTCTAACCCCGGTCGTGATAGTTGTACCCTCTCTTTCTTTATACACCACGAACCGAGGTGCAAGACATTAGGTCGCTTCATTGAGTTCATGATGGATAAAGTGAACCATCTCCTCTCCAGTCGAAAATGAGGGAGGCGAGAGAGATTCCGTGGCCTTTATTTTACTCACTTTGACCGCTTTCCTTTCTGAAAATTCGCCAGGCTCGTCGACTTCCATCCTGTTGTCATGACGGAAGTCTGCTCCCACTGCGCCATGCAACCAAAAGGTTCACATAAAGTCTGCGACCATGGAATTATTCATGAGCAGAATTACACAAATCTTTACACCTGTTATTTTGGTCGAAAAACGATGAGAAGGAGTCTAACGCTCATAAACGACGCAACAGAGATTTTCCAAGGTTTGGGTGCAAGAGGAGCGCACCAAGTTATATCGGGGGCGAACAATTGTTCTGAAAGCCAGGACCAAGTCGAGAAGAGTAACGGAGTAATGGTAAGACAAGCTTTGTTCATTCCATTTCCATTTCTTGGCGATTTCTTGTCCTGCAAGCGCAGACCAGCGTCGTCCAATCTGTTGAAGATGTTGCAACAATCTTCTGAATCCTCTCTATCTCTACCCAGAGATCCAGAGATGCGTAGACCTGCGCCTGTTTGTTTCCGATCGTTGCAACAGCTCGTGGTCACATTGTCGATTGTTTTCGGCAACACTCTCTGTGACATTGCGACGATCACCCCCATCTCTTGCTCTCCCATAGCCACCAGACATATGTTCTCTCTGCCCTGAAACGACCCACATGATTCGTGATATTGCGACGATCATCCTGGACCCGATTTCGTCCAGAGACACGTAGATGAACTCGCAGAAGAATCATTATCCTTTTGTCAGGGGATGGGCGCCAGCTTTCGGGGCTCTTGCTTCGCTTGGCCGCGTCTTTCTTTCTGATGATACCCATATGTCTCCGGCGTACTCACAATATTGATCGGGAGAGTCGCTCGCCGAAAGACAGATTTAACCTGCTTGTATCTGCGTCAGCATCAGTAGACGTTGTGTGATCGTTGCAAGTTTCAACAACGTACCTCTTGGTTCTGGTCTCGACGAAGAAAGCAGCGAAATGCGATAAGTAGTGTGATTTGCAGATTTCAATGAATTTTCGAAGCTTTGAACCATCGTTACTCACCAGCGCGGTGGAGACCAGTGGCGCATGGCGGGGCCCGACGGTGACTTGGTTCGACCAAGCAAGTGTCGTCAAACATCAGCGTAGCTAGAGGCACATCCGTAGACATCTTCCGCAATGCAGGTTTGTATTCCGAATGCAGTATAGGGGCGGAGACGCTCCTGACAAGTGCGTTGTCATGGAGCCATGCTGCAAAGCAAGTCCGATCCAGTCCCGATATCATGTGCTATGTGCTTGGCTTCGTCGCATGGAACCGGTCGGAGGCAGCAATGTTGTGAGTTGCTTCAGGTCGATCCGATTTCCAGGAAAAGACGATGTGGGATGAAAGAGGAAGGATAGCCTGGTGCTTGGGAGAATATCCTGTACCAAATTTCTCGCGCTTGGCAATGGACACGTTCGCCGTTCCACTCCCATCCCTGCAGAGTGTTCACTCGTTCCTTTCAGGTTCCAAGGTACTGGTTGTGTATAGTGGCCTACCGCGCATCGTCACTGTAGTGCGTTCGTAGCTTGTCGCGAAATCGACCAGGGAGGAAGGCGGAAGCCACTGGCGCCGGTTGTGAAGCGCTTGTGCATTGTACAAAGAGGCGGTGTGAAGAAAGAAGGAAGGACGACTGATGGGTGAGGAGTTCTTATACCCCATTCTTCAGCGCATTATTTTCTTGTACACGTATATCGTACCACACTTTCCACCGCCTAAGATGAATTTCAGCAGAATGGGTAGCTCAGCTTGGCGTGGAAACGTGGGCCTCTCGAACGTCGCCGTTGTAAGGCGCTCTTTTGTCATGTATGACTAGGTAGTTATGCGGATCAACGTCACTGCTCCCACCGGGTCTTTAACATTGCGTAGGGGAAGGTGCGAGGTGAGAAACAAAGTAAAGGTGCGTCAACTGACAATCGAAAAGAAAAGTGAAGGTTGCCTGCAGCGCTAACAACAGAAAGGAAGAGAAAAAAAAATCATAATCAACAACATATGTATTCACTACCCTGCATAGCTTAACTAGGTCCCCATATCCGAAAATTTCCAGAAGCTTGCTCATGTATTACGTTTGTACACCGTACCATACATCCGCATCTCATCAACTATACTGCATCTACTTTCGCTTTCTTTTCATCCCTCAGTGCTGGTACTGTATACACATCAGATACCACACACCTCCCTGCGACCACAAAATCATCCATGGTATCCTCAGATAGCTGGCTCCGATCGTGTATAGTAACATAGGTATGTGTCGACACCACCCATTCTTCTTCTTGCTGGGAACTTTCCAACAAAAGTACTGTAGTATACATGCGTACACCGTTACTGCTCTCATCCCCAGCCCCAGAAATTACGAAACTAAAGACTATCGTTTACTGGAAAAACCAACATAGGAATACATGCGTGTGCTGAGGAGAAAGCAAAAAAAAAACACAGAGCATAGTGAGCGGGTGTTTAAACAAGTGGGTAGATACTATACCTAGCGGAAAAAATTTCATGGAGATGTTAGGTAGTTGTGTTTGGTATACACATTTGTATCAAAGGTACTCCTCTCTCCAGTCAAATTATTCATTTAAGTGCAGCTCATGTTTTTCCTGAAATACGCGTTTTTTCAATAGCATACCTATCCGTACCATACCGCACATCCTTTCCCCCCGAGGTTAGTGCTCCAATTCCATCTACTCATTCAGCTGGATATCATCCTACGTATCCATGCATGGTTGATTTTCCCAATCGTAGCCGCCATCCTCTTCTATCCATCATGGTAGACATCATAGACGAGTCAGATTCTTTGTTCCCCAGAAGGCCAAGATGGTATATATTTAAAATTCTTTTCAAGGTTGGGGATATCGTAAATCTTACTAGATCGTACCGTTACCAAGGACATGGATGGAAAAGGGGGTTTTCATGTTGTGCATTGTAGTGTATATTGTAGATTGCACATTCTATATTCCACCACATATCCCACATCAAATACACATACTCAACATACAACCCCACAAATCCTACCCATCACCTTGTCTGCTCCCCTCCTTCCCCCCACACCACCCAACGCATAAATTCCCAAAACTCTACATACTATCCTCCCGCCAGCGACTCCTAACCCTAGCCCACCCCTCCATCTCCTTTCTGCCCCCCAACTTCTCCAACCCCAAACCCCTCTCCACCCACTCCTGCGACCCCATCTCCGCCAACCGGCTCAACGCCCTCGCAAAAGCAAACCTCTCCTCATCCCCTGAGAAAATACTGCTATTCTTCAACATATCCATATTCATGCCCAAATCGTCCATGAGGTTGCGCATCACGTCGGATACGGCTTCGTGGTCGTCTTGGTGGGGGGTTTGGTGTGGGGACGAGGCTGGCGAGGTGGTCGGGGTTGAAGGGAGCTGGTTGTTGGATTGGGCGGTTGTTACGGCGGTGGAGAGTTCGGTGGGGTCGATGAAGAGAGAGGTTAGGGGCACGGCGGTGGTCATTACTAGTTTAGCCTGTCAAGTTACATGTGTTGTTAGCCAAAACTCATCGTTCGTCAATCACCCGGATTATGATTGAGAAGAAAGAGATGAGAAAAAAGAAAAAAAAACTCACCCTACTCTCATAAAGCGCATCCACAAACGTAATAAACCGTCTTGCCAAATCCCTACTTCGGAAATTCATCCCAGGAACCCCCGTCACGATAAACGCTTCATAACTCCGCGTCAGCTCCAGATAATCCGCTGCGCCCGTCGCGCGCCCGATGATCTCGTCAAACGTAAACCACGCACACTTGCCACTGGCCTTGGGCACCACAATCTCGCGGCCCCAGACGGTGTGCACCGCGGTGTGCGGGGGATCGTGCTCAAAGTCGCCGAGGAAGCGGAACCAGCGTTCTGCGTGCGTGGTGGCGGATGCGTCGAGGGGGTGGTGGTATACGCCTGATGGTGGGCGAGGGATCTTGCGGTAATCGGTGCTGGAGTCGAGGTTGAGGACTGTGAGGCGTTGTTTGAGGAGGTTGATGCAGGGGATGAAGGATTCGCGTTGGATGCCGTTTTTGTAGAGATCGGAGGGATGACGGTTGCTGGTCGTTACGATGACGGTGCCGTGCGCCATTAGGGATTCGATGAGGCGGCGGAGAATCATGGCGTCGGCTACGTCGGTGCATTGAAACTCGTCGAAGCAGAGGACCGAGGAGCGGGCGGCGAGGCCGGCGGCGACAAAGGGGATGGCGTCGACGTCGTTGCCGTGTTGGGCTTTCATCTTGTGGAGGTCTTTGTGCACGGCTTGCATGAAGGCGTGGAAGTGGATGCGCGTTTTGCGGGTTATGTTGGGTGGGAGCGTGTCGTAGAAGAGGTCCATCATCATAGTCTTGCCAGAGCCGACATCGCCAAACATGTATATGCCTTTTGGGAGTGATTCTGGAATTGGAGGGAGCACGGATGAGGTGCCGCGTGAGGAGAGAAAGGAGAAGAAGCCTCTTTTGGCGGGTTGGAGGGACTCGATGGTGGGTTGTTGGACGGGCGGTTGAGAGTAGTCTTTGAGCATGTCGTGAAGGTCTTGGAGGTTCTTGATGATGTCTGGGATGAGATTAGTAGCTACTCTTGTCGAACTACGTAGCCTTCCTACTTCTCTGGTGTTCATCGTCTCTCAATCGTCCAGACTCGACGCGCGCATCGTACTCGGCCATTGGGCCATGAGTCTCGTTGACCTCTTCTTGCACAGCTACAATAGTCAGTATACCCTATACACACACTCTCTCTTTCAGCATCCAAGTTGCATACGTACACTCTTGCGCGACCTGCGCATACCCTCTGTAGCCCACCCTCTCCAATGACCCTCGCGCTGGTGTGCGCCCAGCCCGAACTCTGCTCACAGCAACATGCCGCGGCGCCGCACGTGCTTCCCTCCCACTCCTCGCACACTCTGTGCATATCGGCCTATTCGCACTAGCCGCGCCTTGTCGAACACTTCGAACAACCGTCCATCTCGGCTTCGGCGTAGCGTGTCGCGACAGGGTCCTCAGCCCTTGCAGTGCTTCGGATGATGTCATATTCCAGGTACGTCGCAAAGCCTAAAAGCTCGCTGGATGGAGCAGCTATGAAGAGGAAGTTTATATCATAGTATAAAAAGCAACGCTGATGGGGTATAGGACTAGGGAAAGCAGGCAAGCACGCGAGAATAGTTGTCGAGCATGTGGGAACAACCAAGATGACTTAGCGACCCACGCGGGGGTTTTCGCCAACAGTTCGCCTCGGCTTTCGCATCGGAAATACCAACGGCGCCATTTGTATATCCGCCCATTCCGGTTGGACCCTTCAGGTACAGTCTTTCCATGAGGCTCAACATCAGAGTCTGGTACACATGCCATTGTTCAGACTAGTCGATCTGCCAATCAACTAGGAGGCATCATCATCATATACTCTACCACATTTACTATCATTACCACATTAACCCCCTTCATTACCCATCATCACGACTCCTCTTCCGCAGCAACACTCTCATACCGCCCTCCATCCGCGCCTCCCCTACTACTCTGATATCTCATCTTAGGCATATCATATAACCTCGTATAGTCCACCCTCTCGCCCCCCAATTTTGCAAATCCGCCTTCCTTCCTGCCAAACACCGGACTCCCATCGCACCAAAAGTCCTTGCAATTCGTAATGATACCTTTGGAGAAGGGATTCTTTGGTGGTCGAGCGGATGAGGGTCGACCTGCGCGTGAGCCTTGTAGGGCAATGGTGAAGAAAGTGTCGAGGCCGAGGAGACGTTTCCATTGGTCCCAGATGGAGGCTCGGGGTTCTTTGATCTTGGGTACTTCACCGATGTCTTGACCGGAGCCGAAGCCGTTGGTGGGTGCATTTCCTGCTGAGCTTGAGACGTCTTGGCTTGTATCCCCCGTTGTGACAAAGGAGTTCAGGGCGTCTACGGGTGTATGGCTGTGCAGGTGTCCGCGCATGCTTTCGTATGTGGTAAGATTGCGCGCGATTTGTAGGAGCTGGACGCATAAGAGCATTGTAACCCATGTCAGTTGCAAGGCAGCCCAGATGGCGACAACGATTGTGAAGGGGTCTTTATTGTAGATCTTGCAGAGGTCATCGGAAAGGACAGCGCACGTGACGTCTTTGGGGGTATCGACAATCTCCAGGTCTAATGGGGGTCAGTCTAGGTAGGATATAGGGTTGATTGACTTACAAGCAAGCACGCATCGTACAAACATGACGATGCCAATTTCCAACGACAATATGTACAGCACAAAGTGTCGATGGTTATTGTTCGCAACACAATTGTTCACCCACGGGCAGTGGCTATGCAGATCAGCACTTGTCACTCCCACTCTTCGTTGAATCAAGTACTCACTGATCAGTCTTCGCAACACATCGCTCGCACCTCTTACAATGCTTACTTCTCAGGGGTTTCCGCACCATGCAATTCACACAAAAATGCTTCTCATCAAACTGTCGTGACTCCATAAGCTCGTCAATAACCGCCTTCGAAGCGCTCCTGCTCGCTGATTTGGGTACGAAACCAGGATCAGAAGTCATAGTGTAAAAGTAAAAATAAGCCGTGAGCCCGTAAAATGCTGCAAAGATGAAGTTGAGGAAGAAGCTCGTCCGTATCGTTGCTGTGACTGTTAGCTGTGAAACTTTTCCCTAAAAAAAAGGAAGACATACACGGCAACACAGTAGTAACCCATCGAACCCCAGTCCAGAACAATGTACTAGCAAATATGCCCGATAAGAATGGCTGCCAATGTCAGTCTCACGCCCTGCAAAGATTCTCAACATACGACTCACCGAATGATGTATACTCCGCATATTCGGCGGTCCCCACTGCAACAACTTCTGCGCCCCAATCTGCATAACATACGCAACGATCAACGCTGCCGGTATCCCCACAAACGCCGGATAATAGCTAACCAGATACAACGCCTGGAACAAAATCGCAAAAGGCAGGAAGAATATAAACCGACTGAGGAACCACCGTGTATCCTTGACTCCGGGGATCGGAAACTGTTTCGGGTTGCCGTCGCGGGTGAAGCCTGCTTCTGAGAGCGCACGATGCCACTGCCGTTTTGTGTTCATTTCCTCTGCCGTCACGGCGGGTGTTTTACCGTCGTTGTTCTTTGCGAAGCGGTCGGCGCCGTACTCGAGGAGTTTTTGTATGGAGCCTTGGCTCCCTTTAACAAGGGCCCAGTGGAGCGCGGTGAAGCCTTGGTCGTCGGTCGCGTAGACATTTGCGCCCCAGCGGAGAAAAAGGTCCACGCAGGAGGAGAAGCCTTTGTATGCTGCCCACATCAATGGGGTATGACTTTGTGGGTCTGGAATGTCGACGGGTATGTCTTGGTGTAGGAGGAGGACGAGTTGGTATACGTTCCCATCAAGGGTGGCGGAGTGGAGGAGGTTGAAGCCTTGGTCGTCGGTGAGCAGGGGGTCGGCGCCGTGGTCGAGGAGCAGGTTGACGACATAATAGTTGCAGCGCTTTGCAGCCCAGAGGACGGGTGTTGCGATTGCATCGCCGCCCTTTGCGTTGATGGGCGCACCAGCTTGGATGAGGAAGTGGCAGAGCGCGTAGTGGTTGTTGATAGCAGCCCACTGCGCAAACGATTAGCCATCCGTGCTCTCTACTCTATGAGGCTCTCCACATACATGCAGCGGTGTTATGCCCTGCTCGTCCTTGTATGTCGCATCAAACTTGCCGCTGTCGAACAATCTCTGAATGGCACCAATCTCGCCCAGGCGCGCCAGCTGCATTATGTCCTCCTCTATCGGCAGACTGCGTCTCTTGTCGGCCATTTCCTCGAGCTCATATTCGGCCGCGGGCAGCCCGTTGGCTTCGGGCTGTGCTGCTGCGGAGGCCATCTCGGGGGTCCGCTCGCCGTATCGCCAACACCACTGTCAGGGTGTTCTTCCGTGTGTAGGTCGGAAAGTCGGGGGGCAGTAGTCTCGTCAGCTCGACACAGGCATGCTGGGTCGTATCAGACCAGATGTAACGGGAATAGCTGGGGCGCTGTCAGAAGTGTGGCAGGTGCGGAAGATGCGGCGTCAGTCCCCAAAGGCCAGCCAATGCGCTCATGGTCCCATCCCTGCTGGGCGGTGCTGCTTCCTGGGCACCCAGCGGCATTTGTGGCGCGGGCCACGCAAGCTTTCTTAGCCTGCGGGAGTCGGCGAGAGGGCAGGGCAGGGCTCTCTTCGCTGTGGCGCAATCGAGGAGATCTTCGTCGGTGTCGGTGAAGCTGAGAAAAGAGGTCCAACACACAGTCGTCGAGTAAGCGCGGTCAGCTGCGTTTGCATTGTTCGCACGCGTACCTGAGACTGCAGCTCAGAAGTGTACCACTCCGTCTCTCCGTGGCGCTATCATTGGTGGCCTTCAAGACATCAAGGACTTCTGCCCGGTATGCGGTGACACAAGAATCAACCTGTCGTACATGATCGACATCAGATGAACAACATTGTTGAACAAAACCGTGATTATCTTGCTGCGACCGTATCATCTAGAGTACTCTCACAGTATCGACCAAGGATTCAGCGCCAGTAACATCATAGTGACTCCGATACACATGTTGCAGTAATCCGCACTACGAACACCTCCGGCCCATCGCAAAACCAACCCTCGGCTCAACCCCATCCCACCCAAATAACCCACGCTAACACACCCGCGCAGCGACAGCCCGACGCACCTCGAGCACGACATATTCTGCAGTTTTCTACACGTCGAGTTTACCTACCGCATCTGGAAATGATCCCAGAGATTATGTTAGAATATTAGTGGTTGCTTTGCGAGGCTGTTCCTGACACAGTACATTGGGGTTGGTGGTGGTGGATACTGGCTAAGGGGGCTGGTGATGGATATTTTGGGGATTGGATGGCAAGATTGTCGGTTCAGTGTCATGAGATATTCTGATGAAGAAAGGGTAGTTGTAGATTGGGCTTTGTGGATGTTGATTGTGAGATTTACTCGTGAATGGGAGTCTTTGCTAGACGTTATACATGAGAGCGTGGCCACCTGAACCGCATAGAATCATAATAGAAATCGTACTTCATTTCATATACGTATACTTATTCTCAGACACCTCAGAAAACCCGTTTCAAAAACTTTTTCCTTCTACTCCAACTTTCCAAAAACGAGCGATAATAACAACAAGCATCACAGCCATCACGCCAGCATCCCACTAAACTCCCCCCCATCCCTAAGCATATCCTCGGCTCTCCCCGCCTTAACCACCTTCCCCTTACCCAACACAACACAATAATCCGCCCCCCTCACCGCCTCCAACCGATGCGCAATCGTAATCACAGTACTCTCCCTCATCTCCTCCCTCAACACCCTCTGAATCCTCTGCGCAGTCTCAAAATCAATACTCGCAGTCGCTTCATCCATAATCAACACCGGACTCCGTCTCAACATCGCGCGCGCCAGCCCAACAAGTTGTCGCTGACCCTGGGAAAGCCCTTTGCCACCGCCTTCAATGGGCGTTGAGAGCGTCCAGGCGTGGTTCCCGGCGATTTTGGAGAGCACGGCGGAACACGCGGCGTCGCTGTAGGTGGAGAGGGGATCGAGGTTCTTACGCATGGTACCTGGGAAGAGAACGGGTTCTTGGGCGAGGAAGGTGACGCGGCTGCGAAGGGCTTGTTTGTTGACGGTGGATATGTCGATACCGTCGATTTTAATGGTGCCGCTTTCTGCGGCGATGGTGGCGAGGAGGGATAATGCGAGAGTGGATTTTCCGGACCCGGTGCGGCCGATGACTGCGGTGTTGCTGCCCGCGGGGATCTTGAGCGTGATGTTTTGTAAGGCTGGTTCGAGGTTCTCTGCGTATCGGATTGTCACGTCGTTGAACTCGATGTCCCCGGTGTAGGTGGGCCAGTGGGCTGGGGGATCGACGACACCGGGGGCTTCAGTTTCAATGTCTAGGAGCTCGACAACTCGTTCTACGCTTGCAAAGTCCATTTCAAGGATACCGTAGATGCGACACATCCATTCGGTGTGGACGACGAATTTGCTGGCGGTGATGAGTACGAAGGCTGTCAAGCCGGGACTGATGCCTGTGTAGACGGCAATGAGTGTCATAATCGTTGTGGCGCTGGCGGACATGATGCTGAAGCGGATGGCTAGCCAGGATTGCAGTGACCAATAGAAATGGTCGTTCTTCTGGAAGTTGTCAACGACTTTGATGACATTGGCTTGGAAGCGCTCCTGGGCGTTGAATGCTCGAACTGTGGTGAGACCTTCCACGAGGGCGCCGAAATTGGACATGAGCGGAGATAGAGACACCATCTAATAGCTGTAAGTATGACCAAATAATGTCAGATGTCGAGAGAAGTGTGTACTTACCTCGAGCCTTCGCAGAGTTTGCGAAGTAGGCAAAAAGCGGAAAAAGTAGTAGACGAAACCACCAATGAGAATAACTCCAAACGCGAGAAATGTGGGTGTCGATGAGATGATAATAACAATACTGCTAACCCATCCAATGAACTGCCATGCGAAGACGATGAAAGCGTTACTCAGTTCACCATCGATGGTATTCATATCGCTAGTCAGTCTATTCATCAAGCGGCCCACTGGTGTGATGTCGTAGAATCTAAAAGTCGCATGAGCCACCCGCTCAACGGTCTCCCTAAAGATTGTCTTCGCTGCCTGGTACCCGACACCAAACATGATCAGGTTGGTCCACCAAAAGAGAATAGCTGTAGCAAAGACAAATCCAAAGAAGGTCCAGAGCCAAGGGTTGACATTCTCCTCTGCAGGAGGAAGGAAGTCGAACAGACCTTTGTGGTCTTTGCCATCGTAGCTCTCGCCCCAGGATTTGATGAACCAAGTTTGAGCGACATCCAGGACGCGGAAGATGGCCATGACGAGGAGCGCAACGGACCACCAGCGCAACGTACCTGCTTTGATATACCGCCAGTATACCTTGAGCTTTACACCGCCCTTTGCGCGATGCTCATCTTCGATAAACTTGTCTGGAATTGCGGCTGCTGATTCTTCTTCTCGCTTTTTGGCCTCTTCCTCAGAGACAGATTCATTCGTCGGGATGCGCTTGAGCTCATCTGCATCCTCAGCTGCAGTCGGCTCATGGATAGTAGCTTTCCCATGGTCCAGCTCAATCCACTGTTTAGCGAGGCCATGACAGAGCTCTGTTCTGTGCGTGACGAGGATGATTGTTCTACCTTGTAGTAATGGGCCGGCAAGCAGCTTGTTGACAATGAACTCTGCGGTTTGATGGTCGAGAGCTGATAGCGGATCGTCGAGAAGAACGACGTTGGCACTGCTATAGACAGCGCGAGCAAGCGCCACACGAGCCTTCTGACCACCAGACAACCCAATACCATTTTCGCCGATGTTTGACAGATCGCCGTGCTTGAACTCTGCCATGTCTGGCAGCAACGCACACGCTTCCAACACCTGCTTATAGCGAGTTTCGTCGTAAGGATACGAGAAGAGGATGTTATCTCGTATGCTCATGCTCTGTAGCCACGGTGTCTGCGCGCAATACCCGATGACTTGGTCGGGACGGATGAACTCGCCTGCAGTGCGATCTAGCTCGCCGAGTAGGGCTTGTAGAAGAGCCGTCTTTCCTGAAGCGACCTCGCCGTAGATCACAGTGAGTCCTCGAGGGAACGCAAGCGTGAGATTCCGCAAAATGTTCTTCTCTACGCCAGGCCAAGCAAATGATGCATTGTGTAAACTGAGATTTGCAGTCTCTTCCGGTACCACATCAGCTTGCTCCTTGTCTGGCTCGGCCATGAAATCTTCGATTCGTCCCATAGCTACGTACGCGTTCAATATGGTAGTGACCAACTGAGGCAGTGCTCGAAGGTAGCCTTCTAGTAGATTGAACAAGTCCATAGCAGGGAAGATGAGGTCCACACGGAGTGGTTTTCCTGCTATAGATGTAAAGGCATAAAACGCCACGGCTGGGAACAGCCCTGATCCGAAGCGAAGCATGAACGCAAGAGAGGTCGTAAAAATGATGTTGATGATCCGCAACCACAGCTCTTTCTGTCGCGACTCCAAAATGCCCTCAAGCCATGCTCCTTGCCAGCCATACCAGCGTAGGTGTCGAATCGACTCAATGAACTGGCTCGTTCTTTGGAGCTTCTCATCGGTCGCAGCTCTACGCTTCTTTTCGAAGTAAACCTGGTAGCGGGCGATGACGATGTTGATGAGCTGAGATGCACCAAGTGCTAACACACCAAGTAAGCAGGCCCAACCCAACATCCTCCAAATCAGAAGAGTGGCAAAAATGGCGCCTGCAGGTTTCGTGATGATATCTGAGAAGTCCCAAAACCGTTGCGCGACTTCATATACGTCATTACGCATCAAATTGAGAATCTTGCCCATCGAAGCAGGTTCTTTCTCCTCTTTCTTAACCTCATCCTTTGGCTTTTTATTTAAAATTGTTCGCACGGATGCTATAGCCCGCACGACCCAGCTGGAGGATGCATCCTTGGTCACTTCTGGTAGAGCGGCTGTGTCTCCAGTCTCCATACCAGGGGTGTCGCCGTTGGGATGACCGTTCGTTGGTGTCTCTTTGGCCTCTTGCTTTGCACCCAGAATTTTCCGGTTCAGAGTCTTTTCATACAGCATGGTGATCATCTCACCACGGGATCGTTCGTATGCTCGTCGCTGGTACCAAAGGTTGAATACGCTTAGCTGTGCTGAGACAAGACGCAATACAAGACCAAGAACAGCGTATGTGATCGTGGCGCTGTTCGGAGCTTCAGGGTCATTCATTGAAGCAAGGACCCGTTGGAGAAGTACGGGTGTCAGTAGTGCTATCCATGTGAGAAAACTTTTTCAAAAAAAAAGGAGAGAATTGACTTACTAGCTGCTAATCGTATCAAATTCAAACATGTGGTGCGTACAAGATCCATACCATTGGCAAAGAATATTCTCCTTGTCACCGATCCCTGTAACTGTCGGAAAGCCTCATGTAGTCGCGCATGTTTGAACTCCCATCCGAGATCCCACACATCTTCGTCGTCCATCTGGCGTGTTATTCCCTTTTGTATCAAAGGCTCCATCCACGATACGGTCATGTACTGCCATGGAGTCAGATCATCCTCTGGGGTCCTTAATTCGACTGTGGGTGGACCAAACACAGGACTGATGCCTTCTTTGGGTAACAGAGGATCCCGTAAAGGCATGTTGAGGATCACAACAACGCCTAGAAGTGCAGTAATAGGAGCTAAAGCCAGCGGAACATTCTCAATGGTGAAGGGAACTCGAATATGTGATAAAACGATTAGTTGTGCGCAAAAAAGCCCTGCGAAGAGAAACAACAACGACGGTGACGCTGTTCTCGGACGCTCAATCACCACTATAGCAGCCGCGATGGCCTACAATGTTAGTTAGCTCAGACCGTAGGCGGGCAGAAGAAGCATACCCATGCCAACGTTGGATATACCGCCAGTAACCGGCGTGTAGGAAAGAAAGCGGCAATAATCTCAAACGTAAGACCTGCGGAGGCTACAGCGAGTAGGCCGAATGTCGCTGTCAATGGTCGAAACGAAGTTGTGGATTCCACTTCGCCTAAGCTCTCTTTCGTTTCGACCAGGAATGGTTTGGTCCATCGCGGTTGGTAGCTGCGAAGGATCCGTAATGCGTACCATAGCAATATCAAAGCGCCGAGTATTGCAGGAAACGTCTCGACAAACGGCACGAAACATTGTGTGAATCGAGCTGTTCTTGTGTCCTACGAAACGTCAAAAAATGCCAAGATGAGTTGTATGCTTAGTACTGACCCATATGTGATGGCAATGGGTGATTGGCGGGACATCCTGGAATCCAGCTCCCTGAACTGTGGACATGGGTGTCTGTAGAGACGCCATTGCGTAGTTTGGGAATTGTCCCAGCAGCTACCTCGTAGACAATCCTCTGCTCCTAAGCCCCGACCTCTCTACCTCTTTTTCTACGGCCGATACCATGTAGATGGCTTTATAAAACGAGGTCACCTAGGCTCCAGTGTCGTGGTCGCGAACAGGATGGTTCACCGCTGGGAAAGACATTGAGCGGCAGGGTCACCGGGCCGTCATAGACGCGCTAACGGCTGATCGATTACCCCACACGCGCATCCATTGTCGTCTCACAAACTACATCGTGAGCTTCAACGCGTAATGTCTCGAATCTTCACAGTTCTGGAGTACACCTTGTTGCCTGATTGTACACGTAAGGCGTAAACGCGCGTCATGATCACTACAAGCTAGAATTCTGCTTCCTACTAGGGCAGCCTTATGCATCAACAGCTACGCCTCCTCCTTGCAGCACACCATCTCATTAGGCTCCGGCAATTCCGCGTCAGGCCCCTTCACTAGCGAGTGAGTTCGCTATGAGTCTGCGAGAACTTGGGGTCACGACGGCCTCAGCCGAGCATTTTGTGGTACGCTCAATGTTTCCGCATATCGCGAATACGATCGACTCCATGTTTCGAAATAGCCCTTTCCCTTTTGTCCTACACCCTCACGTTCGATCTCATTGCGATCCATTTATGCGCAACAGCACATGGTTTACTGCCTTGATTGAAATTCATCGGATGATGACCCATATTTTACAGCCTCAGGAAGCAACTTCTCAGCCACGCTCCTATCTGGTGTGCCCCACACTACGTGTACCTTTGGCCCCAACCCGCGACGCCCGGAAACACCACATATGCAGGGGCATGGCACTTTTTAATCCATGTCCCCAGCAGGAACATGTGGAATCACGGACGATCAACTCATGTCTATGAGCTTACTGCAATTATGGTTGTCAATTGCATTGCGTAAGGAAAGCAATTGTCGGTGCATGGTGCAGGCCTCGCCGCGGGGTACTGCATGACGAAGGAGTAGGAATGATTAGTGACATGCCTTTCTTAGAGCAAGCCGAGCTTGCATTGCGGCACAGCAAAAACACCAAACACAGCCTCGTGCACGCTCGGGCGCTTCCTGCGGGAGATACCTGCTGCGCTAGACGACGTCCTTGACTGCGAAGAAGGTACTTTAACCAACGCTTCGCAAGCACAGCAATATCTCTCAGGGCAAAACAGCTTTTGCAGATCTCTACTCTCTTCATTTACTACC
Source organism: Plenodomus tracheiphilus IPT5 (assembly GCA_010093695.1). NCBI lineage: Eukaryota > Fungi > Ascomycota > Dothideomycetes > Pleosporales > Leptosphaeriaceae > Plenodomus > Plenodomus tracheiphilus. The sequence goes on from MU006306.1 coordinate 196,910, forward strand.
TTCAGATACTCATAGATCATTTTCCAATTCCAGCTTCTGTTGTTGCAATAAGCGCGTAGCATTTCCCAGTCAATATCAGTATGGAATCGCACAGTGAGTTACGTCTTGATCACCATAATCGAATTGCAGCTCCAGGCTTCAATCCAGTATGGGGTTCCGGTACGAGCACAGAACCCTATGATCTTACCTATCAGGATGGACCTGATTTCACGTCTTCCTCCTCGAAGGTCTCATCGCCGCATCGGAATGTCAGGCACCTTGGTCCACCTTATACCAGTCGCGGGCGTATAAGCAAAGATCGACGCACAGTCTCTGCACCAGTGCAACTTCGACAGAGCAACCCTATCAAGGCCAGGCTTAGCCCTACGCAACAAAGTCAACGCAAACGCGAACAACTGCCGGATGATGTGGACATGTCCGAAACGGTAGCACCAACCAACCTGGAAGCTCAAAGCTACGGCATTCCGGGTGCCTTCCCCATCGAAGTCGAGCCAGTGCGCAGTACCACCGAGGGGTTCAGAACTCCCACACGAAAAATACCTTCCTCAAGTAGAACTTCTCCCTCAAGCGGCATATCCCCATGGAATCGCAAAAGCCCCAACAGCAACATCAACAACCATCCAAGCCCTCCAAGATCACCCCCGGTACTTGCCAATACGGCAGACAAATTAACAGCCGCAGAGATCCATGCCGGCCTACGAAAACAATTCATGGAACCCTTAACCTTCAAAGACGCACCCGGCGCGCTATACATCCTCCAGCACCCCCAGAACCCCTCTCTCCTCAAAATCGGCTCAACAAAGCGCGCAGACTTTTCCGCACGCCTCCGTGAACACCGATGGGGTTGCGGCTTTGATCCAATCATTGTCCACGAACCCACCGCCACTGTCAAGTACTGTCTCCGAGTAGAGAGACTGATACACCGCGATCTGGCACAGTACAACAAACCCTGGAAATGCGAGCACAAAGGCCTGAAGAACGGGGCGGAAACCTCAACACACGAAGAGTGGTTCTTGGTGTCGCAGGAATTAGCCATCCAGACGGTGCGGAAATGGGAAGCGTTTGTGAGACGAGAGAAGCCGTATAATTGGATCGGACGACTTAGTGTCGTATGGACTTATCTCATGGCGAAGAGACGACTGGTCCTTTCAGCTGGCGGAGGACACCTTACGCACGATGCTCGTCACGAGCAGTGGGCCGCGCTTTTTGCGCCGCCAACGACGGAGGAATACATCACAGCGTACTGGCAGGAGGCTCAAAGCATTTTGAAAATAACAAGCGCCCATTTGCTCGAATTGTACCGCCATATGCGGAGGTTTCATTGGCAGTACATTGCTGTTTCGAATAGTCTTTTTATTCTTGTGTATATTAGAGGTAATCTTGCGCTGTGCGCCTTTTTGTTTGTTCTGGGGTGCGTTTGGCTTAGTCCTGGGCCGAGCTTGCGCAGGCAAAGGTCAAGAAAGTTGACTTGAAAGAGAGAGAGAGAGAGAGCCTGTCACCACGCGAAAGAAACACACAGCAAAAGCTCACACACCAAATTATCATCATAGAGACTTTCTTCAAATTTCATAATCCTAATCCTACACATTTACAAAAAGCTAGAGAGAAATGCCTAATCGGAGGCATGTACTACAATGCAAAGCCATAAACCCCCATTCTATAACTCACAACCTACAACTTGCTCCCACCCCCCAACAACTCTGCTCCGGCCCCCGAAATCGCCAACTTACCCGTCTCTTTGACCTTGGTCTGAAATACAACCGTATTTCCCGTCTTCCACATCTCGGTAATCAGTGTCTGGCCCGGAATCACTACACCAGCAAACCGAACCTTGATATTCTTAAATGGTCCAAATTTCTGCAACACGTGCTTGCCGCTGATGCCAAAGGATGCGAGACCATGGAGAATGGGTGTTGGGAAACCGCCGACCTTGCTGAACTTCGGGTCGATGTGAAGGGGGTTAAGGTCACCGGATAGACGGTAGAGTGCTGCTTGTTCTTCTGATGTCTGCTCCTCGACGATGACATCGGGGGCGCGCTGTGGGGGCTTGTGCGTTTTTGTTGCTGCACCACGGTCGCCGCCCTTCTTTTGGCCGCCAAAGTTGCCGGAACCACGGATGAAGACTGTGCTTTCGTTGTAGAAGATATCTTCGCCCGTCTTTGCGTCCTTAGTGGTGGAACCGTAGACGACGAGGCCGGCAGCGCCCTTGTCGACGACCTCGACGAGCTTGGGAATGGCGATGAGCTTGGCTTCGGTGGGAATGGGGAACTTGCGGATCTCGAGGAATTGTTCGCCATGGAGGAGCATGCGGGGGTCGAAGTTGGGGACGATGTCGTCGAAGTTGAAGGGCGCTTCGGCATTGAAGGGGGGGATAACGCCGAAAGTGGGGATGACTTGGAAGTTCTCGTCGCCTTCATAGACGAAGGGGAGGTCGGTACGCTTGGCGCCGATTCCGAGGTCTACACGTGATGGTTAGCAACAGCCTCGAGGCATGCATATAGTTGGGCAACTTACTGTAGAGTATGACATCCCTCTCAGTGTACTCGAATGGAGTACCATCGGACTTGGCAGCCAAAGCCTTCTTTTGAGCCTCAAGGACCTCCTCGTTGCTCTTGTCAGACTTCTTCTCCTTCTTGCTCTTCTTGCTAGTGTTCTCCATGTTCGCCATGATCGACTTGAGACCGCTAGCGTTGTCGTGCGGGTTGTCAGCACGACCATCGTCAAAGTTGGTGATGCGCTCCCATTGTGCGAGGACAGCCTCAGGTGTGAGCTTGACATCGATGGGGAAGCCGTGACCGCCTGTTCGCTGCCACCTAGTCTGCGCAAACCAACCCGAGCCCATCTCGTACAGTCCGCCAGTTGGCTGGGGAGCCTTGTCTGAAACGAGGAGCACAACGAGAGGAGCATTGAAGTCGGGCTTGAGCGCCTGAACGACCTCCTCAGGCATGATGGAACGGGTCATCTGAGTGCCAGCGCTGGGAGCAACAGTGTTGACGTAGATATTGTTCTTCTTGCCCTCAAGAGCAAGCGACTTGGAGAAGCCGAGAATACCGCACTTGGCCGAAGAGTAGTTGGCTTGGCCGAAGTTGCCGTAGATACCGCTAGTCGAGGTAGTGTTGACGATGCGTCCGTACTTCTGCTTGAGCATGAAGGGCCATGCGGCCTTTGTGCATGAGTAGGTACCAAAGAGATGGACCTTGTGGATGATGTCCCATTGCTCATCAGTCATGTTCGCGAACGCCTTGTCGCGGAGAATACCAGCGTTGTTGATGAGGATGTCAATACGTCCATAGGTGTCGATTGCGGTCTTGACGACAGCCTCGCCGTTTTGGACATCGGCCTTGTTTCCAACAGCCTCTCCTCCGAGCTTCTGAATCTCCTGGACAACATCATCAGGGTTTACGAGATCGTTGACAACGACCTTTGCACCGCGCTTGGCCAACTGCAAGCAGTAAATGCGGCCGAGACCAGCACCACCACCAGTGACAAGGGCGACTTTGCCCTTGAAGTCAAGTTCCTCACCCTGGGGGTTAGGAGGCAGCTGGCTGGCCTGCTCGAGAAGCTCCATGGGGTTTGTGGCGCCCTCTGGGTGTTCGGCCTTGGAGTAGTCAACAATGTCCTTCCACCTGGCGGCAACAGCGCCGGGGGTCAGAGTGTCGTCTGCCTTCAAGAGCGCACCAGAGGCTCGCTCCCAGCGCAACTTGGCAATGTGACCGCCACCCGCCTCGAATATTCCGTTGGTCTCGGTTGAGGACTTGTGTGTGAGGACAGCGACAAGTGGGACGATCCACTCAGGCTTCAACTTCTCGAGGACATCGGGGGGCATGACGGTCTCGGTCATTCGGCTGGCGGCGATTGGTGCAATGACATTGCAGAGGATGTTGTATTTGAGACCCTCCTTTGCGAGAGTCTCGGTGAAGCCAACGAGGGCGAGTTTGGCGGCTATCATATGTCAGCAAGAATACATAGATGCGCGGCTGTTCTCGATGCATACCAGAGTAGTTGGTCTGTCCGAATGAACCGAACAAACCAGCAGCAGATGCGGTGCTGATTAGACGTCCATACTTCTGTTTCCTAAAGTATGGCCACGCTGCCCTCGCGCACTTGAATGCACCAAGAACGTGAACCTTGTAGATGAGGTCCCAATCCACCTGCTTCATGTTCTTGAAGCTGACATCCCGGAGGATGCCGGCATTGTTGATGAGGATATCGATGCGACCGAAGGCATCAATGGCTGTCTTGATGATGGCCTCGCCATTCTCGACTGAATCGTAGTTGGCGACCGCCTTGCCGCCTGCGGAGCGGATGGTTTCGACAACTTTGTCTGCAGCCTGTATGATGATGTCAGTCGTCGCTCCTTGGTGGTGTTGAAGGGTTGCCAGCTTGAAGATTGTAACGCTGGTCATGTGAGGGTGCAGGAATAGCAACATACCGATGAGCCCGCGCCCTCGCCTTTGAAGCTGGCACCGAGATCGTTTACAACGACGCTGGCACCGCGACTGCCGAAGAAGATGGCATACTCGCGGCCCAGACCACCACCAGCACCCGTAACGACCACGACCTGGCCGTCATAGCGCAGATCCTGTGAAGCCATGTTTGCTTCTGTATGGTTCTACACGCTCTCACACCTTTGTTCGAAAGCGTCTACCTGCTGCGTATGCGGAATGCAGTGAACAGACCAAACAGCGTACTGAAGAGGGTGTCAATGAAGAACCCAGAGAGGAACAGGTGAGGGGAAGAGAGAGGGGTGGTGAGAACTGAGGAGAGTGTATATATGAGGGCAACGAAACCGGCAGACGAGTCGCACTTTAATGCGCAGCTGCTGGTCGCGCCAGCCGAGCGATTTGATGACGGGCTTTGCCTCGGTAACATTTTGGTAACGTGACTGTGGAGGGCTAGCCCGAACCCCACATGCACCCCGAAGCTCTTAGCTCCGCACCTGATGGCTGGACGCTTTCACATGCTGCAGACCAGAACACAAGGTCCCTGGCGACTGTCACAAGCAACGCACTTGCTCAAGAGATATCAGATGACGAAGAAAACCGAACAAGGTAACGGACAGGTCCGTCCTTCTGCTTCGAGATGTAGCAGCGACAACACCAGGAGCAGAACGTGTCTTCGGTGGGGCTGAACACAGTGCCGCCAGCTCCCGAGGCTCGCAGATGCTCATGCCAAAGCAACGATATTTGCCCGAGCCACGACGGACGGCCTTGAGTTCGGTGTACAAGACCGGTATTGCTATTCAGGATGGTGGTCGGCCATGCAGGTAGAATATAGTCATCAGCGATTGCTCCGACCCAACTCCCGATCCTTAGCGCACGCTTCTTGCTTATGGCCTGGACGAACATTCTTTTGCCTAGTTTACGGCAATTCTCCTTGTAGAGAGAGACATGGAGCTTGATTTGGCGCATGGTCATCGTAATGAGGCGGTAGAGCCGACGAGCTCAAGCTTGGCATCCAGTGAAGTCGCGTGGATACGCTTTGACATTCTGCCCAACCCAAATTTGGTGGACACTCACGAAACATGCGTACTCCGACCGTCGCCTCTCTTCCTGCTCTAAATCTCTCTGCACCCACTCTCCCCGCATGAGGCTTCAAAGCAATCCTTATCATCCCCTGAGTAACTTGTGTTCCAACGATACTACCACGATAGATTCCGCTCCCCCTTCGCCCCACAACACGCCAGGACAGCCAGCTTCGAAGCTATAGTTACCGTGAGCGAGGGACAGTTCAGAACACTCTGAGCATCTTCCAACAGCATCGCATTTGGGTAAGGGTGGGTGAACGATACGACATATATCTCATCGAGGGTTCTAAAGCATCAATCGTAGCCCACGATGTTTTTCTGATCTAATGAGATCACAATTCGTTCGCAAATTTCCACGCATCCTTTCCCAATCGCCATCCATCTTGAGGTATAGTAGTCGATGCCTTGGAGACGAAGTTTATGGCCACAGGAGTCCATCACCTGCAGTAGTGTTGCGCCATCAGTCACCCGGTCCACAGACCTACATCGTTGAGCTTATCAGAGCTTCACACGCGCCGATGACCTTCATTTGCAGCCAACGCATACGACGTCCCACTCATCCTTCCGTTCGATCGATCAAGCCGAATCGCGACCCCACCATTGGGAGCTGACCTCACTCAGTTGCAATATTGAGCATACAAAGGCAAAGGCAGAGGTCCTAGATCGAAGTCAGGTGTACAGTAGAGCGCGTTTCTTTACTACGGTACACTCGGGGCCCTTAAACCGTTGCTCCGCGTGGGATGTCCACTGTGTAGAGACAAATAGGAGTAGGTAGGAGCGTTTAGCATGGGTGAGTGTATCTGTGTGATTTGGGCACTCCACACACAACTCGAGGACCTTGTCGTTTTACTACGCCGATGCTTGGTCTGGACAGTCACCACTAAATCTAGTAGTGTGTCTAGCGGGGCATGTTTGTGTGTCTGCACTATGATAGTCGCATTCGAGGATGTTGATTAATGGTCCAATCATTGGTTTAGCAAGGCGCAGGGGCGTACCACGTAACCGTTGATAGAGCACGACGGATGCACATGCTTCATATTTCGACCATATGTACTGCATTGCTCTATTGATACAGCAGGTTGGGTGGAGTCAGCAGACAGTGCACCCGGTCAGGCTCGCGATGAGAGGGCTACTCGCCTGGCCTGTGGGCCACTTGACATCTGTATCTGTGCACTAGTTTAGCAGACTATGGCAGTCCACTCTGGATTACCGTCAGTAGGGTCTTGGTACTCTTAGCCACCGGATGTCATTTGGTATTCCTGGCTCCATGGTTCCGAAGAGGGAACTGCAGGTTGCCACGTGTGGGGCGGGTATGCTCCCGGTGGTGGGCTCCTACGTGCATACGCTGTGAAACTTTCTTACACAGTACGCTATTCGCTGTTCAACCTTCACGCGACGAAATGCCTAGCCGCAAGACACATACCTTTTTGACATGGAGCAGCACAGGCGACCGGGACCTCTGGCAACGGAAAGTAAGGCCTCTTCCGCTTACAGGCCGCTTCAAACCACCTTGCTGCAGATGAACTTATAGCTCTTCTTTGAACATAACAGTTACCCATCCTCGTTTAGATCGGGACCGGAACAGTGCGCGTGAACACGTAGACACTGCCTGAAGGCTGACTTGTGAGACTCCAGGGTGCTAGTCTCAAAAGGTGACAAGCGCAATCACGAGATGATGCGACCTGACGAAAGTTCGCATGTTAGGAGCGATCATGAAGCGCCCAACTTCATTGGCGCGCGCGTTCCTGAATGAGCTTGGTTACTGGGAGCGTCCGTCCGTCTCCCGTTGTCGATGTGCACTAGTGCCTTTCATAGAGCGCGTGACCATAGGATGCCCACTGTGAAATGCCTCATCGCCTCCAGAGTGCCTTGTTGCCTTAGGATCAACCAGTAGCGTCGCAGGGCCTTGAGTTGCCGTAGCTCATCGTATCCCAATATGAGTGTGTGCCAAAGCCATGTCAGCGGACCCTTACTTGACAGCGGTCCGCGGTAGCGTCTCATCAAGCATCCGACATGGTTCTGCCTGATCGCAGTGTATGGTAATCATAAGCCCTCGGCCTGGCTATGGACTATAATTACTCCGTGACCATCGAACTGGTCGACTGTGACAAAGCCGTACACTGTCCAAGCAAGCCAGGGTTGCGCAGCGATTACAGGCGCTCAGGGGCCATTCGTTTTGTTGTGTCCCGCTTGTGCTATTCGCTCAAAAAGCGGTGTCCATATTTGTTCCTGGGGCTAATCCCGGTATTCCGGCATGCTGCATACGAAGACAGACAATGGATTATTGCACTGCCGACGTCAAGACGCCTTGCAAGAGAGCAAGCTCCAAAGAGCGAGCAGGTGCTGAGACACTATGAGCAGCGACATGGACGAGATCGAGGCCTCTCGCAGTAGCAGTGTCGTAGGAGTAGTCACAATAAAGCTGGCCATGCCTCATCATGGGTACGTGGTCGGCCATATCGTGGGCGATTTGGTCCAGTGACGTTCGCCTTTCGCCACGGTACTTTCCCTTCGTGCATGGCGTTGGTCAAATTGTAGCAATGGACCTTGCGCTGGATGGAGGCCTCCACACACATGTCCGCGAAGAATTGCAAGTCAGTCCGGTAGCCCAGACCAGGTGATCCTTGATCCGGACGAGTCCCCTACGGTTGATACTCTAATCGCCAGAAGTCCATCCCTCGGCAGAGAACGGCATTATCGAAAATGAGCGCAGACACAGAGAGGGTCGACATACTTGGCAGGACGTTCCAAAGGATCTCCATCGATGATAGCATTTACTTCGCACCTGTAGCTCTCGACGACCGCGAAGAAGAACGATTGACAGCTCAACATGACATATTCTCGAGACTCCTTGGGGACAGCATGGTGTCCCGCAAAATACCCCTGGCGGACCCCCGCAGGGTGTTGGACTGCGGCTATGGCGGCGGAGACTGGTGTGTGCAATTTGCTGAAGAGTATGAGGACAGCGAGGTGCGTTAAGATATACATATCCGTGCGGGAGAACTCGAGTACTGACTATCCGAGGTGACTGGCGTCGATATCTTCCCTTTGCGTGTGGCGGATCAGCCCGAAAATTTGACGCTTTGCGGTTACAACCTCAACGATCGACTTCGAGACCCCGACGTTTTCCAGGCCAGAGCTTATGACCTCGTACACTCCCGATTTTTGTGTTCTGGAATAAAGAGAAACAGGTGGCCATCATACATTGGGGACATAAAGCTGTTACTAAGGCCTGGGGGTTGGCTCCAGGCAAGTAATCGCCTCGTGCTCGGTCTGCTAGTGTGCTGAGATGGCTAATTGACACAGATGGCGGAGTACTATCCCTTAATCCAGTCCGACAGCGGAAGGCTCACGGAACAAGCTGCCGTCAGACGGTGGTGGTCGGCTTACGAGAGTTCTATGCATAGACTCAACCGAGACCCTAGGATAGGCCGCAAATTGCAGCAGCTGATGACAGAGAAGGGCTTCAGAGATGTCAAAGTTGATATCGAGCGACTTCCCATCGGCGCTTGGCAGCTAGGTAAGTACGCCTCTTCACCATGATGTCTCCACACACGTTGATGGCGGATGGTCATGTGTTGTTCTGCTGCCAAGGTTCCATCCGGTCACAGGTTGAGTGCGGATTGTTGATGACTATAATATCGCAACATCTGAGCCGCGCAAACACTGAAGTTATCGGCGTTGGAGGATAGCAAGTTTTGTAACCCATCGCTGACGGTACCCAATCTCCGCAGATCCTGTCAAGTCCAGTATTGGTAGAGATGCGGTTATGGTATGTGCGGTCAGTGCAAGGAACATTCCCGTGTACTAATACCATGAACAAGATGATAGCTGATCTTCTCGAATCGCTGGGTCTTTGGCCATTCACCGCCAACCTCGGCTGGACTGCGGCCCAATATGATCAACTCATGGAAGAGATTCGCATGGAGCTTCAAAACACCGAGTTGAAGTTGTACATGGATATGTGAGTCGTAATGATGATGGTAGTCATAGGTTGCAGCTCACATCGCCGACAGTTACGTCGCTCGGGGTCGCCGGAGTTCGCGTGGATAAGGAAGTCTCCAGTGTCCCGGTGCGAGTATTTGCTCCGGACTATTACAAGAGTGGCCGGCTGGGGTATAGATAGCCTATTCACTGGTATGTGTAAGCGGCGTTCGATGGGTGCAGCATTGCTATGGCATGGTTGTGGGTCCAACCTTTGGTATGACAGTCAGCACTAAGCTCGCAGAGTCTGACTATTTTCCTCACCTCTGCCGTTGTATAGCATACCATAAACAGTACTTGGGCTTCGGAGTCCTCTGTACCTGGTGAAATTGCGACTGGTCTTCGGTCCTCACTCTACCTCCTACGAGTAAAGTGGCCTCCCCCGCTCGACTCTGTCCTGTGTGTCTTTGCAATGGCAGCGTGCGATGCATGTGATCGTTGTAGGATAGGCGCCTTAGCAGAGCGGTGGGCTTCTTCTCGAGCCTGGGCTGGGCGGTGCTCAACACGACAATTGCAGAAGCTTCTTGGACTACCTCGCGATCATACTGGCTATATCCCAGCAGGTACCATGTCGAAGCTGCCACGTCGAGTCGTTTATATCGAGCTTTCTGTAAGCAAGGCGAAGGCAGCCGCTGCTTGAAGCCTTGATCTGGATGCTCGGACGCCATGAGGCCATACTGTCCAGAATGAGCATGCGTTCGACAGGCGGCATGGAGATGGGCGCGGGCGAGGACGGGCAAGTCCGCCGCAGATAAGCAGAGGCATGGCGGCCGACACGAACAAACGATGGGGACGAGAGTGAAATTCGAGGTGTAGCAAGCGAGAAGATACTAAAAAATATGCCGGTCCCTGGGTGTGACTGCGAGCCTGAGGAAGGAGCAGCCAGCACCCTCCACCTCGTCCGCACGTCGATTCCAGCAGCAGCCCTCCCCATTCTATTCCTGGCTGGGCATAATGGGTCAAGACGCGCAGCTACATTCCCAGCCCTTACATGATTGGCAGTGTTCCTTCACCCCAAGCCAGGTCACCGACAGCCTGGTAGCGAATGCAATCTTATGGAGACGCATGGCGCGTTCTCACAACCAGTGTTCACGCCTGGCCGCACACCTCACAGCAAATCACCGGCCCTGCCGTCACACTCCAGCCGTCGTCGGGCCACCCAGCCTTCCCGAAGCCACCACAGGCCATCCTTTCATCACATCGTCACTCTGGGGGGTCCCTCTCGAGATGGCCGGCCTCGACTACCGTTGGCATTGTCCACTGTCGCCATTCGAAGTGGTTAGGAGTACCCACCAGGCGTGGGCTTAAGCGCGTGCACACCGGGGAAGCGGGAACCTGAACATTCACGCACGCGCTAACATCAGCGTGACAATGGCACGCTCGGCGCCGTGGCCGCGACACCATCCAGAGCTGCTTTCTGAAGACATATGAAACATCTCGGTTGACATGACCTCTATCTAATCGCACCGAGCATCCATACTACATGTACTGTATGTAGGTATGGGACCGTTGTCGGCTTACCCTGTTGAACATCATGGAGGGCGCATCATTCTTATGTAGATACCAAAACCAAGCTCGAGGGCACAAACCCGTCCGATCTCAGTAGCGCGTATTGACCGAAGAAACACCGCAGGACCTGCCGCGCCTTTGCGAACGGCCACGCATAACGTGTTGAGTCGATCTTTGCTCCTATGATCCCTGCCAGGTTGTTCCCAGGACCTCAAAACCCTAGGATCACGGATGATCGCACAAACAAGCACTGCTACCCCGAGCGTCCCATTGATAGCATTACAAGTACCTAAGGCTTCGCAACTAAAGCCGATATCTACCTCCACAAATGCACATGATAATACGACACCGACGGTTAGAGATTCAACAGAAAGGCTTTTGCCTTTGCCTGGAACGTTGCGTTTCACAATCAGTTCGAGACGAGGTCCAATTTGTGTTGCGACCTCGGCCTGGAGTCCTGAACAGCGAAAAAGATGACGACATCGCATGCTGATGAGCTGTGCTCTTCAACATCACTTGAATTCTAGCATAGTTCCCCATTTTCTACCAGTTCGACAAGCCTGTATCCATGCTACCCAACAACAATGATTACTTGTTCGGAATGGGTGTTCCGGGATGACCTGAGCGGACTACCGGACGGGCTGGATCATGAGGGACACGTACCAGCCATATTCGAGCAGGACTACATTAACAAAGGCTAGTATACCATGGGTGCCCCAAAGTTCCACCTCTTGTGTACACTGAGTGTTAACCTCGCCTTGCACATCGATCTTCGAGTAAACATGTTGACGTTGCCAGAAATGCAGGTGTAGCCTTCCAGGACACAGGCCTTTTAGCCTGAACCGACGGAACTATTACCAAACATCGTTAGCACCCATAGTCAACATCATATTGCACGACGTACCGGACTCACGTCCCCTCAGTTCTTCCCCGCGAACCAGTCTCAATGTATCGAAGATTGCATACTATTCCCAGTTTGCCCTTCGCATCACCGGAGAAAAACGTCTAGCGCTCCGAGATCGATCTACTCGTTGCCGCCACACTGCAAGGTACAAATACCCAGACCTCGCAAAGTGAGCGACGATTCCGACACCCAGGTTCTCAAAGCTTATCATGATGTCTCCTTGGATTCTGAAGTTTCTGGTCGCCAATCTGGCTTTCGCAGTGGGGGATGCTGGCCGAGCTTCTCATGCATGGAAGGAGGGCAAGTTCAAGACTCTCGTCACATTCGGTGATAGTTATACCGACGAGAATCGATTGGGATACTTCATCAACAACAAGGGTTCTGCACCACCTGTGGCCTGGGAACAACCAGTCGGCCTCTCAACAGCATCTGGTGGCCGCTCCTGGGCCCGCTACGCCAGCGTCTACTCCAATGCCACACTCTACAATTACGCCGTCTCCGGCGCCGTATGCTCCAACCAAGTAACTCCCCGTGACCTCGCCGCCATCAACGCTCCCTTTCCCGACATTGCAGGCTACGAGGTCCCAGCCTTCATCGCCGACTCAAAAGCCCTCACCTCGAACGGCACCAAGTTCTTCACTGGCAAACCCGCAAGCACCGTTTACGCAATCTGGATCGGCACCAACGACCTCGGCAACAACGCCTTCCTTACCGACAGCCAGGTCCCCGGAAAAACAGTAGGAGACTACATAGACTGCGTCTATGACCAAGTCGCACGACTTTACGCAAACGGAGCAAGAAACTTTATCCTCTTGAACCTCGCACCTCTAGATCTCCTCCCTCAATACGCATCCCCTGAAATGAACGGGCTGGCCGCAACGCAATTTTTCCCCAACAAGCCCCTCTTCAACGCCTCGGAAATCCACGGTCGCATGCAACAAACCGTCTCCGCTCTAAACCAAGTCTACGCCTACCGCACGCCCTTCACCGCCCTTGTATCTGACCACTACCGCGACGCCAAGTTTGCGAATTTCAACGTCAACCAACTGATGACGGATATCTACTACCACCCCGCACAGTATTTAAATGGCACGGCGCCATTGGTCGTGGAGGGTGTAAATCGCCTTTGTGATCCCGCGGGGCAGAACTGCACATCAAGTAGTAGTCCGGATAGCTATGTGTGGTATGATCCGTTGCATCCTAGTGAGCAGACGAGTCGGGTTGTGGCGAGGGAGTTTGTGAAGGTTATGGGTGGGGTAAGTGAGTATGCTGAGTATTGGGGTTGAAGGGTATCGGATATGACTTGTGAATGACGTGACGAACGTCGAATGGGGGTGCAATGAGTGGGGATGAAAGTAATGAGGTTTTAATGAAGAAATGATATGTCATGTAGATGAAAAACACCAGTCTAAACCTAAATGTTATAGCCCCTCCTGCCCTTTTCGTCGTTCACCAGAACCAACCCTTCAATTTATACACCTCACAACGCATCCTTCTCATGTCCTATCCCGTTAATAAACAAGACACAAGTGTACGCCTAACAAATCCAATTCACCATCCTTTCCTCATATTCCCTGCATCAGGAACCGCACCCGTCGGCACAGGGAAGTCATTGATATACTTCAGGCTACCACTGGAACGGACATGGCGGCTGGAATGGTGGTAGTAAGAATAGTGCATTGGTGCAGGCACTTCGAATCAGGCGACATATTTCGATAAAGACCGTGTTTTTTGTGAAAAGCGCACAACCAGATTCATGACACGAAAGAAGGTCGGAACGGGTAGAAATGCCAATCAGTCGGCCTGTGGGAACTCCAAAAGTCCGCGCTCATAGCCATCCGATTCTCTTTGCTGCGTATCCCCAGCCACTGAGTAGTGCCGTCACACCAGTAAATGCGATGAGTGCGCCATATCCACTTCCATAGGCCAGACCTGCATTCCAGTTGCCTGCATAGCGAAGAGCTTCAGAAAGAGGCCCACTGCAGAGGTTTCCTATGCCCTTTCCTGCTGACATGCATGCCCAAACCATGCCCGAGTCTGCACCCCTTCGTTTCTTGATTGTGTCACGCACGACTGCACTCCAAGCACTCGATTGACACCCAGCAAAGGCGCCGTAGACCAGGCAAAAGATGTATAAAGGAGCGAGAGACGTTGAAAGACCCCAGAGGAGGAAGACGCCGACGCCAGATCCGACGGCTGAAACGAGGAGACAGTTCGCAACGTGAAAACGGTCAGTGGCTATGCCCATGCAGAGACACCCCACAAACCCAGCACCATTCAGCAGAATCAGCGTGATTGTACTTTGGATGCTGTTCGCGCCAATCGACTTTGCAAACAGCGGCAAGTAGATGGCGGGAAGGAAGAAACCGAGACTTTGAATGATGTTCCCAGACTGCAAGATCAAGAAGTTGGGGCAAGTCCAAAAGGAAAAGTCGAAGCTTCTCGACTGCGAAGTCTGTGACAATGGTAGCCGAGGTTTGAAGAAGAACACCACTGGGAAGTTGAGGGCCACGAAACTGATTGCGCAGACTCGTAGGGTCGTACGGAAGCCGTAGGAGTGAAGCAGCCATTCTAGTATGAGGGGAAGGATGGCACCGCTCAGGCCTAAGCCTGCCATGGCTACGCCGTAAGCAAAGCCTCTTCGTTGGACCCACCATTCTTCGATGTTGAAGAGTATGGGCGTCCAGGCTAGACCTCCACCGAGCGCATAGAGAATGCCCTGGGTGACGATGAGATGGGTGACGTTAGTCGATAATGAACCAAGACCCAGTGCGAGACAGACAACCACCAGTCCAACTGGCGTTGCCCACTGGCGGAACCGTGGGTAATACTTCAACACCGCGAACCAGAATGATACGTCCATGTACATGAGGCCCTGGTCATATCGTCAGACGTAGTTCCTTCTCCTCAAGTCCATTGGGCTAGTTACCATAGCACAGGTTCCGACAACAGCAATGTTGCTTGATCCAGCAAATTCATCGCTTGAGGCGTAGTATTCCTGGAACACACCATAGCAGGAAGGAAATCCTGTAACAGGTCAATTGGAATTTGCTTGATTGCACCAGAAACAACGCACCCCAGATGAGAGCCTCGAGCATAAAGCAGGCGAACAGGCATAGCCAGGCATCTTTACCGCCATCTGTAGGTGGAAGAGAGAAACCTTGATCATCGGCAGAAGGGTCAGTCCCGGCGTTCTGTAGCAGCTCGACATCTGTCAGCGCTGTCGCAGAGGCGTGCTGTGAGCTAGGTGCCAATTCCGTTTGGGTGGAAGTCATCGTGGCTGCAATTAGTGAATGTTGTTAGAGGAACATGCGCAGCTTGCTGTTTTATGCACTGAGGGGAGCAACAGGGTATGATGACGAGGCTTCGATGAATCAACTGTAGGGCGCGTTCTAAGCACCGCGGTGGGGCCGCTCTTTATGCCACAGGAAGCCGAATTTGGCACGTAGGGATAGGAATTACATCCAAGGTGCCTTCACCGATGTCGCAGATATCATCTTTCCGCGAGCGTTCAGACCAACAAATGCGAACAGTGAAGACAAGACCGACGGAGAGGCAAGGTGGGTCCGGGGAAGTGCAGGGCTTGGCAGGTGACAGGGGTGGGGCGGAAGTCTAGCGCGACGCGCCTTCGAGATCGACGCGTTTCACGCAGCCGTCACTGTCTGCCACGTGCAAATCCTCCCGACAATGTTGGGGTTACAGTAATCACCTTGGCGTAAACAGACAACAACATTGCTAGCACCACAGTCATAGTCGTAGCCATACCATGGACGACTCTCCACGGTCCTCCAAGCGCAGGAAGATTGACACCCCGAAGCGCATTGCCTCTCTCGAAGAAAAGAAGACACCAGCGAAACGTACGCCGAGCAAGCTCACAAGTAGATCGGCTTCGCCATCCAATGGCACACCCAAGACAGACTCAGCGGAGCAACAGGTGCCCAAGCGGGGCGGCAGATTGCCTAAGAGCGCAACAAAGAGCACGCCGGCCAAACGAGCAGCACCTGAGGAAATTGACATATACGATGATATCGAGGGGGCGTTGAGCGTGAAACCGTCACCTCGACCTGCACGCGCGCTGCACGCAGCATCACGCACCAAGACATCGAACAGCGAAGGACATGTCGATGAGCTTCAAGAGGTTCCCGCGACCGTCAAGCGAGGGAGGGGTCGGCCGGCCAAAAAAGACAGCGCCAGTCGGAGCGCTTTTCGAAGCATTGTGAAAAGATACAAGGCTGTATCAGATGCAGAGGCGGACACTCAGGACGAATTGGGTGTGGAGGTTCCTTCGCCGACCAAGCGTGCGGAGACTGCGCGAACACCTGCCAAGTCAGCTCGTAAGCCAGCTGCACCAAGGCCCAGCAGTCGCAAGAAGGAGCAGACACCAGAAGAGGACGAGCAAGTTGGAAGTCCGACAATTGCCGTCAGCAGCACCACCCTTGCACCATCGCGATCGACCAAGAAGGTGCCTGCTCGTGCAAAGAGACAAGGCACACCTGAGCAAGATGAAGCAATTCCAACAACACCTTCGAAATCAGCCAAGCGACGTCAAACCAAAGCCAAACCTACAGCAATTCCAGAAACGGAAGACGAGCTCGCCGATCCAATGCCTTTCACCCGTCGCAAACGCACAGCAAGCGCAAGACGGCGCTCGAACCGCACCGATCACATCGCTAATGAGGAGGACGGACATTTGTCTGATATTGATAAGGGCGCCGATGTGGGACATGGCGATGATGACGATGCTGAAGACGCGGACGTGGATGGCAACAGTATCGTGGGTAGTGTCCTCGATCCTACTGAGCCCAGCCCGTTCAACAAACCTAGTTCAGCACAAAAAGACAAGTTGGCACCTACTCTGATATTTGGCGACTTTGAATCTGGGAAAGATTTGGACCTGCTCAAGACTATTGCCATGGACCGCATCACCGGTAAACGACCTTCACCACTTGTGGGTCTGGACGAGGAGTACAAGTCAGTATACCAAGTTGTGGAGCATACAATCACTGCGGGGGAGGGCAACTCAATGCTCGTTATTGGTGCCCGGGGCAGTGGAAAGACGGCACTGGTTAACAAAGTTCTGTCAGAAGTGGCGAAAGACAATGGTGGCGAATACCACGTTGTTCGTTTAAATGGCTTCATACATACAGACGACAAGATTGCGTTACGTGAGATCTGGCGCCAGCTGGGCAAAGAGATGGAGATTGAGGAAGACGGTAGTGGACCTGGCAAGAACTACGCCGACACTCTCGCGACACTGCTGGCTCTCTTATCACATCCTTCTGAGCACACGGGTGAAGTCACGGATCAAGTAGCCAAAGCGGTCATTTTCGTCATGGACGAGTTCGATCTCTTTGCACAGCATCCGCGACAGACGCTGCTCTACAACCTCTTTGACATTGCCCAGTCAAGAAAAGCTCCCATCGCAGTCCTCGGTCTTACAACACGTATCGACGTCACAAATAGTCTCGAAAAACGAGTCAAGAGTCGCTTCAGCCATCGCTACGTCCATCTCAGCCTTGCCAAAACTTTCACCGCCTTCCAAGGTATATGCAAAGCCTGCCTACTCATCCAGCCAGAACACCTCACCATCGAAGAGCGAGGCATACTAGAAGGCGGCACGAAATCGACCACCCCTGTCAAGAAGACAAAGACCACTTCAACTACCCCATCTGTCCTCTCAGAATGGAACACCAACATCTCCGTAAGCCCTCCACAATTCCATCGCTTAATGTCTCAGCTGACAAACTATCCGACAGAAACTCTTCCTCTCCTCCACATTCTTAACAACACACCTTGCCCCAACATTCTACACTTCAAAATCCATCCCCCAAATCCTCACCTCCTTCCTCCTCCCCGTCGCCACCCTCTCCCCCACAACACCCTTCTACCCGTCCCCCTGTCTACTCCCACCAGACTCAAAACTCGCCCTCATCCCCCACCTCTCCACCCTCGCCCTCAGTCTCCTCATCGCCGCCGCACGCCTAGACATCATCCACGACACCGATACCGCAAATTTCAACATGGCGTACGATGAATACGTCACCCTTGCTTCGCGTGCGCGTATACAAAGTGCAGCGGGAGGTGTGAGCGCGAGTAGCAGTACGAGTAAAGTCTGGGGCAAGGACGTGGCGAGAAGGGAGTGGGAGGGGTTAGTGGAGTTGGGGTTGGTAATGCCGGTTGTGAGTGGGCAGGGGGGCGCGTTTGGGATGGTGAGGTGTGATGTTAGTCTTGAGGAGGTGGGGGAGGTGTTGAAGGGGATTAAGGAGAGGGGGTTGGAGAGGTGGTGTAAGAGTATTTGAGTGGGTGAATTGGTGAGAGTGGTGGGTGGTGTTGGGTCATTGCATATGGTGTTTTGCATATGTGTGTTCTTGGGAAGCATCATTCTGGCAGTGTTGGCTCTGAATGCAAGAGACTTGTTCCGGCCGTTGATCTTACAGACTCTTGTAAAGGAGTTGGATACAGCGCACAAACAGTCTCTAGGGCTGTTGTTTTCAATGAATACCTGACTAGCATCATTCTTGATGAATTGTTTGGGATTGATATTGGTATTTGTGTTCTTGTGCGAGATTTCGTGCACGCAAAATGCAAATGTAGAAGTGATTTGGAAACCAGAATAAGGGAGTGCCGGTTTCAGTAACACACACACACACACACCCATTGCAGGTAGAATCCGTGTGGATCCATCGATATACGCACCACTTGTGCAAGAAGAGAGGCCAGGTTTCCTTGCACACAGTGTCGAATCCCGGTGTAAACAATGTCGTTGTGCCAGACGCGTAGGAATGTTTTGTCCTGTTGCGGGTAAGATGATGAGGTATGTGTAGTCATCTATTTCTTTTCTTTATACCGGTGTCGTCGCTCTCATCAATGGGCGTGGGAAGTGCTGCCAGGATACGTACACCGGAATATCATGGCGTTATGAATTGCACGCTTGGTAATGGGGGAGAGTAGTTGGGGACCCAGCGCGTGGTAGAGTTTCAGGGCGGAGGAGGGGCAGAGTGGGATTGAGGGGGTGTGGTTGGAGGTTGTATGCGTGGGTCCTGAGGGTTTGTTCCCAGGTCAGACGTTGGCGAAGGCGAGGGTGGTGGGGAGGCTGGAGGAGAGGGTGGTGGATTGGGAGAGGTGGGTGGGTGGGGAGGCGAGGGTAGATAGACTGGGTATTTCGCGCTCGTGGGCGATCTCTGGGGGTGTAGATTGGGCGATTAGATATAGAGTACGCAAGGACGAGGGAACCAA
Source organism: Plenodomus tracheiphilus IPT5 (assembly GCA_010093695.1). Lineage (NCBI taxonomy): Eukaryota > Fungi > Ascomycota > Dothideomycetes > Pleosporales > Leptosphaeriaceae > Plenodomus > Plenodomus tracheiphilus. The sequence goes on from MU006306.1 coordinate 216,070, forward strand.
TAGTGTGGTGGCTGTTGTTCGTGGGATGTTCAAGGTCGGGCGGTTCGGGGTCTGTCGAGTGGGAGAGGATATGTCGAGTGGGTCGCCTGCTACGGACGGTATGTCGTGGATAGGCCGCCATATTTATTGTGTTGAGAAAATGGGTGTGTGGTGAGTGGACTGTGGACCGCGTGACTCTATAGATCAAGTGGCGTGGAGAGAACAAACGGGGGCGGCAGAAATAACGCGTACTGGTATGGTGCGGGAAGACGACAGTGAAACCTGAGCGCAGATGATTGGCTGAGGCGATAGTTGTGACTGGACGGTGAATGAAGTGCCGCGCCGCTGTTGAGACATCACGCCTCGAAGACTTTCACACCTTAAGTCACATCTATTTGCTACACAATAATAATACGGGTTAGACTGTGTAAACAAAGATGGTGGGTGTGACGCGAAGAGTAGTGTTACAGACACTCGATGCTTGTTATGTTCTGAAGGTATCTGACTGGACGAGCTCTTCATTCGCCATCCTATCGCGCAGCTCAAACTCACTGACTGTATTCCGTCATGAGATGAGATCTAGGGTCCAAGCACATGTCACGGGTCGCTTTATTCTTGCTCCATATACTGATACTCTTCTGCTCACCAAGGCACGATTGCTCCATCGTATCTGTAAAACTTCCCACTGTCCTTCTCTTTTAAATTATCCACAACGTCCAGCATACTCTCCACGCTTACATTCGCCTCGATCATCGCTCCTTTACCGCCCATTCTCGTCTTCACCCATCCAGGATCCATGCACACCACTCTCACTCCAACATTCTTCAGATCCCTGGCTTGATGTAGTGTCAACATATTCAGCGCAGCCTTTGACATACTGTAGGTGCAGCACTTTGTAACATCGGTTGCTACAGTCAAACTTCCGAGGCCTGACGACATGTTGAGGACTGTGGCGCCACGGGCAAGGTACTTTCGCAAGGACTCTACAATCTTCGCGGGCCCAAGGACATTGGTTTGCATATGCTCTGCTAGGCTCTTGGGGTCGAGTGTAAGGCTTGTGTCCGTGCTTGTTGCGTTGATGCCTGCAATATTGAACAGGTAGTCCAGGTTTGCGCCCGTCTTCGAAAGAATCTCCGCAACGCGGAATTCTATACTAGAGAGGGAGTCAAGGCTGGAGACGTCGCACTCGATGATGTGGATGTTGGAGTTTCCGGAGGCTGCAAGCTCCTTGAGTTCGGAGATGTCGCCGTTCAGGGAGCGCACGCCAGCAATAATGGTATTAGAGGGCTTAGAGGCAAGCTGGCGAACAAATTCGAGACCGATGCCACGGTTGGCACCGGTGAGGAAGTAGACGGGCATTTTGGATTTTCGGATCGACCTGTGAGGTCTTGGGGCTATCGATGTCGTCTGTATCTTCGAATCTGAATGCGACCTAAGTGGTAATGATGTTGATTTTGGTATTGGATGTGTTGATGGAACTGGTTTACGGGCTATAGAAGGGCGCGAGAAGTTCTGTGAGGATGATCGCGTGGATGACGATGTACTCGTGCTTCGCCTCCGCGGACGTTGGTTGGAAGAGGAGGTGCTTCCTGCCACCGGATAAATCATGGTAGTGTGCATTGTTGTTGCAGTTGACTTCCAGCAATGACGACGTGCTTTTTCTGCTACTTATACAGTAGTTCATGAGTCCCATCGCGTGGGTAAATTGATTGTGATAACCGTCGCGCATGATGGCAAAGTCAGCCATTTGTAACAGGGGTGTCAATGCGATGGCGAACGCTTTCTGAAACTGTGAACAAGCTTCATGCCTGTTGCACGCATTGTTACATGTCATGGACTGTCGTGTGACCTGGGATAGTCAATGGAAATCTCGAAGCATCTGGGATTGGTCGAGCGCATTGTAGTATGTATGGAGGAATTACGGTGAAAAGATGGCGAACATGTGTGTTGAATGAGGAAGGGGCTGGCCCCACTTATCTCGATGGCAGGACTCAGGAGCAGCTGCCTCGGCTGGTGACCCGGGGCCACCTCTCATACATGGACGTTCTGTTGTTCATCACTACAACGAACAAGTTGTACATTATCGCAGTAAGAGGAAAGTAGAAGAAGACTACGTGGTAATCATGTAACGCTGCTTGGGCCGGGGTAAGTACCGGTAAGTCGGTAGGGCCCGCCACACCACATCAAACATGTCACAGTAAATCATCAGAAGTATAAACTTCATCAAAAACAACATACGTAGATACCTATGGGTAGGATGTCTGCGCAATTCGCACATAGCGGTACCTTTGCTGCCTTTCCATTTCCCATTCCTTATTCCAAGCTCATCATCAGGTTCTCACAACAACGCCCGCATCTTGGCTCGTGGCAGTTGTCGTATGCCTACAAGTGGACATCATCTTTACTCGACGTGGTCAACTTTCTTTCTCTCGCTCGCGCCCTTGACTACACCCGAAAGATCCACGACTGCGGAGCATTAGCCAGATACAACGACACCATAGCGGAATCTGTAGGTATACTTACGAGGTAGGTCGAATGGGAAGTCAACGCTCGCTAACATAATCGATGCAAAGATATACTGTCACCAATCAGCACCATGTTCCCGTCAAAGTGAAGAACCCAATCGTGACATACCCATCCGCTAAGACACGTGACGAATGCAAAAGCACCAGCAGCTTCTGAGAGTCTAGCCGCAAGCGCGGGACGGCCATTCGCGGTTTGCAGGAATGTGCCTCCGAGGAAGCCAAAGGCGGGGACGAGGGTGAAGAATATCATGAAGAAGACGAGATTTGTTCGAACAGAGCAGATGAGGAAGACGAAGCAGAGCATACCCATGCAGATCATGAAGTATCCTGCGACAGTTGTTAGTGTCGACATCCTCGCAATAGGGCACTATGCGGTCGAGACTGACCAACACCGACGTTGAAACCGACACTTTCGAGACCAGTGCTCGACGCGTTGGAGGGATCGCGGTAAAGTGAGTATGCGCCGTATGTCGGTTGGAGGGTCGCAGCGTAACCGAGCCAGAAGGCACCGAAAGATGCGAAAACCACAAACGGGAACGTGTTACCGAGGATCCACTACGTTTGTGTGAGAATTGAATCAGACTAAGAGGACCGAGTAGGACATACCTCGCCGAGGCCCCCAAGAATCATTAGCAAGCCTCCCGCAAAGTAGTACCATCCGATACTTGCTGCTCCGTTGCCTCCTGCGCCGCGCCAACCCATGAGAGTCCAGCTCAATGGCGTCAATGACAATAAGAAACCAATTAGAGCACTACATGTATTAGCTGGGCGCTTCTGGGCTACTCAACGTTGACTCACAGAGGCGTTGGGTTACCAAAAGTCTTTCGTAGATCTCCTTTTACTTTGTTTTGAGGCGACAGGTAGAGCTTCTCAAATAGCTCTGGTGAGATGGAGATGCTACCCGCTGTTTGGATCCTCTGGAGCGCAGCGTTGGAGTCATAACTGGCATCGAGATGTTGGTGGTTATTGTAGCCATTTGTGTAAACTGGTCAAGTCAGAAGCTGCGGTGTAGAATCTGCCTTGTCAAATACTTACCGCCATCCCTCGTTGGAGAGAAGTCTTTTTCCAATCCGTTATTATGGTCTAGCATCCTTGAAGTGGACTCGTTCCGCGCGGTTGAACCAGCAGATAGTGTCTCCTCATCCCTTGTAGAAGTGACGCCTAGGTGTGCGTCGTTCGTTGCGTACTTGTGTTGATGATCACCACTCATACCGACGTTGTGCTGACCCGTGATTTCACGCTGTTAATGAAGGGTTCGGAAGTAGAAGGCTGTGTCACGGACCCGGCAGTAAATTTATCAGTAACTCGTGGAATACTTCAGATTGAATCAGCGTGGGGAATGCATTGGACTATATGAAAGGCACTGAGACATGTCACTAGTCCAGTGAAGAGTCTTAGTACAGACCCCAAACTTTGGGGCACGGTGCATGATTCTACAAGGGTGTAGTCACCGGACAGAAGTCAGCGATCGTTAATGAATTGGACCAAGGCTGAGAGCTGGAGGTCTTTGTGCCCCAGTCCCGATGAGGGCCAAACACTGCGGCTCCGCGTCAGAGACCCTGCAAGCCATTGAGCCATTGCGAGAGGGCAGATCGATCCTGGTCTTGAGCCCAAGGCGAACAAAGCTGTCCATTCGTGAAGGGGCATGGGGTAGTTCCTTAGCTGCGAAGACAATATCCCTGACGACTGGGTCCCTGAAAGCGGGCGGAAATGCCACACGCGATTGTAGCACTGCTTTTTGATCGGATTGGTCAATTGGCAAACACGGTCCAAGTAAAGAGGCTGCACAGGCCATAATAGGATGAATTTCCATGCCATTAGGTCAAGGACCCCCTTCACGAACGTGATGAAAACATCCCTCAGTGCAGGACCACGACCATGGATCAAATCTTGAACATTCTCGGCATGCATAAACGCCGAACGCGATGTGAAGTGGATGCCGCACAGCTGCGATGACAGGGTGGTGAGTTTCCAGATAAGTCTTAGCCCTTTGCGACGATACACAATCGAACCGGCTGTGCGGAGTGGAGTGGAGATGAAGTCGCCAAAACGTTGACGATTCGTGCAGGAGGCTAAGAGTCTGGAGCTAAATGATCGTCGGGCCATCACTAGCGGGGTAGACTTTGCGGGGAAACGTGCTAGATCCGCACCCATTGAACACGTGCTCGGGTTATTCCCAACCTTGGAAACGTCTTGTCCCCAATAACGCGCTTGGTGTTGCACAGGGCGGTTTGAGATTGCTACCAATGGTGCCGTTAAGTTGAACACCACTTTCTGGCTCGGGCGGTATGTATGCAAGATGTTGCTGTTGCTGTTGCTGTTGCTGTTGCCGTTGCTGTTGCCGTTGCTGTTGGGAAGCGTGCGGCTTGAAAACCGGGGGAAGATCCCGCGGACCGCATGCAATTGAACTGCAAGAGTCATGATTCGGCCTGTGGGAAGACTTCGGCCTGGTCCGGCAAGGAATCGAGTTGCGTGTTGGCGCAGAGATCGACGGGCCGTACACAGCGTGTACCAATTGCTGGAGATAGCACTGCCAGGTCATCCAAGCAACATCCCATGCTCCCCGCATCCCACTGTTTGTATGCGTATTGTCATGACATGGTGGTGTGACCGGGGACGAGCATGCCGAATATGTGCGCTCATCCGAAGGCTCATCCGAAGGCTCCTAGATGCACGCGATCCGCGCTTGTGGCATCCTTGCCAAATAAAGTCACCATGATATGGAAGCAACCTGACGTCTGCATAGCACTAACGCTATTTGGCTCTGGCAGGCGTCAGCGTCTGAAACTCAGATGTAAATAGTAATGACAGTCCGACAAGGTGATTATGACTGCTAGAAGTGGCTCGCCCCTATTTGTAAACGGCTCGATGTTGTATCGGCTTGCTTACCTCCGAGTCTATCAACGCATCGATCGACGCTAATAGATTGCACAATGCTTGAAGCTCGACCGAGCAACGAGTGAACAACGCAACAGCCATGTCGCCGTGCACACCGAGTTTTCATACGCGATCGAGGCTTGCCATACGTCCGACAGCAATTGCGTGATTCTGGGCGATGAGGAGCCTACATTTGCAGGCCAGAAAGCCCGGAGCAAAGTAGCTCTGCCTTCGGCACCAGAGGCACAGTCGATAAAAGCGTTAGGGTGAAGTCGTTCGCTCGGTCGGTGCCTACAAACAGCCATCTGCAGACTGGAGAATCGATGGCGTGAAGAATTGGTGATTGTTAGCTGTAACGTGACAGTCTCGACCCATGCTGATCCCTAAGCCTTTCTTGGACCTCCGCTGACTCTCTGCAGAGATGTCAGACCTGACAAAGGCATCGACTCTACCTGAATCGACCCGGTGCAGATGAGACGACACGTGACCAAATGTCTAGTCTCACACGAAGCCAATGTGGGAGATCGATATCAGTGGGGTAGTGGGTATCCCACAGCCAGTAAGTTTTGAATCGGAAGAGCCTAGTCATCACCGCGAAGACGTCCGTAGGGGGTACGTCGGTCATGTTTGGTGCTGTCTGTCCATCTCTTGCCTGAACCCTAGGTCATGAGTCGTGTCCCACTCTTCTCGTGGCTATATACACAATACAACGCCGACTACACAACAGGTGGTACGTGTTGACGGTATAGGGCCTTGGGGAGACTCAAGTTCTTCCGTGGTGAACGGTGTTTACATTGAGTGCCGAAAGGGTAACTCGGTCCTTCGTTCTGCAACAACCTTCACGGCGAGGGCTGGTGAAAGGCTGTCTCGAGTAGCGGCCTGCAGATTCATCGTATGAGGTGTAGAGCGGAAAGTGCATCGTACAGAAAGTGGTGGTTGACTATCATGTTAGCTACACATAGTTGGGTGTTGGAAGTTGGTGAGAGACTTGACGGCTGAGTCCTTGGGTGTCGCGTTGGGCAGACGCAACGAACGCAAGGCTCAATGCTCGGGTTGGCAAGTGCACTCAAGGCAGGAGCGAGCGCAATGTTGGGACGGCGGGCTATACAGTATTCTTATCCCTGACATACCGAGGCATGGCATTGCGATTCCAACGCATTGTTACTGACACCGACTTAACTATCCTGTTTAGTCAACATGGGGTTTACGCCTGCTGACAGGCCCCACTACATCTTTTGTCAATATAGCAGTCGTGTTTGGAAGCATGGCGGAGACGTCGGAAGTAGTGTTTGTACGGCCGTAGTGGGCACTCGGTGTTGGTGTATCAACACCATTCAGCGTGACACGGGGAAATATTTGTGCGATCATCGCCAAGAGTGTCAAGTCCCGCCAACTTCTTCAATAACTTTCTTCAGGTTCTGCATGTCATGTGCGAAGCGGCCCAGGAACAAGCCGTCTACACCGTCGGCAATCTTCGCATAGGTGCCCGGTCCAGCACTTCCTCCATAGACGATTCTTGTAACGCCTTCCCTGCCAGCAGCTAGCTTCCGGAGCTCTTTTGTGACATTGACAACATGGTCAGCATCAGCAGGCTCCTTTGCGCCAATTGCCCAGACCGGCTCATATGCCAGTATTATCTCTTGATCATCCGGCACAGCAGCCAGCACTGATTCGATCTGGTGCTTGCATTCTTGGATGGCTGCGCCGACAGCAGCTGACGCGATGTTGTGATGGGTTCTCTCTCCAATGCACACCAGAGGGATTAGGCCATTCCTCGCCGCAGCGCCGGCCTTCTTCGCAACCCACTCGTCCGTCTCGCCAAAGTTGGCTCTGCGCTCGGCATGCCCAATTTCCACGATCCTGGCGCCTGCTTGTCGCAACACCAGCGGACTGACCTCGCCTGTGTAGGCGCCCTTGTCCTCCCAGAAGGTGTCCTGGGCTCCGAGGATGATGGACGAGGACTCGAGGATGCGTGCCGACTCGGTCAGCGAGACAAAGTCTGGGATGACGAAGAGGTCTATGCGCGCGTTCCAGGCGTCGCCGTCCAGTTGGAGCACACCGCGGATATAGGAGAGCGTGGCAGGTAGGTCAAAGTACATCTTGAGCGACACGCCCACGAGGCGGCGGGGCCGTTGTACAGGCGGCATGGTGATTGAAGAGGCGGGGGGGGGAGGCCAAGGGGAAGGACAAGGGGTATCGCTATATATGGTGGATCAATGTCAGTCTCCTGACATGCAACGACACAAGGTTGACGTCGATATACGTGCATGTCGGACAAGTTGTACGGTGGAAGCTTGCATTGGGTTGGCCTTGTCGGGGTTGCTCCATGCGGAAAGCCGGGGACGACACAACACCCGCACCTGGGCAGGCCACCTGGGCAGGCATACTTAGGTAGGCGGCCGCGCAACCTTGGAATCGGCGGGGCGGCGTGGGACAGGCAGTTTGTGGGGCTAGCATCACACACTCGCAGGCTTCACCGCATGCCTGACCACTCGCTGACTCCTGACGCATAACTTGAACTCGATCTGACGCTGCTGAACCACTGCCCGTCGCTGTCAAGATGGGACTCCATGCATCTCACGTTGGCCTGGGCTGTCCACCCACACAATGGCGCTGGGCAGGGCCTCCGATGGTTCCTCCGACCCAGGGTCTCACCACCGCCCTCACAGTTGACGCTAACCACTTTGCTGATGATCCCTCCGCTAAGCAAAACTGCACGTCGACGCATCACGGCCCTCTTGCTCACAGAACAGATATCTATTTAGGCTCTCGTGCTGTGGTACATGTCGCGTGTTCTCGCAGATCGCTGGGCCCGCAAACGCTACTTTGGATAGTTGTTGCACATTGAATTGAGCGTGTGTAACACCCTGGTAAGTCTCGGTGTGAGCTCATCGCGGGGTGTGCATAACCCTCGAATTGTCCTCACTGCTGACTTTGTCTTTGATTCAGACTTCGTTTCCTTCCTTTCTCTTTTCCTTACCAGACTTTCACCATGCACATCTCACAGAAACTTACCCAGGCCAGGGAGGAGGGAAAGCCAACCTTCTCCTTCGAGTTCTTCCCCCCAAAGACCGCCCAGGTAGGGATATCGCTGAGCCCACCCACGGCCCTACGCTGACACAGTCTAGGGTGTCCAAAACCTCTACGATCGCATGGACCGCATGCATGGCTTCGGTCCCCAGTTCATCGATCTTACCTGGGGTGCTGGTGGTCGCCACTCGAAGCTGACCTGCGAGATGGTCAAGGTCGCCCAGTCCGTCTACGGCCTCGAAACATGCATGCACCTCACATGCACCGACATGGAGAAGTCGAAGCTCGACGACGCCCTCCGAGACGCCTATCAATCTGGCTGCACAAACATCCTCGCACTGAGGGGAGACCCGCCGCGGGAGAGGGAGAAGTGGGAAGCTACTGCTGGTGGCTTCCGCTACGCAAAGGATCTGGTTGTCTACATCAAGGAGCGATACGGAAACCACTTTGACATCGGTGTGGCAGGCTACTCGGAAGGCAGCGACGACAACGATAATGTCGACGAACTCATCGATCATCTTAAAGAAAAGGTGGACGCAGGTGCAACCTTCGTCGTCACGCAGATGTTCTACGATACAGACATCTTCCTCGAGTGGGTACGAAAAGTCCGTGCAAAGGGCATCGACGTTCCGATTATTCCTGGCATCATGCCCATCCATACCCACGCAGCCTTCCTACGGAGAGCTCAGTGGACGAGATGCAACATCCCAAAGCATTGGACCGAAGCCTTGGAGCCAGTGAAGAACGACGATGTGGAAGTGCGTGAGGTTGGAAAGGGTCTGGTAGCAGAAATGTGCAGGAAGCTCATCGACGCTGGCATCCTGCACTTGCACTTGTACGTCGAGGAACTTGCATGCGTGCAAACATGGTCACTAACGTCTACAGCTACACCATGAACCTCGCACAGGCCACCCGTATGGTCCTCGAGGAACTAGAACTTCTGCCCGACCAGCGATCGCCTCTCGAGAAGCCCTTGCCGTGGCGACCGTCCCTTGGTCTCAACCGCCGCGACGAAAACGTACGGCCCATCTTCTGGCGCAACCGCAATCGTTCCTACGTTGCACGCACACAAGACTGGGACGAGTTTCCCAACGGCCGCTGGGGTGATTCTCGATCGCCTGCTTTTGGTGAGCTGGACTCTTACGGTATTGGTCTTAAGGGCACCAACGAGCAAAATATCAAGCTCTGGGGCACACCTACGTCTGTTCGGGACTTGTCCGATCTGTTTGTTCGATACATGGAAGGCAAATTAGATTCGTTGCCATGGAGTGAGCAACCCATCACCAACGAAGCCGGGTCTATCCAGTACGACTTGATCGATCTCAATCGTCGTGGTTTCCTGACAATCAACTCGCAGCCTGCTGTGAACGGGGCCAAATCCTCAGATCCCATTTTTGGGTGGGGTCCTCGGAACGGATATGTCTACCAGAAGGCGTATCTTGAAGTGCTCGTTTCTCCAGACTACATCAGCGAAATCGTCGGCCGCATTGAGCGTGACGATGAGTTCACATATTATGCTGTGAACAAGGACGGGGACCTCAAGACAAATGCTCCCAACGAAGGTCCCAACGCCGTAACCTGGGGTGTGTTCCCTGGCAAAGAGATCGTACAGCCAACCATCGTTGAGACTGTCAGTTTCTTGGCGTGGAAGGATGAGTTCTACAGACTCGGACAGCAGTGGGCCAATTGCCATGCGGCTGTCAGCCCAGCGCGCCACGCGATCCAGGGCGTAGTGGATACTTGGTACCTTCTCAACATTGTACACAACGACTTCCACGTTACTCGCGGTATCTTCCCCATCTTCGATGGACTCAAGGTCAAGGATATGGACCAGCCACTTCAGAGCCTCAGCGGCGAAGTAGCAACTTCAAACGGCCACGAAGCCACCAATGGATCCAATGGAACGAGCGGCACCAACGGGACTGAAGCCGCCAAAGGTACCAATGGTACCAATGGACCCAATGGCACCAGCGGTACACTCCCGGAGTACTCCACGAAAGAAGACTCCAGCCTTATTGACGCTGCCAAGTCCGCAGCCATCGAAGTCGAAGTCACCACCGGCGTGAAAGAGTTGGCGATATCAAACTAATCGATTCCATGCCCTACCAACAGACTTGCTGTTTTCAACACGGCAAGCCTCTTTCTCTCTCTCCCTTTTGGCGTTTGAGCGATCTTCAACATCACTATCTGGCGTTTTCCCTCGTCCACTTTTCAACAGTGGTACCACATGCCTCGGCTCCTGCTCTCAACCGCTGGCCTCTTTTTTTCTCTGAACTTTTTGTATCCCTTTTTTATCTCCTTCTCTTATCACTCCGTGCATTACAAGAGAAAAGATTTGCACCGCTTACACCTTAAAGAAGAAGCATTTGGGAGGCGTCTATTCAACCTGACGACCGTAATGAGCGTAAAATCATCACATACCTTTTGGATTACGAAGAATCATGATGCAGGAATCCCTCACAGAGAGGAAGCATGGGCGAAGAATGCGAAAGTACGGCCTTTCAAAGAAAAGATACCCGGCGGGTGCCTTCAACGGTCACTTTGTCAATTTCACAACGTTGGAATTATGTAGTAGTTTTATTCTACTTTTTTGTGCACAATACAAAAAGGATTTTGCTGCGCATCTACACGAGTTCTGATGATGGAAAGGTTGAGTGAGAGGAGAAGAGGATATTGAGGACTTGATGCGGGTTTTGTTGCTAAAGTGCGATGGCGGTTATGAATGCTTACTTTTGCGCCGGACACAGTCCCAGTGTATCAATTGCGTGCGCCAAACACCATGGAAATGCATATCAACTCAACCAACGGTGAAGTTAGACCATTCGTCCACTTGTCCACAATGCCCCTTTTCAACCTACCATCAATCTCCCCTCTGCGAACCCGCCTACTTCAACCCCCCCGCATCCTCGGCCGCCGAAATGGATGCGCCTCAGTATTAAACACCCACTCATCCAAACTCACCATATCCGGCCTACTAAAAATCAAATAAAAATACTTGAGCGTCTCCGCCGTCCAAAAGCTCTCCATTTTATCTTCTACATTGGGAATCGTAGTCGAATCCACAGTCCCAGCAGCTCCAGGAGCAGATCCATCAGGAGTGAAGACAGTCACATCCAAGACCTGACCGTTCGCATACGGTGTGCGCGACGCACGTACAATCGCGACAAACATATCCCACGCATCATCTAGATACCTGCGATCACCGGTGACGCGATACAAGATGAACACCGACTCGATAGCCTCTGGTCTCAAAAGATAGCGTTTATCGCGTACAAGGAAGCCCGGTGGATCATTCGAGGATGCGACTCTCCAAGGGTTCTCCTGCCAAAGCGTTTGGTTCCATGGACAGGATTCACGGGATGCGCAGGGTTCCATGGAAAAGGATTCAGGCATGATGCCCGATGGCATGGCGGCGTAGGCGTAGATACAGCCTTGTGTTAGTTTTGCGCCGAGCGAGACGTGTGAGGGAAGGGAGAAGAGGCGGCCGGCTAGGGCGAACATGCCGCCAACGAAACAGGTGAGGTGTTGGCCCTGGGGGATCAGACTGGGGCCGTCGAAGGCGGCGCTTGCGTCGCCGCAGACAAGGAGGTCTTCGCCGTGGTGGGTGTCCGGGACCATGGGCCGAAAGAGTAGGTGTTTGTCTATTTGGGTGGCGGCAGCGTTGTACATGGTTTCGTAGATGGGGTCGAGGCCGCCGAGGAGAATGTGCATTTTGGGGAAATACTCGTATGCTGAGTCGGCGAGGGCACCTATGGAGAATTGATAGGAGTTGTTGAAGAGTTGGGTTGCGGGGTTTGCAAAGGTGGGCCAGAGGCCTGGGAGTCGTGTGTTGGACTGTTCGCGCGCCATGAGGATGCTGATGCGGGCTACAATATCGTAGTATTTGGGCTCGGAAGTGATTTGGGCGAGACGGGTGAATTCCATGGTAAGAGAGCCCAGGCAGGCGAAGCAAAGGCTGTATTCGGCGGGGAATTCTGTGCGTCCAGGAGTTTTCACCGCCTCAATGTCGAGCCAACCGAGAGGCGTATTGTTCGTTGTGTCAAACGCGCGATAGAGCATCTCTCCGAGTTGGATAGCCTTTTCTAGCAGTACCGGTTCGTGGCTCAAGTCGTAGGCACTTATGAAGCCGCCGAGGTACCGAATTGTAGTCTCAAAGACGCTGATGGTCTTCAGGTTTGTCTTGCCGAAATCAATGGCTGCCACGGCCTCGACAGCCTCACGAAACTCGTCCTTCAGCCCCATGATCCATAGTGTATCGAGCGAGTCGACCAGAGTCGCGGCCCAGCCGCCAAATGTTTCTTCTCCACCTCCACTGACAGGTTTCAGTTCATCTTGTCCCCACGCAAATAATCTGTAGCTCTCCCAAACGCTCTCGAACTCTTCTCTTACGAAGACCCGCCTTCTTTCCCTTACTTTCCTCTGTGCATGCGTTTCGACGAAGTTTTCAGATTGGATGCGTGGCAAGTTTCGAGGTTGGCCGCTTGGTAGTGGTATGTACGATTCGACTTTGTTGATGAAGGGCGCCGTCCGCCAATCGTAGGACTGTCGTGACTGATGTTTGTGGGTCACATCATTCATGTAACTCTCGTGGTCATGAAAAGGTACTGCGAAGGGATCAATTGGCCGTGCGGTGTACAAGTAGTATGCGCCGAATACCAGGGTTCCGACGAAGAGATATGTCAGGACTCGTTGGTGTTGCCGCGTGAATGGCTTGAAAGGCACACTTCGTCGCAACCGGATCCTAGCCATGGTAAAAATAACGAGTGCACCTGGCAGCTCTCATCGAAACCTTCCGCCAGCGGCGCTACTATGGTAAGGAGTGAGCATCCAATTGCCAAGCAACGTATCGCGTATGTGGTCGAACGCGAAACGCCCTCAAGGGTGGATATTGAATACGAGATTGGAACGATGTGGTCTCGTAGTAGGAGGCGCGGAGACAATGTTATAATTCATTGGCCCGTCATGTCAGCGAAGGGATGGACAGTGTACTGCGCCGGGTGAGTGCATGTACAGGACACCTGGTATCGAAGGCGCGCCCATGATGCAGAGCGAGCACCTGCCAAGGTAGGAGGTGTTGCCGGACTGAAAGAGAGAACAGTGGATTCATCGGCATGATTAGGCGGTTTGTTCGGCACTATAGCCAGCTGATCAGTGGACGTCTGACGGGGGAATAGATGAAGATGGGCACAAGCGAGGCCAACGGGCGAAGCGTGCTGGGTGTCGCAGTTCCGTGGTATGCGGCAAGGGTCCCGCCTGCCTCGATTGGTTCGGCTGCTACTGCTCGTGTGCCGCAACCCTGTGCGGCTCTTTCGCAACACATGTCTCGACCAAGAGTTCTGACACATGTTGATCACGCAGTTGCATTAGGACGTTTGCGAGAGATGTCCTAGACCCGAGAACATGTGTCTCTTTGGATTCTGCGAGCGTTTATGGAAGTCTGGCCATTGTAGTCTCCTGGAACTACAGTACCACGCAGATCATCAAGTGTGGAGCTCATTCGAGATAGGAATTTCCCCGCCTATATGCTGCTATATTTATGCGTCTAGTCTGTAAAAACCATGCCGGGTTGCCCCATCAATAGCTCTTAACTTCACAGTAAAGAGTAACACTCTAAAATTTGGGTATCAAGGGATAACCTCCAATGTCTGAGGCATCATCATCGTAACGCCGTGAACCCCACATCAAACCCCCTAATCGCTCGCCTTGTACTTAACCCTATACTCGTCCAACCTCTTTAGATCCTCCTCACCACCCAAACTCCTCAAGTACTCGACAACATCGTCCAACGTCAAAATAGCCAGCACCGGGATACCGTACTGCTTCCTGACCTGACCAATGGCACTTGGTCCAGGCTTGCCGTCATCGTCATTTGCAGTTGGCGTCTTCTCTTGCCTGTCAAAGGCCACAATGATACCCACCAACTCTCCGCCCTCTCTCTTGATGATATCAATAGCCTCCCTTATCGCAGTCCCAGCTGTGATAACATCGTCAACAATGACAACCTTCTTTCCCTTGAGACTTGCACCGACAATGTTACCGCCCTCACCATGGTCTTTTGCTTCTTTGCGGTTGAAACTGTAGCTCTTATTACCGTATTTAGTCACGTCCAGATCGGCGAGTTTGTCGATGGATGCTGCGGCCAGAGGAATGCCTTTATAGGCTGGTCCGAAGAGAATGTCCCATTGGAAGGAAGGGTCTGCTTCACCGTGGGCTTTGAGAGTGTGTGCATAGGCTGATGAGATGGAGCGTAGGAGATCTGCGCGGTGGAAGAGCCCCGCGTTGAAGAAGTATGGCGATGTGCGTTTGGATTTTAGGGTGAAGGTGCCGAATTTGAGTGCGTCGGCGGACACGCAGTCCTTGAGAAAGGCTTGTTTGTATTCTGGAAGTGCCATTGTTGTTTGTTCGATTGATGTCTTGTCTTCTAACGAAAGGGAGGTGAGGGGCACAGCAAGCGATATCAAAAGTATCGTCGGCGGGGGATGGATTGATTCTTTCCGAGTTCGGAATCAAAGTGACGGACCCTTCGAGAAAGTCAATGGACGTGGCCCGTGCGCTTTAGTCGTTCCGTCACGCCCTGGGTGCTCGCCAGAACTTTTCGCGACATCTTCCCCAAGCCGACGCCGCCACTATACCGCCCGCTGCCCGCCTGCCCATCTCCGCCCAGCGTCGCTCTACCCTTTCCTTGCTCCGTCTGCAGCATTTCCGGCGTTGAGGAGGAACCCACCACTGGGGCTGGCTGTCGAAAACCGGGCGCAGCCTCAATCGCTTATTTACGCCGTCATAGTCGACCATCTTCAAAATGACCATGTATGGCATACTCCACCCTGCATATATTCCACTTCCTCCCGCTAACACGGCTCCAGCTGGGACAGCATCACAGGGCGAAAGGCTACCCCAGCACCCACCCAATCCCCACAAAATAACGACTTCGTAAAGGAAGACACCTTCCAACCCACACCCTTCGACCCGTCGACCATTCAAAACCCCTTAGAAGTAAACTACGACCCTTCGCAATTACACCCCCTCGCAGGGCTCAACCAAAACACACTCGACTACCTCTCTCTTGAGGATTCCGTCCTCTCCGACAACCAGTCTGCACTGCCGTCCCGCGGCTGGTCAGACGATCTATGTTATGGCACCGGAGTGAGCTATCTCAGCGCATTGTCGGTAGGAGGAGTGTGGGGACTAGCCGAGGGACTACAGAAGAACCCAGCAAGCATGCCACCGCGGTTGCGGTTGAACGGCGTCCTCAACGCGGTCACACGGCGGGGGCCGTTCTTAGGAAACAGCGCAGGTGTTATTGCGATGGTGTATAATGGTATCAACAGTACGATTGGGTATTACAGAGGCAAGCACGATATGAGCAACAGTGTTGTAGCAGGCGCTCTGAGTGGAGCTATATTCAAAAGTACACGGGGTACTAGGCAGATGGCTATCAGTTCTGGAATTTGTGCTGGTGTGGCAGGAGGGTGGGCAGTACGTTATCAATCCATCATGTTCAGACGGCGCAGTGCTAACAAGCCCACAGATTACAAGAAAGGTCTTCTTCGAACCTGGTTCCGACGATTCTCACTTATAACCAAGGTCACCGTTCTGCCTTCACTCCAACATTGCCATTTGCCAATTTTGAAATGAGATATTCAAATAAGGTCTTCGGAAAACAGCTAAACCCACGCTGAAAGGGCAAGCTCTACTATTCTTCTCACCACCTCTACCGCATTTACCGCATTCGCATCCACATCCACCTCAGGTCGTGTAGCCACCACACGTTCCTTCTCGCCACTCTGGGAGTTGCCCACTGTACAATAGCTGGCTTTTTTGATGAGAAAAGCAGGCGTCATTGATGATTAGATGGCAAGCTGGTGGTTGAGGGGCGTCATCTATTGGCTAGCCTCGGGCTATTTTGTACTGTGTATCTATGTAAGAAGTATAGAAGAGGAAAAGATAATGTAAATGTGACCAAGACATTGAATTTGTATAAGCGAGGGGGGAGAGTGAGAGTTGGCGAAACACGGTGATGGATTGGTTGAAATGTCGCTAATGCAAGAAGAATGGTATACGCTGAGATCTATGCGGAGAAAAGCAAGAGAAAAGATGTGCCTCGTCGGAAACCGAGAAAGACATGATATTACGGCAACTCCTGCGCCACAACCCCCTTCTGCGCATACTTTGGCCGCCCGTCCAACTCCCCCGTGGGCCTCGTAGCCTCCATCTCATTCACAGGCACATCATAATACGCCTGCTGCGCCTCATGCTGCAAACCAGGACTATACGCCGGCGCCACATTATACCCTTCATGATTATCCGCCGACTTCTCCACTACATCAGTCTCCGCAGCGTTGCTCTTCCTTCTCCGCCACCAAAACGCCGCAAACCCAATAATAGCAAAACCAACAACACCGCCAACAACAGGTCCCGCGATCCACGCCTTGGATTCAGACGAGGAAGATGACGAAGAAGAAGAATCATCCTGCCCCGTCGACGCAGGATACGTTTCCCGCTCCTGCATAGCCGCATACGTCGCCCCCGCCTGATCCGAAACCACACCCGTAGAATTCTGCAAGTAGCAATTATTAAACCCACCGCCCATGCCAGGATCGAACAGCACACCCGTGCACTTGTCCTCACTCTGCGCACAAGCTTCCATACACGCTGTTCCATTCTGCACATGTACCGATGTGACATTGGTCCCTGTGTTGAGCTGTCCGCAGTATATGTCAAATCTCGCATTGTTGGTAGAAGTATATCCGCGACCGGGACACGTGCGATCTACAGCGTCAAGCTGGGTGATGGTTGCGCTGTGTATGGTGCCTAGTTTCTTGTCATCGGGTGCGGGTGCGGAAAGCGTCTCCTTGAAGCCGGTTTTGGGAAAGCAGTTTGCGAAGCCGACGGTGAAGTCTGGGTTCCAGGACACGCCGCGGCAGAGGGGGTGTTGGTCTACGCAGAATTGGAGACAGGCTTCTAGGGAGGTGGCGTGGAAGAAGCCTTCGTAGGGATTGTTGAGGCATGGTTTGGGGTAGCCGGACCAGCAGGTGTTGAATTCGCTGCCGATGACTTTGTTGCAGTGGGTGGTGTACTCTAGGCCGGAGACGCCGGGGAGCTTGTTGATGGAGAGGTCGCTGTTGGGACATGTGATGGGGAGGGGGTCCATGGCGTTGCTTTCGATGAAGGCGGAGTGGACCTTGCCGGTGCCTTCTGTGCTGAGCCCAGCGGTGCTGGTGCTGCTGTTGCGAAGCCAGCATGCGTTGTCGGCTTCGACCCAGACGACGCCAAAGCACCCTTCGCCTTCGCCCCGGTAGCGAGAACAGCGTTCGAGACACTCCTCCATTGTGGGAATGGGGAAGGATGGCAGCGCATCTGCGGTGCGTCGATTAGCATGGGATCGCCTTTTGCGTGATAGTAGACGTCTGCTGCTTACCATTGAACGGATTATTTTTACCGCAGAATGTGGTGAAGTTGAGACCATTTTTCGATGTGTACTTTTCAGGACATTTTGAAGTCACGTTTTGTCGTGGATCCAGGGCGCGACTGAATATCGTGCCTTCTATGAGCGCTGATGCTATGTCAATAACAACATTGGAGATGCGTCCGTCATGTTCAACAGAACATACCAGAGAGAGGTGTCGCGACAACCACGCTACACCATGTAAGAGCCAATACGCTCGTCTTCCACGATAACATCATCCCAGAAATTCCACCTCTTGATCGTTCAATCAAGATACCGTGACCCAGGAATTCAAAGAATAGAGTCAGATCAGCGATCCCCAGATTATAAAACTTCAACGACGCGAAAAACAGCTCTCAAGCCTGATCGCAGCTGAGACTCGGAGGAAAGAAAGAAGAGTAAATGCATTTTCAGGTTCGCCGGTGAGACTTTGGCACTCAACGTCTTGCCCATGTTTAGGCGCCCGACTCCACATGAGTCGATCCTTGCCCAATTACCGTGTGCACTGCCCATCGCGATGCTGGCGGAAGACAAATTTGGCCCCCAAAAAGAGACACGGACACACATGGCGAGGGACTCTTGGCATGTAGGTGAGCCTTGAGTGATGACTTGTGGCCTTGCAGGGCTGAGAGGAGGCGGCATGCATAGTTGGTGGTGATTAGCGTGAGTGAAGTGAGTGGATGGATTGCAATTTAGTGACAAACGCAGTCCTGTGAGTATTCGTGTGTAACAGGAGGAGAAGTGCACGACATTTGGAAACACTGTCGCCCGAATCATGATAAAATCTTGTTGCTTGTAACGACTGATGCAATATATGTGCAATATATGTTCCCGCCCGTCGAGGTCGTACATGCTTGTGGTATCAAGCCACTGCCGTTGAACCCGAACGGGGGCCGAGACAATGAAATGCTAACCATATCGAGCTATAGCCCGAGGCTGGGCCCCAGGGCTCACCTGGGCACCTAGTTCATACGGACTTGAACTTGACACTGCCCAGGTGGGGGTATGAGTTTTCGATGAGGTGATCTAACAAGAGGGTCAATCGCGTTCTTTGCACTGTATAGCAAAGCAGCATACGATATGCAGATCATATGAAGGGTTTCCGCATATTAAAGCAATGAAATGCTCAACGATCGCAACAGATTAATAGGTACAGATAGCACTGTAAAATTGTGTGTGAACGACTTGCATTAGCACGCCAAGATCGTAACTGGCGAGCTGGTATCTACTTCGGATGCATCCTGAACGCCTACCATGATTTTCCGTACCTGCAAACATTGGACGAAAACAAGAACACTGAAAAATGAGCCATCTATCGGTGGCTAGTCTTTCCGATACCACGTTTGCCAGCAGTCTGGGAGGTAGTTAGCATGTTGCTCTTAGTGTCGTAAGAAGCGGAAAAGACTTACCAAATGTTTGATCAGCGAGCCAGTAGAGTGCCTATCAGCCTCACCCTGTCGGGCCATCCTGTTCATCTTCCTCTGCGACAGCTTGGCCACCTTCTCAGCCTTCGAAGCGGCAGCTTCATTAGGTACACCGTCAGTTCTCCTGTTGGTGCTTGCGCTCCTTCCTCGGCTCTTGGCTCGCTCGGAAGCAGTTCTGGGTGTGTCGATGTCCATGGCGTCGCCATTGGGTCCTTCCGATCTTCCACGGGCAAGACTGCGGCCGCGAGCTTGGCTTTGAGCACGTTCGGCAACCTTGGAGGAATCGTACCCGAGGCTCTCGAGGTGCGATTCCATCTGGGACAGCTGCTTCGCCTTCTTGGTCCTGGGAATGACAGCCCTGTTCTTGAGACTCTTACGCATCTTTGCCTCGTTTCGGATGAGCTGGCTCTTCTCGCGGATAAGCTCAGCCTTGTACCGGATATCAGCTTCTTCTGCATCCTCAAGCTCGTCTTCTGACTCGTAGAAGCCATCGGCCTCTAGCTTCTCCTCTTCCGCTTCGAGAGCAGCCAACTTGGCCTCAATATCAGGGTCAATGAAATCGTAGACGTTCTGGCCCTTGAAGACTTCGGGAATGCGATCGTGTTTCCACTCGTCATTCTCCAACATGTAATTCTTGCGAAGATCGATGTTGTATACACCGGCTCCTCCGTCGGCTTCTTCAAGGTCGCGTTCCAGCATGGGCCGATCTGGATCGTCCTTGTCGTACTTCTTCCTGTTTAGTACTGCCTCTGGGATAGAGGTTTCACGAGTAACACCGCCCAAAGGTTGAGCAACGTGGATACGGCGGAGCAGCTCGCCAAGACGGCCGGACGGCTCGCCAGAGCTGTTTGTGCCAGCCTTGAGCTTCTCAGCGTTGCGGGCAGCGATCAAGCGGTCGCAAACGGAGTTGCGTACAGCCATGACGCCCTCGAGGGTGTTGCAAGACAACTCAAGCATCTCGACTTCACCGGACTTCAGCATGCTCTGTAGCTGCTCTTGAGTCTCAGCGTCCAATTGGTCGGGCTTCATGAGATCGATTTTGTTGATAACAATCGAAATCAGCTTGTTCGCGAACAGAGGCTTGATGTTGTTGAAGAGAGCAATCTGCGAAGCGACGGAGTAACCGCACTGCTCACTGAGGTCCATGAAGTAGAGGATGTGGGCGCGGAGATGGGCGATGGCGCAAATCGACTGATGCTCGATGGTGTTCATGTCTTCGAGCGCATGGTCAAGAATACCGGGGGTATCGACTGCTTGGAACCGGAGCATCTTGTAATCGCTGAGGTGGAGTTAGCATGCATGCGCGGGACGGTATTGTGGAATACTCACAAATGTCCTACGTAAAGACTCTTGGTGGTGAAGGCGTAGGGCTGGACCTCGACATCTGCTCTCGAGATGGACTTGAGGAAAGAGGACTTTCCGACATTGGGGAAACCAGCGATGACAAGTGTGCGAGTGTTGGGGTCGATGGAAGGAAGACGACCCAGATGTTGCCTGACCTGCTCAAGGTAGACGAGCGGGTCCTTGAGACGCTTGCAAATGGTCGCCATGCGACCAAGCGCCGCCCTCTTCAGCTGCTTGCACTGGAAAAGCGATTGTCCATACTTGAGCAGTCGCACGTAGTCGCGCGCAACCGTCTCGATCAGCGTCTTCGCTGTCGACAGCTGACCGAGGGCGATTCTGAAGTGGTCTGCATCGTAGAGGGTGTTGAGGAGATCGCGGTGGAACGGGTGGATATCGGCCAGGCGAGGGAAGGCTTCGATTGTGGTAGAGAGGCGCTCAGTGAAGGTCTCGGCGGTATACTTGACCTTGCGCGTGTAGAAGGCTCGAATACGACTGATCTTGAAACCCGCTCGGATCTGTGTGGGCAGTCGGCGCTCTATGTTTTGTTAGCATGGCGGTCGTGCTTGCTGGTGAGAATTCGCTCGTACGGCTGCGAAAATGTTAGTGTGGCACAAATTTCCGGAAGAATGGAACATACGTTCTGGACAGGACGATATCCAGGAACTCCTGGCTCGTGGGCACGGCGGGGATGTCCTTCCACTGAGTCTTCATGTTTGCGACTGCGAGGAGGATGTTGTGGCGGTGGTCTGCGAATTGTCAAAAAAGTAGGACCCTATCGATTAGCCCAGTCTTTTTTGATTTCCTTCCCCACTAGGCCGCGCCAAGAGTTCGGTGGCCGGTGCTTTGCCGGGGCACGACCACGAGCATCGCCTTTCACTCGCGTGCAAGCGCCTTGAAAGCCTGAGCTAGTTGGGTATGGACGCATCATCTCATGCATTTTCCGATCATCGCATCTTCTCGCGACGTACTCTTGGAACTGTGGCGCAAACGATGATCTCCTCTACTCAGGCGTCCGTCTCAATGGAGGTTTGCGTGCATCACACGTGCACTTGCCTGAAGACAGGCCCACTGGCGTACCTAGGTATGAAGACGTCTACTCGCGCATAGCAAGGCACGGGCTCAGGTTACAGCTTGTATCAATTACCTGCTCAACCTTGCGCGAATTAATTACCAACGTCAAATTGTCTTCGGAGCTGTCTTCACAACAGGTAGCCGATGCTAGACCTCGTAGCACTGCAGTATGACCTCAGGCAACCATTCGAAGTCACAGACAGTGACGTTGCAACTAGATCTTACTCAACAGACACACTGTCGGGTCACTATCTGCTCAGAATATTGGCTCGACAAGCGACAGCTCGTAACATGGTCGCGATCGATCTAGCGCTAGCGGACTATACAGGCCTTTGTCTGGACCAGTGCAAGTCCGGTTCCAGCTAACCTGCCAGACATCTCAAGTCATACATCAGTAACACACTTCAGTCTCCATATTCTTCGATTCAACCCTTCATAATTCAGCATAGCCCACGACCTCGCTATGGATGAGCCAGTCACGCATTGTCAAGCGTCCAATTGTTCATGGCTCCATCTGTCAAATCTTACTGCGTTACAAGATGTCCCGCCCTTACATCCAAACCCTGAACTATCTGGTATAGGTGTGAGTTTATCCTATCAATATGTGTCAGGATGGGTTCAGTTGAAGCCAGACTACTTACTTCAAGTCCAGGTTGTTCTTGGCTTCTCAATCTCCGCATACCTAACGATTGTCTTGCTCCTGCTCCACTACCTCACGGTGCACGACTTTGAACGAACCAGCTCTAGAGCTGGTGGATACACCAATCCAATTGATCGTGGTATACTAGGGGTTTTCCGTGGACGAATCATCTCATGGAAGCCAAGCAGGCGCTTCGAGTATGCCATGGAGAAGTCAGTCCTGATTCTCAGTGACTTGAACCTCGTCACTGGCATCAGTCTCCTCATTGCAGCTTATTCGCAGATCCGCTGTGGCATTTCTGCATATCACTGGCAGATCATGGTCTTCGAAGCCTGGTAAGGATGCTCTCAGTGTTACATCTGCACATAGGAGCTGACTCTACTTGTTCTACCGTATAGGTTTGCCAGTTTCTCTTTTGTCTCAGCCATGACTTTCCTCGAGGGCTACATGCAAACAAACAGGAGCATGAGAATCATCCGGGTGGTCTCTATTTGCATCCTCGGCACTCTCCTAGTTGCTGCATTGCTTCCGACCGGATCCAGTATGTGGCTCAATCAATACCCCAATGATAGAGAGGGATTTTACCCCAGTCTCAGCACTGTATGCTTCTATAGAGAACTCACCATGAAACGATTTCGCCGCCAGTCACCCAAACTATGGTCGATGGCATTCTCAGTCATTGTCGTTGTAGTCTCTTACGTGCACTGCATATTTCGTTTGTTCGAACCGATCGCAGGAACATCACGCAAGTACATACGACAATGGCCGGGATCTAAGGCCAAGCGGACACTACACTTTCTCGAAAGGAAGTCTACAAGTCAAAGATTACCCGCATATCTATTGTATGTACCGTATCTGGTTCTGTACGTTGTATTCGTTGCTGCGCGTGCTTTCTATGATATTGCCGAGTCTATGCTGCTAGAGATTATCTGGCTGATATTTGCCATGGCATGGGGCACGATCAAAATATGGACAACCAGGCAATCGGCCACTTACAATTTCAACGGACTAGATTATACGGAGAACCATGAGATATTGGAAGAGAATGTTTGGTCATTCGGTCAGACTCTGCCACTAGTCCTGCTCCTCCTTCCGTTACTATCGATGGCTCAAGCCTACCTAGACAACGACGCGAAGGCGCTCGAGACAGCTCATCAATTGCGAACAGTTGAGGATGGAGACAATGTAGTGCCCGTCGCAGACGCTTCACTACATCGTGACGGAATGACCGCCAACGACGAAGACTGGAGACTTTCATCTACACCCAGCATAACAACCTGCAACGGTAACAATCTGCCATCTCTCCAAATACCATCGGCATGCAATACAACGCGCGAAAAGTCACCTCGACCTCGCGTAGCTCCACGGTCACCCACTTCCACGACATCAACGCCTCCGTTACCCCCGAAACGTCTTGTCGATCTTCCAACGTTCCCATATCCTAGCTTCACATCTAACCCCTGGTACAAAGACCACATCTTTCTCCTACTCTGCCAGATCCTTATGGTAGCCGGATTTGCTTTATGGGTACTCACAGCCATCAACAATGTATTTGGCATCGCTGCTATTCTGCGAAACAGGATCTTCCTCATGTGGACGTTGGGTATCGTACCACTGGCTTCACTGCTGCATCTAGCATTTTGGTATACGGCGGCGCTTATAGTTGGGCAATGGCCCGGCGCCAAGGAATGGTTGACTGGACAAGGAGCTTATGGGGCTAGGGAGGGGTTGATATGGTGGAGGAGGATAACTTTGGGCATGGTAGTGTATTGGCTGTTGAGACTGGGGCTGGTGGGTGGCTGTTTGTTAGGCACTTTACTTGGAAGTCTTGAGTTGGCGGGGCCCCAGGGTATAAACATAAATTGAAAGCCTCCCCAGATGATTACTGTAAGAGTATGTTTAGAACATGTAACAAATTGCTTCTACACGGTCTGTTAAAAAGTATCTTTGATATTTGTGGTTTCAGTATAACTTTCTACTAACATAGAGTTGCCTTTCATGCCCCATGGAAATACTCAATCATATACTTCAAAGTGCGCGTCGACAGGATTCTTCCCATTGATAGTCAAGACATCCTGCGGACACGCACTCATAACCACTGCCACATCTCTCAGCGCCTCCAACACTACATAATCCCCCTCCTTCGTAACCGGTCCTTCGAAACTAATCCCTCTCTTTGCCCCCTCCCCCGTTTGACTAACAGGAATATTCATGAACAGATTAAACGGGTCCGGGACCTTACCACCCAACTGCGCGCGTAGCTCTTGCAGTGCATCTTTGTATTCTGGCTGTGCGTTGAGTGTAGGTGATGTAGAAAGAGTATACACCGCGTCCCAGAAATTATCCGTACAAGACTCGTGATAGCCCTGTACACCTAGTTCAGAGTACCGCCAGCGATCACATGCCGCGATCAAAGTATCATGTACACCAGGACTCGTATCCTCGAGCATCTTCAACATGGGGGCGCGCTTCTGGCTGACCAGTATATCCCCCACGGCCGGTGTGATTTTCAGTAAAGAAGCTCGACAGTGGCACATGGACATGTATTCTGGGGTTGTGGCGGCGCCGTTTGCGACGTCGGTGTAGAGCGTGGGTGAGGAGGGTGTTGCGTTGGGGAAGAGGGGGGCTTCAAGTTTGGAAGAGGTGGAGTGTATGGATGTGGAGGGGAGTGCGAGAGCCCAGGTGTCGATGACTTGGTTGCCGTGGGTGTTTGTGATTCTTATCTTTTGCGAGGCAAGGACAAGGGTTGCAGCGCCGCGACGGGCGGGGATAGTTTGGATGGGCATATCGTGGAGGTGGAGATGTATGCCCAGATTTAGTTGTTTGGACTACTGCAGTGAGAGAATTGAAAGCTGTAAAGTAGAGGTTGAACGCAGGTGAGATGTGACAGGATATCAGAAGATGATGAAGGCGTATACCCCTCATAGCTGAGCGCATGAGTGAGGGGCAGACGGCTTGATTGGATCCGTAGAGCCGCTGTTAGTCTCATGTAGATAAGTAACATTGTCGCTGTTGTTAGCAACAACAGCTAATCGTGTAGAATGGGATGCAGCAGGGTTAGGCATCCATTGACATCACCCATGATTCACCCTCGGACGACCTCAGCAGCGAAAGCCATGAGATGGCAAAGGTGATATGTCTCATCGAGCTATCGCTAGTACCAAAGTCATGGTGAGAACTTCGAGTCACTCACACAAGTAGGGCCAGGAAACATCGAGTCTGATCATCTTGGTATGACGGTATCGCAAACGGACGGTCGTGGGTCACGTGCGTGGTGCGATCCAAACGGACACCCTAGCATTCCCGAGCGCCGCTGCTGCCAAAGAATCCCCACATCGCAGCTCGACTCCTTTACCGCCCAACAGAGCAGCCATTCTTAGCAGTCCTCACCATGGCGCTCGCAACCAAGACCCAGTCGCAGCATATCTTCACCAAATTAAAGGCGAAGCCCGCGAACAAAGTAAGCCAGCCTCAAAGGGCGCGAAGGCGGTCGGAGTATTGACTTGATTGCTGTAGATATGTTTCGACTGCGGCGCAAAGAACCCAACATGGAGTTCTGTCCCCTTTGGCATCTATCTGTGCCTCGATTGCTCGTCGAATCATCGTAACATGGGCGTGCACATCTCGTTCGTGCGATCCACCAATCTCGACAGTACGCAAACATCTACCAAGACACCAGGGAGGAGTTGTACTGACAGCATGTAGTTTGGCAATGGGACCAATTGCGAATCATGAAAGTGGGTGGAAACGAAAGCGCGACCAAGTACTTCCAGTCCCACGGAGGCTCTGCTGCCCTCGCTAGCAAGGACCACAAAGCCAAATACACGAGCAATGCCGCCACAAAGTACAAGGAGGAGCTGACACGGCGATGCGCTGCCGATGCCCGACTGTATGTCTTTGTCAACTATCCTACTCCATGAGTGGCTATGCTGACAACGCCTGTAGATACCCCGAGGAAGTCGTCATAACGGATGCCCCCGATGCAGCAGGCAGCGAAGGCAACAGCACCCCAGCTGGCGAAGATGATGACTTCTTCTCCTCATGGGACAAGCCTACAATCAAGCGACCCTCGAATCCACCTTCCCGCACCGGTACACCTCGTGTAGGATCACCATTCCTCAAACCAGGCGCAAATGGCAACGGAACGGATCGTCCAAAGTCGCCGCTTGTCGGGGCTTCTGGGTCAAGCACACCCGCTGCTGTCCCTGCTGTGAAGCCTGCAGTAGCACGGAAAACTACAGGAGGCGCCGCGCCGAAGAAGAACATTCTGGGTGCAAAGAAGAAGGGTCTGGGTGCGAAGAAGGTGGTGGCAGATAGTGGATTGGACTTTGAGGAGGCTGAGCGAAAGGCTCGGGAAGAAGCAGAACGCATCGAAAAGTTGGGCTATGACCCCGACGCCGAAGCTGCCGAAGCCGCCTCCACAAAGACCAAAGCACCCGAAGCATCCACCATTGTATCACCGACACCCGTGTCTCCACCACGAGGCGGATTTGGTTCTACATCCAAACCTGAGCGCTCAAGTCAGGACATGGAAAGGCTCGGCATGGGTGTTGCACGTCTTGGGTTTGGACAGATTGGCGCAGGCAAGAAGCCCGCAGCACAACAAAAGACAATGGGTGGGTTTGGAAGCGTGAGCAAACCAGCCCAAGATGACAGTGAGAAGTATGCACGAGGGAGATTTGGTACACAAAAGGGCATTGGAAGTGATGAGTTCTTCGGACGAAACGCTTTCGATCCTTCAGCGACTGCACAGGCCAAGGAGCGGCTGTCAGGTAAAATGCCCCCGAATATATCAGTCAAATGACATACTGACATCGACAACAGGCTTCGAGGGCGCTACATCCATCTCGTCCAACGCATACTTTGGCCGACCCGAAGATGATGTAGCAGAGGAAGACTATGGTGACCTGGAGACTGCGGCGAAGGACTTTGTTCGCAAGTTTGGTCTTACTGCGGGTGACGATCTAGAGAACCTTTCCAACATGCTTGGAGAGGGCGCTACCAAACTGCAAGGTGCAGTCCGCAACTACCTCAACTCGTAGGATCTTACTTGGTCTTACTTGGTACGGTGCTCGAAGGGTGTGTATCATCTTGGTGTGTACAGGAAGTGTGTTCTAGCCGGTGCATGACTGTTGGCGTGTTGGCGTAGTGGATGCGGTGCAAGGTCACCATTCAGAACCTTGGGGGAGCATGGAGTAATTGTGGCTCCAGGTTGCCGCAAGATTGGGCTGGCGATGTTATTACCTTCGCGATAGACCTAGTAGTACTCAATACTATTTCTGTAAACCGACCTTACGTTCTCCATCTCATTGCGTATTTGTGACGATGCGAATCTACGGCGCAAAGTTGATCCCAGTGAAGAGCGCACAGACCCTCTTCTTGCGAGTAGACTGATGACGCAGCGTGCGCAAACTTGGCTGTCACTTCTGCTTCCCACGCATCAGGCCAATTGGGTAGGTCAAGCGCAGCTGAGTGGCTGACTCGGGAACATCCAGCGTCTTAATCGTCACGAGGTGTGGCGCAGTCCATCTTAGTACGCATCGTCACCTGCATTGATTTCGCCCTGCACTCGTAAACTTCTGTATTTCCCCAGGCAGCAGCTTTCTCTACCAGACCGAGAACTGGCCGTTCAAACGCCGCAGATTCGTGTCCTTCTCCTCATTTTCAAATATCTTTGTAAAAGCATCCCTTTCTTGTATTGTCTCTGCATTGGCGAACACGACGTCACACACCTGGTGACCTCTCTTTACACCTGATTATTGAACACGAAACTTGCCACCTCGAATTCGAACAACCACCATGGATATTCCACGAGGCCATGCAGCCATGCCTATCACAGATGCCGACTTTCTGGACTTCATCTACAACTACTACAAAGCTGAATACGCACCGATCCGCTCGTTTTGGTCCACAGCAACAGCCTTTCCCCACGCACCTTCACGATGGATAAACATGGGCCATGAACTCCAACCGCTCTCCGTCCGGCCCGCAAATGCTCAAGCGCAAAAGGATCTGGAATCTCTCGACTACTTTACTCGGAAATGGAATCTTGACGCCGACTTTGTGCGTGGGATCGTGATCCGCTTCGCAAAGTATGAGGTACATGAGCGGTTGGAGAAGAAGCTATATGAATGTGCGAGGCTGGATCTCATGGTACGCAAGAGCTTGAAAGAAAAACATCTGATTGATGCATTATGGCCTAGTCCTGCACCGAGGAATCTAGCGAAAGAGCTGTTGGCACAGGGCGTGCAGGTGCGGCAGTGGTATGGCGATATGTTCAACAAATACTTTCGTGTTTTGCATTCGCTGGAATCTTTTGAATTACGACCGGAGGTGGATCAGCGAATCAAGAGCAGCAGTACCTTGATGCTGATCCCGTTTATTGACCATTTGGTATTTGGGACAGTTGATCCGATTCTGCCGATTGTGGCGAGTGGGATGGGTTATGCGAATGCTAAGAATCGTGACAGGCGGGAGAGAAGCACGCCTGGATTTGGCGAGCCTGGGAAGTTTGAAATCAGGTTCGATGCCCCTGTAGAGGTTACAGACACGTATACGCAGAGCGTAGTCAGACAATGTCAGTGCATGAAGTGCGGAACGAAGCGGGATGTCCAAGTTGTGGTGTCTGTAGATCCCAATCCAAATGCTGGCGCCGCGGGAGGAGGATCATCAAGAGCAGGAGGGTCTACGGCAGCCTCAAGACGCAAAACTTCAAAGACAACGCAAAAGTACAGTCCAGGATATGATATGCCAGGCGAGCACGATGCACCGCCGCCACAACCGCCTCGACCACAAGCACCAGAAGAATCTGCTCGACCATCCTCACCAGAGATGAAAAAGCAGTGCCCTCGCTGCACGTTTCTGAACTTTCCCGCATTGCAAGTATGCGAAATGTGCCAGGCCGATCTACCAGAGACCACCATTCCAAAACCTCCTAGCCCTAAAGTAGTGAAGAAGACATCGCACTCGCATTCAGCATCTACACCGAATGCAGCACCGAACGCACGCGAGGAAGCTCTGAGGGCTAGCGAAAGACCATCAAATAGACACAGTCTCAGCTCGTCGCTGTTTTCCATCTTCCCATTCTCACAGCAAAACCAACAGGAACACCATGCTAAGCTACCGCCTACACAACAAATTGACACATCACCAGTATCGCACTCAAATCTACAGCGAGAAGTACGCCGAGAAGGCCGTCCATCTCCACAAGTACCCGCTACTGCGCCTACCCACCACCCACCACCTCATCCAGAGCCCGCAACAGCTCGTACCTCCACCCCGCCCAACCCAGCCACATTGGAACCAGGAACCCCACTCTCCCGTGCCCCAGAGATGGCAATGATGCCACTTACCCCTCCATCCACCGGCTCAGCTCTCAAGCGTCCTGCGCCCGCCGGTCTGCCGTCAAATCTCATGGATGACTTTGTGCCAGTGTCGCCGGCCTACCAGCGCGACGCCGAGGACGAGGATGCGGGCTGGGGTGAAGTGAGTAAGAAGGAGGCAAAGGAGGATGAAAGTAGTGATGAGGCAGAGGGGAAAAACAGTGGGGGATTAATTGATTTGGATGCTGTGGCGAGAGATGAGGCGGATGTTTGGGGAGATAGGGATGACTGAGTCCAGGATGTTGGGGGATGGCTGCCTGGTATAGGGGTTGGGGTGTTCTATTGCACAGTTTGCTGGGGTATTTTGTGTGGGTGTTGGAGTGTATATGAGGACATGGTAAAGACTTCATGGTGGTTGTAAGGACTCTTGGCGTTTCGGTCTGCCATAATTGTACCTGTGAATATGATTGTGCTCAGAGATTGTACATGAAGTTAATACATAGAACGCGATGTATCAGCGAAGCACTTAATCATCCCAGTACGAATTCATGATCATTGAAGAATGCCTTCCTCTAAGAATAACACTGCAAGAATAATTGCGTCAGTTCTTAATATCCAATAGATTACGTTAAGTCATCGAAATTCAGACATTGGGCAATGTATAGGGCGTGCGTCCAAGTATCACAGGTAGTGAGCGGGGTTTGAAAAAGTACTCAACAGTTCGGAATCTTTTGAGATAATTGAAGCAACACATATTGCAAGAGCCTTGGTCACAAACAGGAATATTGAAAACTTAGTCTGTAATGATAGACTAATTGTAGTGAAAGAATCGTGCGCCGCAATATCTAAGTCAATGGACCCACATTCTACCCAGCCCACCCAGATATTGAATACTTAATACAATGCATGTGACAAGACACTTTTATCATATTTCGAGACTTGTCAGTACAGAAAACAGCCTACAGTAACGCAGTGCCTGCGTTGTGCCTGCATCATCGGCCATTAAGCTTCATTCACTCACTCACTTCCCCCCACAGGGTGATATGAGAGCAAAAAAGAGCAAAAAGATTATTCCGACACCGGGAATCGAACCCGGGCCTTGCCGGCACTGTATAGTGAACTAACTCTGTGATGAGAGCGGCAAATCCTAGCCACTAGACCTGAGGAGGGATTAGAATGATGTCTGGGAGGTGGGTGTTGTGTGTTTGACTTACCATATCGGATTTTCGATGGAAGTCTTGGCACTAGGTAAATTTATATCTTCGAATGTTGAGGGGAACAGCGTGGTTCAGGTGGTGGGTAGTGAGGGGCAGATCGCATTGCTTTGATGAAGAATTGACCAGATAGTTGAAGAAACGATAGCAGGGGAAGAAGTTTGTGAGAGAAAATCCTTGCTATGGCAGGGAGAAGTGGAGGAAATTTAGCTTGGGATGTGGCTGCCCTACCTTTCGTATACTTGGATGACCTATATATCCGTCAGCTATGTGCACGTAACCTAGAATCTGCTAAAGACACTCTGTGTTTGATACAAACTATTTATCAAGCTGTATATCTAATTCAATGCAAGTTAATAACTTAACGAAGGGTTTAAAGTAAGGCTTAACAATATTGTAGCAAACTGAGGTAGCATTAATGCTGCCTAATGTTTCTGGATTTCACAAGTGAACGAGAGCTCAACTTCTGAGAAGTTGGAGGAACAAGCGATACTAATACCCTTTCACTTGTCTGTTGATTCACTATGGTCATTCGTTCGTGTTCAAGACACTTTTCACATAGATGTGCCACATACTTGACGCAAATTACCTGGCTTGACGAGGGTATTTGTCAGGCCCTCGGTCTTTTCGCTTTTGTTACTAGGGACCATACATGATTTGGAAGTTACACGGCGAAGCTTACGATTCTATTCAAGACAGCCATGCATCCACTTCCTTCACAGTTCTTGATAAAATTTACTCCCGTTGATCAGCACTCTTCACATCAAACCGAGCCCAGTGTTCAGCACTTGATAACTACTTTATGATTGATCACAACTTTACACGACGGAATCTGTCCAAGGCTTTTGTGACCACCACAATAGCAGCCACGAAATGGTGGCACAGGCAGGACACCCGTGTTTAACACAATGTCATGCACTCAACATTTTATGGACATAGAATTGAGTCGCACCAGGACGAGTTCAGCCAGCTTCGGCTATGTTAAGAGAAAGTCGCTTGGCGGCAAGGGAGAATGCAAGGGGTGGAGATTAGGGAGATCTGGAACCTGCTATTCATCTTTGGAAGAGCAAATCTGCCT
This sequence comes from Plenodomus tracheiphilus IPT5, assembly GCA_010093695.1. Classification (NCBI taxonomy): domain Eukaryota; kingdom Fungi; phylum Ascomycota; class Dothideomycetes; order Pleosporales; family Leptosphaeriaceae; genus Plenodomus; species Plenodomus tracheiphilus. The sequence continues at coordinate 248,019 of MU006306.1, forward strand.
GCAAAGAAGAAACATCAAGTGAGAGATAGTTGAAATGTTCGAGCAGATGCGATGATTCAAGGTCATTTGAGTATCAGCAACAGCAAACGAGGTTGTGCACGATGACCGAGCCGAGGCAGGCACCGCTCATGCTAGGTTCAATACACCATATCTGAGAAGTGTGGTGATATTTTCTAGTACCTACTTATGGTATAATATGTTCTAAGTCTGAGATGTACCCATAGGTACTCAGATCTCAACCTCATGGACATGTGGTGGCTCATGAAGATTACCAATTGTGCGAAGGAATTACCTATGGTACATTGCGTTTGACACTGATTACCAAGGGGCTGTGTTATTGATGGTGCAACTGGTCGCGCCTTCAGTACGCGTACCCGCCTCTTGCGCGACAGCCAGGGAGAAAGGTCTGGAAGACGCGTCCGTACGCGCTGACAAGAACCTGTCGGCAGCTTTCCATCGTACGCTAGACCAATTGAGTGAAGATTTCGAAACCTTCCATTATTTAAAGAAGCATTCATGGCTCCTGCCACCCAAAACGCACTCGACCCATTCACAACCTCCGGCGCAAATCTTAAAACAGTCTATCAATGTCACGTAACTTGACAGGATCAAGGCCTGAATCCAAAAAGCTTTTGACTCTGTGATCATGCTCCCAATACTCGAGCATTATCCAAATCCGTACATGTAGCATACTCAGCGCTATTGTGATCGTCGACTGCCCTGAGGAATGCACTTACTCAAGATCCCTTGTTTTTACCTCATCAATTGTTCTCCGCTTACCCTCTTTCCTTTTTGCTAGTGAGATTCTTTGCTTGGATATATCGGCTTTGACACGATGATCTTTGCAGCCCATCGCTATCATTTTATAATCCTTGCCTGCCTGGTCGTGGTTTCCGCGCTTCTGTTCTTTCAGAGGAACGAAAATGTATTTCCTGTAAGATTTTCGAGGAAGCCACATAGGTATGAGATTCAATTCAAGGCTAATCAAGTCTTACCTACTTACTGCGTTGCTCATCATTGTGCAGCTCTCCGAGACCCGACACACGCGACACATTTGCGAATTTGTTCCGCCCAATTAAACTCAGCCCCACCCATCCTGGGTATCGCGATGCCCACGGAAGATACCTGTCCGGCGCTCCTGCCGATGAGGCAACATGGACTAGGCCACTCGGCAAGAAGTTACTTATAGTTGACATTGACACCCGGCGGCCTACTGGCGACAATCAAATCTTCAACACTGAAAGAAAGATAGATTGGGAAAATCTTCAGTATGAAGGCGCTGGGCTAGTGACCGGTGGTATATCTAGCCACTATCTCTATGCCATGATTCATGGCTACGACTACATGCACTATCAAGCACTTGAAATGGACGATATTCACCAAACCTGGGTCAAGCCGCACGTCTTCAAGGAGCTTCTGCCAGACTATCAATTTATCGTTTTCCTCGATGCTGATGCAGTCTTCTCACATCTTGAGATCCCACTCGAGTGGATGTTTAACCGATGGGGAATTGTACGTCACTTCCATATTTGCGACACTACGAAACATGCTAATCTTGGACCATCTTACAGACCGAGAACACTATGATTGCAATGCCACATGATACTGAAGAGTTTAGAGACGAGACACCTATTAGTGTAGATAGCACTGGGCTTCCTGTGTTGAATTCAGGATTTGTGGTCCTCCAGAACCACAGTTTGACACTCGATATGCTTTCTGCTTGGGCCAATTGCCCGACCGAGGAGCGCTATGAGGGATGTGCAGAGTGGAAGCACAATTGGAGCCATGAGCAACGCGCTTTCGCCGAATACATCCGACATGATCCGGAATTCAACGTTTCTGCTGACAGTATCATCGGCATTCCATGTGATGATGCCATGGGATGGCCGGGCTTCAAGGACCGTATGGAAATGCAGGGCAATATAGGCATCTCGGATTGCAGCGGGCATCTAGTCCGCCATTACACGCTAGGGAAAGATGAGTTAAAAGATGAAGGAACCAAAATCATCATGCAAAGTCTGATGGAGATACTTCAGAAGAACATCATCAAACACCAGGCAGCAACATACAAAACAGAGTATGACCCTGCCATGATCTTGGACAACGACAAGGACACCGACTATGATGAGATTGAAGGATGAACACTGCAAAATTATTAGATGAAAGCCAAAACAAGAAGACATTTGGTAAAGTCAGGGAGGGATACAAATCAAAGGGCATATCGGAAAAGGCTCAAGATGAAACAGAGGATTCCATAGGCGATGAGAATGACGCATGGGATCAGAATGAGGATGAGGATGAGGATGAGGATGATGCAAGTGTGCTGACAGAATTACAACCGGCCAAGCAGGAGACAACCAAAGAGAAGGCTGTGGCCGAATGGGAAGCCAAAAAGAAAGAAGCAATATCGAACAAGAAAGAGGAAGAGCTCAAAAAGCAACAGGAAGAGGTCAAGAAGAAGGAAGAGGAGCTTAAGCAGAAAGAGGAGGATCTCATGAAGAAGGAGCAAGAGGCTAAGAAGAAAGAGGAGGAAGAGGAGGAAAAGGAAGAGGAGGAAAAGGAGGAAAAGGAAGAGGAGGAAAAGGAGGAAAAGGAAGAGGAGGAAAAGGAGGAGGAATCCAAGAAGAAGGAAGAAGAAGATGAGAAAAAGAAAGAGAAGGAAGAGACCAAGAAAAAAGAGGGGGAAGAGGCTAAGAAGAAAGAGGAGGATACCAAGAAGAAGGAATTGGACGATGAAGAATCTAAGAAAAAGGAAGAAGATAAGGAGGGTTCCAAAGAGGAAGGTTCCGAGAAGGCAGAATTTAAGGAAAAGGAGCCAAGGAACCAGCGAAGGGACGATGATAAGGCCTACGACACCTCGAATCCTTCCAGTTCAATTGTTCAAGAAGTAGCAACTAATATTAATAAGAAGTTGAAGGAGGACGGTCCAAGTATGACACAGAAGTCTCTTGACATGGCGGAGAAGTCACCGACAGTACTGGACGAACTGGCTTCCGCACGATCTGCTATCCAAAACTTCTTTCAGGATCTAGAATCATAGATGATGTAGACAATAGTGAATGTACTTGAATACCACACTTGATTTTGGCCATGACAAGAGCTTGAATATCGCACTTATGTTATTGCAATCGCGCATGTTGTATGCATCTTGACAGCCATACTAGGGTTTGCATGGTCAATCTGTGAGGGAAAGGGGTCATATGCAAGCCAATAATCACCGGAGTGGATTAGCACCTGCTGTTGTGCTTCAACTCGTTCGATGTAGGGTGCAAGGTAGCATACGTCACGCTAGCTTGTGCCTGGAAGTTACACCCAACCCTAAGACTTCACCCTGACTTTTCCTTCCCGCGGTCTTCGAACTGAGGCAGAAAAATGGACGATCTACCACAAGAGCTAGTGAATCGTATTGTGTGGTATGCAGAACGTTATCCAGGCCAAGAAAAGGACCGCCCCGCGACACAGCAATCCATCAACGGGGGACCGCCATCGCAATTTCCACGCCTTGCGACGCTCAACCACTCTTGAAAAGAAGCAGTTGAACGGTCACCTATCACCACCTTACGATCCGAAGCGATGACCTAGACAACTTCCAGTCTATTGTAACAGGCAATTGCCGCACATACCTCACAAAGATCAGGTTCGCACCGCTACTGCCAGAATACTCGTATGAAGCATGTACACCAGTAGAATCACGATTAGAACGTCGACTCAACGACGAGGCGTTTACCAAAGGAATTATCGATATTTTTGCCATCCTGAAAGCTTGGGAGGATGACGGAATGCGCAACGCGCTACAACTAGATCTCCAGAGTGCAGCTTCGCCTACAGACGATCGCTTACAAGGCCTGCGTAGTGATCAGCTCCATTGGGACATCGCGACCCGCAAGCGTGAGGACATCCTATCAGACTTCGAAAACCATCACAGCTTCACTTTCTCCAGCCAAGCCTCTTGACTGTGTTGTCGGATGTACAGCATCTCAATGTTGATGGAAATGGCCTGCGGAGATTCGAGCCACGCATTGCACCAGATCTCGCGCGGTCATTACCAAACCTCAAGAACTTGGAATGGGGGTTTCTGGACTGTGACTTTACGTACGACGACGAATCTTCAGATGATGACTCCTCCGAATTCGACGTAGAATCTTCAGACGAAGAAGCTGAAACTATCGTGAGCTTATTCAAGTTTGCCCACAAGCGATGCGAAGAGCGCATGGCCTTCGCCGAGGGACTACAGAGGTTACGTATTCTACCGCGCTCTTCTGCACAGCTTACTTTGAACCACCTGTCTCCTCAAGATCAAAGACTCACCTACCTAAGTATTGTTCCACCAGGACTGACGTACAATCCGTAGCGCGGCACTGCAAAACTTCTCGCGGAACCTTAGACCTTAACGTTGAGCGCTCATGTCGACTCCACGCTTTTCTAGCCTTCACCGGACGAGGAGAATGAAGTAGACCCTTCTTGGCCACACTTGAAATCACTAAACGTCACTTTCGATATGTTACGGCCATCCGGTGACTGGTCCTTCACAGAATCGCGGTCACCCGACAGTGACGACGTGTGGCAAAGTTATGATGGCGACAGCGGCAAAAAGTACACGTATTGTCATTACCGTGTGCACCCTGACCCCCAGACGTTTGATCCATTCCTTGCAGCCTTCGCCAAAGCTGTCGCGAAGATGCCGCTTCTTGAGTACTTTATGCTCACTTCCGACCTCGAAGGGGAGACTGGAAGGTTGCATATCTCGGACTGTGCGCCTGCAAGGACATCCGCCTGCGCGAGCGAAAGCCCGGAAGATCTTGCACGCCGGCGAATCTACTATGCTTGTGAGGTCGGCAAGCTTTAGATTCCAGAGCTAGCTACTGCGGAAGCCCTTAGGCGGGCTGGCAGTGAGTTGTTCGGAGGGGAAGTCATTGAGAAGTTCGTGGGTAGTCTTTACTACTCGCACTGAGGTGGGTCGTGAAGACCTCCGCGCAACTACACCCATATGTTCCGGTACGATTATCGCCTTACCGAGCAAGTGTAGTTCAAATAATCTACCTAGGTACCTGCATGCATGATCAAGGAAATCTCGCTCACCTTGTTCTTGTGCTAGTGGGAGGCCTAAGTCAGCACCACCCGCTCCTGCGCCAAGGTTTTCATTTATACACATTGGCGTCGCCTTGCTGCGCCTCGTTTTAATCCAGCTCACCAGAGTCACACGCGCGATGTTCAAAAGACAAGTTAAACCTTAGTCTCACAAGTAGAATGTACCATCCTCAAAAGTCACTCGCTACCTACAAAATCAACACCCAAGTGAATTCCTACCACCACACCACGATGCTCCTCCTCTACTCCACACTGCTCTACGCAGCCACTACATCCGCCCAACTCACGACCTCCCTTCTGATACCCCTCGGAGACTTTGGCACCCAAAAAGTCGGCTTCGTAGCCTCCATCCTAGACGCAAACAGCACACACACCACCCTAGCCCTCTCCTATGACAACGGCACCGACTGGTCCGCCCTCTCAATACCCCAAACCCCAACCCCAGCAACAATCACCATCGGACCCCCAAACAAATACGAGGGCTCTGATAATCTCGCCTACCTTGCTCGGGGGATACGTACCGTGGGTGGTGACTATGCATACAGCATTCGATGCGACATGCCCCAAGTGTCAGCATCGACGATAAACGCAAACGCATCATGCATCGCATCCTACGGCCCCCTAGCCGGTTCGACAATCCAATGCATCGTCGGAACCAGTTATACATCCACAGAATACGCAACACTCAACCATACCTACCCGCCCCGTGGAACTGTATCCGGAGGCGTAGAGACATTTACGCGTACGATGCTTTTTCCGGCGCCGAGGGAAGAGCGGCCGGGGTGGTGTGGTGATGAGGCGTATTCGCCGGCGGAGGGGTATACGACGCGGTTTGAGGTTGAGCCGACGTATTTGGCGGTGTTGCAGGTTGTGGTCACTGCTGGGGAGGAGAAGGTGAGTGGGATGGGTAGACCGAGTGTGGTGCCGGGGACTGCGACGGTGACGTCGGGACTGGGGAGTGCGGTGGGTTCTGCTGGGGGTCCGACGGCGACGGCAACTGGGGCGGCGGAGCGGGTGGGTGGGCGTGGCTGGGTGGTGGTTGGTGTTGCGGTGGTTATGATGGGCTTGTTTTGAGACCGGGTGTAAGCTACCTACTTTTTACATATTGCTTGTGTCTTTTTTTAGAGGGATATTTGTCGATATGACGAGTTTAGGCGTGCAGGCTAATGCAATGTATGAGTGAATGTTCGGCCACAGGGATTAGAACGTGGATGGGTGGTTACAACTCCAAAGCTTTTGCATAATGTCCGACTCAACTTCCTCACCTGCTCTATGTTTACGACACATCGAACCATGTTCCTCATATCCAATAGAAACCCAAGATATAATCATACCTCACCACACCCCCAATACCATCCAACCAAATATTGAAAAAGAAACCCAACCACATTACATCAGTAACCTCGCCCACTTCTGCAAAAGAGCAACAGTGAAAAAGCCAGAAACGAGCCAACATTTCAAGTCTTCAGACACACAAACGTCTGGCAATACATGTGTACGTTAGTATAAAGTAACGAGAGACGGACATGATCTTCGCCAGGGATAAAAGACGCAAAGGAAACTCTGGCGAACAAACACGGACAAGGGTTAAACATATCCCAGGAAGAAGGAAGCAAGGAACGAAGGGGTTAACCTGGTCTAGCTTACGCAGTGGAGACGGATTTTTCATGTGGGAATGATCAACGACAAGTGCTTACAAGATGAGTTTGTGGGGTTCTTGGGTATGGGGGGGATGTGGGTTGTGGAGCGCGGGAGTTTCATGGCAACGGAGGTGTAGGTTGAGGGTAGTTTTCGGTAAAGGTAGAGTATCTTATTGCTAAGTGAATGGGGTACGAGTGGGGGGAAGGCAATGATAGATGCTATGACGTGGACTAGACTTTGTTTTCTGAGGCTGACTGTACCAGTGGCGAATAGTATTCGGATATGGTTATCTCATCTCGCTTTGGTCACTTAACAGCTCTGTGCAGGTATACTTACACAAGTGTGCTTGTAACTCCAACATATATATACCATCTGTTTTTGTTGTAAGTTGGCACTTTTGTTGTTCTGGGAAGAAGTCTTTTGCCAGGAGCAACTGTTCAAGACTATAGCTGCAAGTAGCGTGTACGCGTCCACCAGGGTACTTGATCGACATGGGTAGACGATGTAAGATACGCCCCGTTCCTCCCGCTGACTCCAGAACCCAGGACTTGGGAATTGACCCTGACTCTGATGCGAAAGGGCCAACGTTTCGCCTTACACACTTGTGTATTACTGGGAATTCCGCACCAAGGTTAGGGGATATATGTGCGCGGTTATAGCTGCGGTGTTAATCGACTCCAGACGTCTGGGTCTTCATGCCTGTTTTGTGGACTCGATGCATGCGGAGGAAGGGGTACATTATGCTAGCGATGATGATTCGCAGTAATCAGCGTTTCTGTGAGTCCTGTCTGATGGCATTGGCGGAGAGCCTTGGCTGTAAGCTTTAAGCTTCGGTGGTTTGCATGGGCAGGTACCTGGTATTCGAGGACTGGTGACAGACAGAATGTGGGCAGAAAGGGAGGAGTTACTATAGGTAATTATTCGCTGCTATGCACACCGCGTTCTATAGCGCGAATGTGTGCATACCGCAGACAGGCCAGTGCTGTGATTAGTGTGGAGCAAGGGCATGCTGCGATGTTCGTCGGGGATGTTCATTTTCCTTGCGAAATTATATGCTCGATCGATGTGCTAGGTCGTTATGCACTGGTAGGTACTATGTAGCCACTGTGAGCAGTGGAGTCGTGGGGTCGTGGATCTCCGGTAAGACATGTCTGATGGATGGTAAGCACCTGATTGAGGACCAGAGTGCGGGATGATGTTATGGCAGAGATGAAGCCGCACCTTTAGCTCGACGTGTGTTTGTGTATTGTCTGCTGGTGCTTTCAGCAATGATCTGGTACCGGCGTTGCACTCGAATGTTGGATACCATAGCATACTTGGACACGTTCAACGTCTCCAGCCGCCCTGCTCGCAAGGCCACATGCCCAGTCTCGGTCACGTGTGGCTCGCAATACCTGACGGGAACGGGTTAACGGTGGCCGGTGTGTTGCCCAAGAGGGCTGTGATGGGGGACCAAGCTGGTAGGCTAGCGACGGGTGGGGGGGCCTCAGCGGGCTCCCTGAAATGGCAGCGTCACGGGTGGGTTTCGCCAATATTGCCTGCTTTGAGTAAAAAGCTGAGTTGAGCCCACGGCAGCCATCCCACCTGGGGACCCTGGTGATGGCATGCATGTCGTCGAGACAGATGTCACGGTGTGCGGTGGCAGCGTTTGCCTACCATCTAGAGTGCCTATGGTTCTACTGGGTAGCTGACTGTGTAGGTGGTTGCCCACACATTGGCCGCAGGGCCGCAGACCAAGGCCGCAAGGCCCGCCGTCGTCCATGACCTACATACTGTATACTGTGTAGGTACCCAGCGTGATAATGCCAACGACTCGCGAGCGAATTGCGTGCGTCTCCGCAGGCTCCCGACGCTATGGATGCTGGGATCTTTTGCCAGCCACTCGAGAGGTGCAGAATCTCTTGGGCTCGGAACGTCGCCAAAGATTGGCAGCCCCTGCAAAACATGCCACGATTCCTCCCCAGCGCCCAGCACCCAAACTACCGAAAGCGCAGCATCTGCGGGGCCAGACGGGGTCGTCGATGCATTGTGGATGGGCTGGTCGATTACTATACAGTCCAGAGCACCTACAGCAATGTACCTAGGCACCTGATGTCCACGAGCAAGGCTCGATGCCTAGGTACGGTAGCGGAACCAGTCCGGAGGATATCCCGGGCCTGGTTAGAAACCCTGGACATGGACGGTAGGCACCATGAGGCCGCTGGAGGCCCCATGGATGATCCAAGGCCATGGACAACGGTGACGGGCCAGTAGCGCTGTCCCCGAGCCCCCATATCGTAACACTTTGCTGGCCAACGGATCTAGCATGTACAACGGAACCCATTCGCCCACTGTCCAGGCATCATGGTCATGGCCATGGTCGTGGCGCGAACACCACGAGTGCCGTCAGCTGCAGGTCCCAGACGTCGCCAGCCGACGGCAGACAAACACTCAGATTGGGCCTGTCACAATCATCGAGCCGACGCCCTAGTTACCGGGTCCACGCGACGCATACCCAGTCGGAAATCATAGCACGTCGCACATAAGCGGACAAGCTCAGCCAGCCACCGGTGACCATGGGCGGATCCTCGGGCGTTCGACACAGCGACCGTCAAGACTCAGCACTCAATATTGGATACCTGCGTAGGGGCCGGCCGCCTGCGCGCCATGACTTCCGTTGCACCTGGCACCAGGCCACTCTGGGTCGAAAGCACACTGCTCCCACGTCGTGTCGAGGCCGAATCGAGAAGCAGACCACTGTGGCAATGGGCTCAGAGGCGCTCGAGATTCACAACATGGCCGGGGTACGGGTCGCAAATATTGGCCAGAGCGCCAAGAAGAGGCCCTGACCTTCAGCCTTTCCGAAGCCGGCAACAATGCAGCGTCCTCCTCCACCTGAGCCCTCAATCCACGCATCGTGAGTTGCTGCCATCTCCACGTCTGTCCTGGTCGTTGCATGTCCACCATCCCTGTGTCACTCACAGACCACATCCGCCATCCCTCACCTTAATTTCCTGCGAGCGCTGCCTTAGCGCAAGCCACGCGCCCGAACCTCGCATTACCGCTGTGCCGAATCGAAACATGTCTCCTCTGCATTCACTCTCGCCGTCTGTGGCATGAGAAGGCCAGTTGCCAAACCTGAACCCAAGCCCCATGTACCTTGCTCGTTCCGCAAAAAGCGTAGCCGTCTGCTAGTGTGCATCATTCACACTATTCCTGGGCCCTGTATACTCCTACCCGGTGTGCCATCATCTTACGTACAGCCTGTCTGTCCTGCCACCCTGCGGAGGGCGTGGCGTCTACTTTCCTTTTGGGTTTACCGGCGGTGCTGGCCTAATGGTGCGTGCATCTATCTTTGAGTATAATTGACAGGACCGCTTTCTCCGCATAGCGGCCGTGGAGCTTGCACAATCGATTCTCTTGCATGCTCGTTGTTGACTCACAGGCAAATCAATCCGATAAAGCCCTCCCCGCGGGTGGCTGTCTGCCTTCACCGGGCGTGTCGCTGCGACCAGAGGCTTCACTGCGCGTTTGTGGACCCCCCGCACATCTAATTTGACAGAAGATCGCCATTGCTGAACGTCAATCACTCAAGGCTGGCTCTAGCCGCTTCCCGGTGGACCAATACCATTTCGTCTCCTCTCGTGTCGCACGGCCTTGGGGTTAAGCATCTGCCCAGGTAAGCCGTCCTGCGCTCGTCAACAACCAGCCTTGAGAACATCAATCATGCTCTCTTCTCCTCCCTATTGACACTTCATGCAGCTCTGTCGAAAAGCTGTCCTTACGCCGTTCGTCTGAGAATGGCGACTGCACATTCAGAAACTGTCTCTGGTGGGGCCGGGGATGCGTCCCCACCGGCCGTGGCAGGCTCATCAACGTCCAAGATGCGGAAAAGGACAAAAACTGGTTGCCTCACATGCCGAAAGCGTCGCATCAAGTGCGGAGAGGAACGACCGACTTGCGGAAACTGCATCAAATCAAAGCGACAATGCGAAGGTTACAACCAGCGCGTTGTCTTCAAACCGCCGATTGGAGACTGGCCAAACCATCCAGGCGTGGTGAGCACTATTCAATATCACACTTCGATGCTGCCTGGAACACGCAATCAACAATATAGAGCGCCGGAGCAGTCTGTGCCTCCACAGGAGAATCTGCACATCTCGGTACAGCCCCGTTCGTCTATCGACTTCGATTTCGCCAGCGTGGATCCTACTCCTGGAGTTCATCAAGGGCATCCTGGATCGCAACATAGCTATGGACAAGATCCAACATATCAACAGCCGCTACAGTCACCGCTCTATCAGCAACCACTTCAGTCCCCTCATCAGCCGCTGCCAATGTCTGCAACGGCGTCCTATTTCCCCCAACCTTCGCCAGTTCATCCGAGCCCCACAGCTCAATACACGCAAGAGGCACGCGGCAGTTACCAAGACGGTTTTCCTTATAGTCAGCACACTACTTATCCGCCAGCGCCTGTTGCATACGAGAGCAATACCGAAAGCAACCCTTTCCCCGAACATTCACCGCAATCTTCGCTTTATCAGCAGCAGTATCCCTCGGCAAGTCAGCAAGATATTGGAGGCCTCTACCGTCAACAGTCAAGCGTATCTCCTCACAGCGATCAGTTTGCTCCATATCCAGCAGAGCCGCGACCAGTACTGCAGCGCTACAACAGTCATTCACAAGGGCCCGTTCACTCGCTACAGGCTGGGTCAGAAATGGCACAAGCCGGGATTTTTCATGTTCCTACAGCTGTTTCCCATGCTGATTTTAGCCATTCAAGCTATTCGTCTGTTCAAATACCCACTCATGACTTAACGCCAGATGTAAAGTATATGCCACAACCTGTCCTCGGTATGTCCCGTGTTTAGTTACATACTTCATATACCCCAATGACCATTGTAACCTTCTTTTCCAAGTCAAATCGCATTCATATATCCGTCATCAGAGCCATGTATGCCTACCTTCGTTGGAGTCCCAACGCAATATCATATAAGATGCCGAGTTTCCTCAGCCCCTACGCAATGCAGATTATTCATTCAGACAAAAGCAGGCTTACAGCTAACCACTTATACTAGAGCAACCTCTTGCCGTATCACAAATACGACAAAGCCGACCCGAGCTCCTACTAAGCGGCTTCGGCGGCGAAGATTATCCCAGTCCCACGCAAGCACTTGACGAGGCCGCGATCGAAAATGCAGACGACGACTACTGGGACGTACAATCTGATGACGAAATGCTCGATATGCAAATGAGTGATGAGGACGCACTGCTGGCAAGCTCAGAATTCAGTAACATACGCCGGATCCACGACGAGAACTTCAGTGAAATGGGTATACGTCGCTATGACGCTTTTCTTTACGACGGTCTCTTGTCACACTATAAGCCGGAGTATGTTGCAAGTCCATTGAGGAATCCCAAGACTGCCAGGGTGTTTGCGCATTACATTCATGTGGTATGTTAAGTTTTTCCAGCGGTCCCCAGATCTTAGGATCACCAATCTCTCGGGACTTACCATATACATTCCCCAATATGTACAAGAAGTTGGGTGGCGTTCGCAAATTCATATGAATCTGATTCTATCACACTCGTTTGGCTGCTAACCTTTGTGATAAAGACAGGGCCTACACTATCGATATACGAGCGAAATCCAAGGAACCCTACCTTGATCTTCGAAGGAGCAGCACCTCCCGTTCAACAAGGCCTATGGACATACGTATTGCCTCTGAAGGCCCTTGCGCACCAGGGCTTGTTGCAAGCTATGCTAGCACTGGCCAGTCTACATATCGCACGGCTACAGGGCGCATCTGTCACACCGTCATACAAACATTACGCGTACGCACTCAAGCGCCTTGTCCGTTCTCTGGGGGATCCCAAGAAACGTCTATCAGTATCCACCCTTGCAACCTCAATGCTACTAGCTTACTACGAAGTCTGGATGGCGGAACACGTAAAATGGTCTACACATCTAGTAGGTGCACAGAGGCTCCTTACTGAGCTCGACTTCCGTTCACTCACTCGCGAGGCGCGTCGTCTCAAGGCCGCACAAACAGCACAGGAGCGGCAATATCCATATCAGAACCCTGAGATGGTCATGGATCAGAGGCAGATCGATGCCAGGCTGAATGAGCGTGCCATGATGCCAGACGAGCGCGTGGTCAGCACGATTGTTGGAAAGGCGGTCAGTTACGACGAGTTTGGGATGATATTCGAGGAGAATGGAACGAGACAAGAAACGAGGTCAGACCTACCGGGGAGGTTGGATTTGCGGAGTTTTGAAACACTACAAGACTTGTACTGGGCGTATGCGAGGCATGATGTCTATCAGAGCATTATTAGTGGTAATCCCTTGATGTGAGTACTTCACCCTGGATCGTGTATACTATAGCTGACAGCAGGCAGTAACCCTTACCGGAAATGGTCCGACTGTCCTCCTCGAGCTCCGATCGGTCGCGCCGATGCGCTCTACGGCTCGCACGATCACGTTATCCTACTGCTAGGTCGCATCGCCGATTTCACCGTTCGGGATCGAGACCGTAAACTTCGACAGGTCGACCACGATGGCGGGTGGAGGCCCAGACCAGACATGCCTGGTTTTGGTAGCATGGGACCGCCTCCTTCAGCCGGACGAGGTCAGAGCGGACAGCCTCCAACACCTACTACACCCATGTGACCTCCATCACATGTGCAAGGTCCACCACCTGGTTGGACTGGACCACCTCCACCAGGATGGAAAGGGCCACCTCCTGCAGGCTTTGGTCCCCCTCTGGGAGGGCCTCCGGGACCGCCTCAGCCTGGCGGTCGAGGTCAAAGCCCCCTGAGTGGACCACCATCTGGTATGCCCAATTTCTACGGCATGGCTCCAGCACACCCTCCAGCGCCACTTCCTCCCAGCTACGATAATCCCCACTACAAACGTTCACCAACAGTACCCAATGCACCTCATCCCAAATTTCGCGATCTGCCAGCCGCATACGAGAAGGCAATAGAAGACTGGAACACCATTTCTGCAGCCCACGCATCCGTTGCCCAAATACTCGCCAACACGGAATCCTTTGCCCCTCTTCCCGCGGAATTCTACCCACCTGTGCCAGGGGAAAGCAGTACTGGCAACATGACACCATTCGGCCCAGCTCTCGTACACCGTACTTACGACATTAGCATTCTTTGGACACTACTCCACCTTGCCAAAATCATCCTGCTCCGCTCTCATCCTGCCATGCCACCTGCAGCACAAATGGCAGCTGGTGTCTGCGCCCCTGCTACACAGCCTTATGCCATGCTCATCGGTCGCATAACAGCTGGCATGCAAGTTCCCCTCGGTGAAGACCTATCGCCGTTCCTTGGCGCAGTATTGACTGAATCGACCATGTCACTCTTCTTTGCGGGAGTACAGTATCAAGACCCGACCCAGCGGGAGTGGTTGGTTTCACGATTACTTGATATTGATCGTCGGACTGGCTGGGCATCTGCAGGCATCATTGCACGAGGATGCGAGACAGCGTGGGACAAGGCGGCGAGTATGGGCAGAGGGCCGCCATACAAAAGGCGGACGAGGAGATCGGGTGAGGAAGGCCCGCTGATGCTGGACGATGCTCCGATGGTGGGCAATTGGAGGAGTAAAGAGAAGAATGATTACGGGAAGGGGGCTAGAGTGCATGAAGAGGGTGATGTTCAGGGAGCTGGACGAGGACCCGTTGGAGGAGATAATAGATTCATCGTGAAGAGCCGGGTGTCACCCTGGGCGTTGAACCTTCTGGGAACTGAGGAAGAGTTACGAGCTGGCATGGAGAGATTCGGCTTGTAGGTGTGGTAATGACGCAGAGGCAGGGACAGCGGATCTCGATAAGAAGAAGAATTGTGACATTTGGCCAAAAGTCACAGTCGCGAAGAAGAAGAAGCCGACGACGATCGTTCGGATTTTTCCTACACCTTTCCCATCAAAAGCCCAACAAATGACCGGGCATGCACGACCTCAGACAACCAGACATCGACGCATCATCAAAGCCCGAACAACAACACTCACTGGAAACCAGTAGTACACAATAACACACAGGCTATGTACAAACAACCCCCACATCACTGTACCTTAGCAACGACGCCAACAAAGTTCATCATCCAACACACCACCACACCAGAACCGTTATCCCAACCAACCCCTCCATTATAACCGCAACAACGTCATGAACAAAAAAAATGGATAAAAGATCAAAGTCGATATCCCAAGAAATCCTCAAAATGTAATACACACACATGCGCTAGCACGAACAACAACAGTGCATGATTTCTCTCTCTTACGGCCAATCAAACGAAAAATAGAAGGATATGATACCCCAGGAGATTTGAATTTTTCACTTTCATAGCTATAGAGAAAGAAAGACGGGGGAGGGGGAGTGCATGGTTGGGGTTAAATGAGTTTGATGTTATAAATGGAAAGTGAGGGAGTGTGGCGTATGCAGAGCTGAGGGGGGACAAGGACGTTAGATGGACTGCAATGGAAGGATGCAAGGCTGCATGCCGTGTCAGTGCTTGCGGGGAAGAGCAAGAGCAAGAGCAAGAGCTATAGATATAATTCTAGGCATAAATATAAGTACGAGTACGAATACGAATACGTATACTACACTACAATAATCCGATGTGAATAATAATTCCACCCACAACACCCCCAACAACGAAACCCCCCCCCCCTCTTCTTTCTCATACTTACACATACAAACATCTACATGACGTGCCTATCTAAACCCACTATCCTAGTAATCACCATCCCGCCGTCAATCCCATGCCATGCCATGCCATGCCATGCCATCCATCGAGCAAAAAACATCAGCACTAGAAAAAGTAGGACCGACAACGACATGCACATCATCCATTGCGCACCACCTCCCTATCGCGCCTAGCCAAACCACCGGGCGCAAATCACAATAATCAAGACTTTTATGGGCCCGCTCCCAAAATACACGTCAGAACTTTATTTCTAATTTTTTTCGCATTTTTAAAAGCGGGAAAAGACAAGGGAGAGGAAAAGGCGCGGCGGATTCAGATTGCCCGATTGGATTGGATTGGATTGGATTGGATTGGATTCGATTTGAGATTGTGTGGGGGGGGGGAGAAGTGAATGAATGTTGTGCGTATGCAGAAACCTTCCTTGGGCTGCTACTGTTTACTGTTTACTGTCACTGATCAGCGCGTAAGAATATGTAATGTTTGAGATAATATGGGTTAAACAAGGGTTTAAACAATCAGTATGGTATTCTATAATATTCTCTGCACACAACAAAACTAACTGGTCATCTCTCTTTCCATGTTTCCTTGCCACTTTTCCTTATCAATATCCCTATCCATCGAATAGAAGTCGTAGACGTGATATGGGACTCGTGCATAACAACCCCAGTCAAAAGATCCAACGCCCTGTAAAGACAACCCTCGCAAGCCAAGTCTGCTCACTGTACACAACTCCAATTACGCCTTCCAATGTTTCATGTGTTAATCGCCTGTCATGCTCCTTTGCCTTTGCCTTTGCTTTGTCGCTCTCGCTCGGTCACTGCTTTTGTGTACCTATTATACGCTCGTTTAGAAGAAAAAGTACAAAACACCACCGCTGGCCGTCATCAGTACACCAAACCACCACCAGTTGTCTGCGCGGTACGCCCCAGTTGTTGTTCGCTTGAAAAGTACATCGTGGGGGCTAGGTAGCTCGCCACGCTTGGCTTTGCCCGGTTTGGCGGTCGCGGTGGTCAGCGGGTTGAGAGTAGAGGTGGGAAGCATATTGGGAGGCGACTGGGCGAGGTAGAGGGGCATGATTGGTGAGCCGTCGAACTTGTACAGATTCAAGCGGGGGATCTTATGGTAAGGGTCTGTGATTACTTCGTAGCGCTGGGTTTGATCAGTGAACATTCCGTCAAGAAACCTAAGTTGGCATGAAATGGAAAAACATGGCGTACCTCGAATAGCTCACTTGCATTGTAGCGTGTGTAGATTGCGTTCTTGAATGAACATGGGTCGGAGAAGAGTTGTCGGCCGTCGACCTTGATGGGTGCCAGTGTCAGGGAGCCGTTGGTGAGCTTCTGGAAGGAGCCGTGCTGCCATTGGATTATGCCTTTGGGGCACTTTGGGTTTTGTGCTGCGTGGTGTCAGTATACATGGCTCGTCAATTGGCGCACGCGAGACTGCAGTCACGATATGCCTTGAGAAAGTGGAAAGACAAGATGACGTACGGTTCGCAATTGCTCGATAGTATGCCTCCTCGTAGTGTCCGTCTGCGGAGAAGGAGTAGCTGATGCCTGGATGTTTGGGCTCTGTGAACTTTTCATTGACAGGGTCGTAGAAGTCCTATTGATAGCTGCGATCAGCTCGACTCCATCGCGCCATGTCCATCTCGAGGTCGTCGCCTTACCGGTCCTGTCTGTGTCGAGTTCGCCTTGCTGTTCCACGTCCCCACTAAATCGGTGGGGGTGGGGACTGTTTGCGCTTGTACCTGCAGGAGTGCGACTCCGGAAAGCAGCAGCGCTGCTAATCTCGACACCATAGCGCCGTGTGGGGTCGTGCGATGGATAGCGAGGGTGTGTGTTGGATGGCGGTGGGTTGCGTGCGGGCGAGTAGTGAGCGTGGTGATGCGGCGTGTGTGGTGACGGAGGGGGGAGGCGTGCGTGTGAGGTTGAAGTTGCAAGTGCGAAGGCTTGACAGGAGGCGGCGACGGACATGTTGCTTGTTGGAATGCACAGGGATCGTGGCGGCTGCGGCTAGCTGCAGATCCAGCCCGCTCCGACGCGACAGCGCCGGCTGCTTTTCCCTAGCAAAAGGCGTCACACGGGTAATCCGCAATGTGCAGGTGCAGGTGCAGGTGCAAGTCGCTGTTCGGATCGCACACTGGCAGCCCTTGGGTCTTGCAGTGAAGGTTCTCCACGCTAACCAGCTCTTCAACCCCATCACCACATCACCACATCCCATCGCTCAACAACAGGGTCACCGGCCAACCAGCCAAGCGGCGGCACCCCGGGAGTATTTCAGCAACACCGTTGAGCAAGGCAAAAGGCGGCCATGGCGGGGTCACTAGCACAGGCCAAAAGAGAGCTTCGGAAGAAGATCAAGCACGTTTTGAACCAAGTTTCCGATGCTGCAGCTGCATCGCAAAGTACGTCAACGGTCAGACGGCCATCTGAGATCGGCCCTGGTGCCAAGACTGATGCCCCTTAGCATCCAATGCCACCAAGACGCTGCTAGCGCTGCCAGAGTATCAAGCTGCGCAGCGCATCAGTGTCTATCTGTCCATGCCTGCTGGCGAGATCAACACGTCTAGCATTGTTCGAGATGCTCTCGCTGGCGGCAAGAAAGTCTTCATCCCGTACACCTACAAGCTGGGCGAGCCTCAAGCAGGCCAGCCCAAGTCAGTCATGGACATGCTCGAACTACGCTCGATGGACGACTTTGAGTCTCTAGAGCCAGATGGCTGGGGAATTCCCACTCCGAGCAAAGACTCCATATCAACGCGTGCAAACTGCTTTGGTGGTAGCGGCATCACGCACGGGCAGACACGTTCATCTAACGATCAAGACACAGGCCTGGATTTGATTGTCATGCCTGGTATGGCTTTCGACTCGGCTTTCGGTCGACTTGGGCACGGCAAGGGTTTCTACGACTACTTCTTGACTCGATGTCACCAAGCCTCGCGCATGCCTTTTCGAGGTAAGAACCACTGGTATTCTGTATGTGGAGGGCTAACTGACCACGTTGAAGTCGGTCTCTCGCTGACCGAGCAGCTCCTGCCTCCAACCGAGTCAGTGCCCATGGGGTCTTCTGATTTCCGCCTCGACGCCTTGGTAACAGGCGACGGCAGCCTTCGCCGCGCAGAATCCTAGTGCACCACCATCCAAGTCTCGCTCAAAAATCACACCGCTTCCTTAGATATCATCCTGACATGACGCTCTGACCCAGTACCGCCTTCCATATAGCCCGTTCATTCGTGTTGGATGCGATGGATTCGGCTCCCGATGTCGAGAGTACCGACGTAGGTGCTTATTGTAATTGCTGAATGAGGGAAATGTTGTCGCCCTTGAGCAGAATCTGGCCCACGTTGCGCCTTTCCTCGGGCGCATCCTTCTTCGCGAGAGTGACCTCGACGGCGTCGTCAATGACAAGGTTCATGAACTCATCGAAACCCTATGCGGCAATCAGTCCTGCGCAATGTATGTGTACAGCATCTGCACCCGGGCAAGGCGTACCCTGAGCTTTCCCTCGATGCGCAGTCCAAGGTTCTCGTAGAGCCATACTGAGATGGTCGCTCGCGATTGCAGGAGCTTGAAGATGAAGTTGATTGGGGGGAGGAGGACTGCAGGCGCATTAGTATGCGCGGTGTTGCGTCGTGTAGACACGTGCGAGCCAAGTCGTACCTTTTCCTCCACCGCGGCCTAGAGACGATTAGCTGCTGCTCCTTGAGCGGTGATGGCCTACTAACCTCCACGTCGATCCATGGTGAGAGCAAGGGTGCGGTATGGGGTGTGCCTGGGGGTGTGCCTGGGGGTTTGCGCTGGTGGGATAGGCGACCGTGTGGGGAGAGCGGCGGAGGAGGTGAAGCTGCGCTTGACTGCCGCGAACAATTTGGGCGGTCTGAGCTTGGCACTAACGTCAAGTTGCGCCCGAATGCAACTTCCAGCCCACCTTGACAAACAAGTTGCTCCTGCACGTTGCGCCCTGTCGTAGTCTACAATCAATCCCCCACCGGCGCCCACTCCTCTGAGCCCTCCTCGCAGTGCATGTGCACCTCCGCATAAACACCCCGCCGCCGCCTCACCCTCGAGCATCGCCCGCTTCCGGTGCCCCCACCATCTGCCCGCAACAGCCTCAGCATGGCCGCCAACGGAGTCCAGCAGGTCTTCGACCCGGTCATGGCGGCGCACAGCACCATGCAGTCGGGTGCTAGTCGGGAGCAGAAAGAGCAGGCACACAAGTTCCTGGAGCAGTTCCAGAAGTCGGTAGGTTGGACACAGCAGGAGGCCGTGGTACGCGATATGGGCTGACGCATGGCTGTAGCAAGAGGCATGGACGACGACGCTGGCCATGCTCGAGTCGAATTCGGCCGACGCAGCGGCGAAGCTCTTTGCTGCCACCACACTCAAGGGAAAGGTGCGTCGTCACCGATGGAAAGATTGTGCTCCTCCACTGACGCAGCCAGATCGTCTACGACCTCCACCAAGTGCCCCGCGCACAACTACCAGAACTCCGCGCGTCCATTATGCGGAACCTGGCCACTTTCCATGCCGGCCCAAAGCCCATTAGACTGCAGCTGTGCGTCTGTCTGGCAAATCTGGCCATCCAGATGACCGAATGGAAGGATGTCCTCAAGGATGTCGTGAACACACTTGGCACAGATGCAGCAACACTACCTTGCGTTCTGGACTTTCTCCGCGTTCTCCCTGAGGAAGTCACGCATGGACGAAAGATCGCACTCACAGTACGTCCGAACGAGCCGCTCCGCTTCATCAGCCCGCGCCCATGCCCCGACGTCTCGACATATGATAGCAGAATAACAGTCTAATATTTGGTGGTCAGGAACACGAGTTGACTATGAGGACAAGTGAGTTGATCGAAGACAACGCCCAGAAAGCCCTGGAACTTCTCATTCGATATGCTACATCGTCACGTATGTTTCCATTATCCTTGCAATGCTGATGTACTAACATTTCCTAGCTGCTGCTGCTCAGAACCCCCAACTACTGAACTGCATCACTTCATGGATACGCGAGATACCATTGGATTCCATCATCAACTCGCCGCTCCTGAAAGTCATTATTGATGACCTATCCCATGATGACCCCTTTGACGCTGCTGTCGAGTGCTTGAGTGCGCTGATCTCGGAGACTCGCGATGTCGACGAGACACTCCAGTCCATCATGGCCCTTTATCCTCAAGTCATCGCCCTTCAGCCCAAGCTCGCTCAGACTGCACAGGAAGACCCTGATCAATTCAAGGGCATTGCAAGAATTTTTGCGGAAGCTGGCGAGTCCTGGGTGCTCCTGATCGCACGCTTACCCACCGAATTTCGTGCTCTTGTCGAGGCAATACTTGCCACTGCTGCGCTCGACAAGGAAAGGGACGCGATATCACATACTTTCAAGTTTTGGTATGATCTTAAGCAGTATCTTACTATCGACAAGTATGCAGAGGCCCGGATGCAGAGTGTAGACATATACTCAAAACTCGTGGACATCATGATAGGTCACCTCGAATTCCCGAAGCCAGAGAGCGGGGATGAGAAGGATCTGTTTGAGGGTGATCGGGAGCAAGAAGAAAAGTTCCGTGAATTCCGACACCAGATGGGAGATGTACTGAAAGATTGCTGCGAAGTCATGGGCGTCGTTGAGTGTCTCCAGAAACCATACGAGCTCATTCAGCAATGGGTGCAAGTTTACGGGGCTCAGGCTGGACCGAACAATGTTCCTGAGTGGCAGAAATTGGAGGCACCATTGTTTGCTGTGAGAGCAATGGGTCGAATGGTCCCACCAGACGAAAACGTCATGCTACCACGCCTCATCCCGCTCATTGCAGCAATACCTGACCACAACAAACTCCGATTCCAAGCCGTCATGGCCTTGGGACGGTATACTGAGTGGACAGCTCAGCACCCAGAGACACTCCAGCCTCAACTCGATTTCATCATGGCAGCTTTCGATCATTCCACCAAGGACGTCATCCGAGCTGCCGCCCTTTCCTTCAAGTTCTTCTGCAACGACTGCGCCGGCCAACTGGTAAATGTTATTGGTCCACTGCAACAATTCTATGCGAAGCATCTGAACAGCCTTCCGATGAGCAGTCAAGAAGAAATCACCGAGGGAGTTGCATCGGTGGTCGCCAAGGTTCCACACGATCAATTGTACCAGACACTCAAGCTCTTTCTTGATCCTGTTATGCAACACCTAGTAACTATTGCAAACCAAGCCAAGGACGAGCCAGAGCAAAAACTTCTGGCTGACAAGATCAATCTTCTTACCATTTTCTTCGAAGTGGTTAGGCCAGAGATACCGGTAGGCCAGGAACACCCAGCCGTGAAGTACTGTCAGGAGATTTTCCCAATGCTTGGGAATATTATAACACACTTCAACCAAAGTATACCGATACTGGAACGCGTATGTCGGTGCTGGCGGTACATGGTCTTGTCTTACCAAACTGCCATGCGTCCACTTCTCGCAGATCTCGCATCCAAACTCATCGAAGGCTTCAGCACTTCAAGACAAGGATGTTTCCTCTGGGCGACCGCTTCGATCGTTCGCGAGTTCTCACAAGGAGCTGATGAGGTTGATGCGGGCATGGCAAACAGCGTCTACCAGTTCTACGAACAACAAGCTAAGATATTTCTGAGGATACTCGCCGAATTACCTCCAGAAGAACTGCCTGATCTCATCGAGGACTATTTCCGTCTTGCTGCCGACATGGCGCTATACTTCCCCTCGGAGTCAATCATGTCAGACCTTATGGAAACTATTCTGTCAGCAGCGTGCAGTTCCCTCACGTTGCTCAAAGAAGATCCGATCATCGCCGTATTGCACTTCCTCCGCGATCTTCTCGGTTACGGTCGCAACTCATCGCCATCATCCAGTTTCGACAACACACGCCACGATGTACCCGAACAATTGCAGAATCGCGTCAAGCAACTCGTCATGACTGCTGGCGTTGAACTTGTACAACGCATCATGACTGGCATGATGTACAGTTTCCCCGAAGGATGCTTTGCTGACTCATCTGGAGTGTTGCTTGACCTCTTTGAGCTCATGCCGGAACAAGTCGCGCAGTGGGTAGCTGGTACTGTCGCCATCCTGCCCCCGGGCAGTATCACACCTCAGGAGAGCGAACGCTTCCTCAACAACATCAGGCAACGAATTCAAACTGGCGATGTCAGGATGATCAGGACCATTCTGCAAGACTTCACGACTAGTTACCGTCGGCGTAACGTCGCGCCACGCGAGGGGCTCGGTAGGCTGGAAGCATCACGGTTTAGATTCTCTGGCTAGATGCCGAATGGCTACAATCGTTTCTCTCCAGATAATGAGAAAGTTTCGGAACATGTAGTCTCACTGAAAGAGGAAGGACGAGTGTACATTCAAAATAGCATAATTGTACTTAAGCGTTGTGTGTGGGCATTTGCATGGGAGATCGGGTCAGGGATAGGATACCAATGGGGCGGCGAGTGGGACTTTTCTTCTTCGTCTTTCTACCACTTAGATAAACTTTCCGCGAATGTTCGATTTCTGCATTGGACAATTCATGCTCCACCACTCGCCATTTCCCTGCGCTGTCTAGGGTTGGGGTGAGACACTGTGGCCCCTCACCATCTAAGGAAGTCACCGTCACGCGCAGTATCAGTCGAGTGAGAGCAGGTGCACCCCAGCGCCGCCAACATTGGCGATCGCTACGCAACGCGATATAGCTGTGTATTTTGACAGTCCGTCCTCCCACTCTCCAACGCCCAACATTCTTCCACCATTTGGCTATTCGATACACTCGACCAGCCTAGACGTTCTTTACCGACGCGTTCATACTCCTATCACCCTGCTCAAACTTTAGAAACAAAGGCTCCTCCAAAGAACGACACAGTACCATCGAGGCACCAGTGCTCAGAACGTTCAATCATTGCGCAACAAAGCTTCTCAGCTGTATGTGTCCTTTCGCCAACATGATCTCGCTATCTCAAGCTTGGGCGTAAATTGCTAACAATAGGATAGATTCAATTCTTCAACCGTCACCACGTTCGGTATAGTTCCTTGTTGTATTCCTGGGCCACCTCCCGCTAGGGGACGCAATCCCCCGCGCTCACCTCTCTGGACCGTCCAGGAAGCAGACGCACTGGAGGACCCTCTGGGGCCAAGGCCCAGCCTAGGTAGGACTCGTTCCATACAGGGCAGCATTCCAGTTCGCAGTCGAACATTGAGAGAGATTGTGGACGAGGGCATTCCGCCCTACATCTGGGACAAGAACAGTCCGTACTACGTTGCCCCCAAGGGGAACTTCTTGGAGGAGTGCCAGAAGGCAGACAAGAAACGTAGAGAGGCCAAGGAGAAACGGAAGGAAGAGAAAGAGAGAGTTCGAGCGTCCCGCCAAGTGGACGGATCAAGATCAGTTTCACCTTCCCCAGGTGTCAGTCGGTCTAATTCGGTGGCCTTCAACAAGAACACTCCAGTACAGCGCGTAAGCACAGGTAGCTCCGTCCATTCTGACAACTCAAACTTGTCGGCGCAGTCATCACGTTCGAAGAGACGCACGTTCCTGAGCCGAGTAGTGACAGCGGAGCACGATGATCGAGTCACTGAAGGACCTGAAGCACGAGAAGAGCGGCAGCTACGAACACCTGGCACTGGAGCGGACAGCGAGCCAGATACTCCATCACATGGAGGACAAGGACAGCGAGGACTCTTTGGAAAGTACAAGGACAAGGGTGCTGGGTCTGTAACTCTCCATTGAAGTTTTTTCGGGTGTGTCAAACTGACACCTTCTAGCGAACGCGCGAGCAATCTACGGAGCGAATCGGTGTCTCGACGTGATAAGCTTCGCCCCGACTTCCTCAAGAAGAATTGGAGCCGCCATCATCGAGCACAATCCAATGAGTAGGTCGTATATACACTGCTCGTCTGCGAAAGAGAAGTCACGCCTCGCTGCTCTCGAGCATCTCCTGGTCATCACTGAAGACCTACTCCAAAGACTCCTTGACGCTGAAGGCATTACGAGCAGTGGATGGTTACCGGCGACGGCCCAGGCTCAACATGCTGCCACATACAACGTCACGAGTGTGACCGGCAGTACAATGAACGAAAGTGTGGCGGGTAGTATGCCAGCGAGTCGAAGGAGCAGCGTTGCGCCACAAGATCATCCGGTCGCTCACGACTACAGTCCAGGCTACAGTGGCCATCCTTTGCAGAAGACGCTGCTCATTCGCGGCAACAGCGATACAACGTTCCATGGCATGTCGCCGCAACAGCCTGTTCAAGGCCTTCCCCGAACGAACAGCGATGTCATCAGACAACCGCAGCCTGTACCGGTCGGTGCATTCTCAGGTCAGAACCGAGGGCGTGTGCAGTGGAACCTTGGGTCGGAGGGTTAGTAGTAGCCATCATCCCTAGATTACCATACCTACATGCATCACACAAAGATATTACTATAAAAGTGTCGTCTTTCTCGTCCAAGCTGCCCTGTGACGGTGGTGCCAGTTTCGGTCGGTGGTTTTGCATGTGACAGTGCATGCGCATGCTGGTTACACTACCTTGACTCCTGGCAGCCTGCCCAAGTGTACATACGAACTCCGATGTGACATTGTCTTCCTTCACAGTCCGCGTGATGCTTACTTGGCTTACTCGCCGAGGTAGATGACTCCTGGTATCTTAGTCTAGCCTTCACGGTACGTGGACTGCCCCACGTTTCGCGCCTATTGGCTACCGAGATGACGCGGGTCATGACTTAACGACTCCCTATCGCCGGACTTATCGAGATGCCCGTGTCACCACACCGTCCGCGGCTTCATCTATCTTGTCCTCGCTGTATACAGTGTCAGTAACGATCACCAGGCTCTGTCTATCTACTCAGTCATCCACTTGTTCCGCCCACCTCTCGGCAACCCTACACCAGCACCACCGCCACCACAATGGCCATTGGCGACGCCCCCTCCAGCCCACCCCAGGCCGTGCCTGTGCAGCCTCTCGATATCGAAGCATGGACCGAGCAGGCCACTGTTGCTCTTGGCTCTGTGACCATCGCCACGCCTGGAGGTGCTGTCCAGGGTACATCGGTCACTCTTGCGATTCCGCTCGACGAGCACGATGCGCCTCGTGCCTCTGCGCGTCCTGTGGGCGCGGCGGCAGCGGCAACAGAGGGTGGATATTATCGCCGCAAGGAGCCCATCAGGCGTGATAGTATGAAAAGTCGCGAGGCTCTGCTCAGGGGCAAGGAAGGCTCTCGGCGCCGGCAGAGGTGGGAAAATGGTATGTCAATCTACTAGTCGTTGAATCCGGAGACTTTGATTAACAAGACCGACCAGATCGCCTCCTGAACAATCCTCATGCCGAACCTCCACTCCCCCGAGACTGGGAGGTCCACCCAACCCACCGCGTCACGAACGTGCCCTACTACCTCGCCCCCCTCTGGGATGCGGGACTCAAGCGCCAGTCCGCCGAGCGCAAGACAGCCGCCCTCGCTGAAAAAGCCGCATCCAAGACCGTAGCCAAGAAACCCACGACCCCCGGCGTTGTCCCCAAAGAACTGCGTGAGAAGCTCAAGCGATCTCGCGGCGCAAAGGGTCTGCTCATGGACCTCGAAGGCGAAGTCCGCAAATTCGTTGCAGACTGGGAAGAAAAAGAACGCAAAGCCGAGGCCCAAGGCTTACCAGCTGACCCCGACAGCGAGGATGATGAGATTGTCTTCGTTGGGCGAAATGGCCTGATGAACGATCATTTGGCCAAGGATGAGGAGCAGGTCAAGCGAGAACTTATGCTGTTTGAGACGCCCGAGGAGGATGTAGGAGGGAGTTTTGGGAGGTGGCTCGTTCATCATATTGGCGTCTACTATGGGTTGAATACCTGGAGTGTCACTGTGGGCAATCCAGCGAGGAGGGAGGCGTATATTGGGGTCAAGGGGGCGAAGTTGAGGACAGGGAATGCGGGGACGATGATTTGCAGACCGTTGCCTAGACCGCTGTTTGCACTGGTCTAGGACTTGGGTAGGGAGTATACGCTTGTTGACTGGGTTGAATGATGATGTAGTCTGCACCTGCCGAGTATGCAGTCGTCGTGAATGCAAGTGGTAAAGTAGCTCGCTTAGGTTCACGGTCTGATATGTAATCTGATTGTACACTCTTGAAGACTACAGCCAGCAGGATGACCACGATCTATATGTCATCGGCAATATACCGGTGACCGTCTCCAGGACTTGCGTGGGCGTACGGCCTGTTCCATGAGCACTTGCAGTGAGTGCTGAGAAATGTTTTGACCGAGTACAGCGATCAAAGGCTATGACTTCAATCGTTGGATCGTTACCGAGAGAGGTCATGCTCAACCTTGACAACCTCAGAGGAGGCGATAGGTAGGTAGATACTCTCCAGGGCTTGAAGACGGCAGGTCTCCACTAGCGTGTGAAGTCTTGGCACCCGCACCACACACTTTCGAATTGCGTGCCCCACCCGCCACTTCCACTTTGATGATAGAAGCGATCGCCTCGACACAATAATCACGACCAGACCGGCGACCGCTCGTTAAGACACCACACACACATCGCCGCCAACATGTCACGAGTAGCAGGGTACGTCGCCCTTGTCCCCCTACGGAAGACCACACACACTAACAAGATCTGTACAGCCGCACCGACTGGGCGGAAGAAGACGACGAAGACAACATCACCTCCCTGCCACCCCCGCAAGCCACAAAGAACAAGGACGGCACCGAAACCATAGTCTCCTACCGCATCGGCGAAGACGGCAAA
The DNA here is from genome assembly GCA_010093695.1 of Plenodomus tracheiphilus IPT5. NCBI lineage: Eukaryota > Fungi > Ascomycota > Dothideomycetes > Pleosporales > Leptosphaeriaceae > Plenodomus > Plenodomus tracheiphilus. The sequence goes on from MU006306.1 coordinate 275,178, forward strand.
AAGTACAAGACCACACGCCGCATCAAGAAGACCGTTGTCAAGCAAATCGTCAACCCCCGCGTCGCAGAGCGCAAGCAATGGGCCAAATTCGGCCAGGAAAAGGGCAAAGCCGCTGGGCCCCAAACAGACACAGTCTCCGTAGCAGAGAACATTAGCTTCCGCCCCGTCAGCAACTGGAAGGCGAGCAACGAGGACAAGGGCGACGAGGCGAAGAAGAAGGCTGAGCTCAAGAATGCAAAGATTAAGTGTCGTATCTGTCAAGGTGACCATTTCACCACAAAGTGTCCATTCAAGGACACCATGGCTCCCGAGGGCGACGTCGCGCCCGCCGATATGCCAGACGATGCGCCGGGCAGTGCGAGTGGTGGCCTCGGTGCTGGTGGCGGTGGATACGTGCCTCCCCATCTCCGTGGACGTGGTGGTGCAGGCGAGAAGATGGGCGGCAAGTTTGATCGCGATGATAGTGCTACGCTGCGCGTTACCAACGTCAGTGAGTTTGCAGAAGAACAGGACCTTCGGGACATGTTCTCGAGGTATGGACATGTTACCCGCGTGTTCTTGGCAAAGGATAGAGAGACGGGCAGAGCAAAGGGCTTTGCGTTTGTGAGTTATGCGGATAGGACGGATGCGGCGAAGGCGTGTGAGAAGATGGATGGATGTAAGTTGAACCTAGTATTGAGATTCGTGGGTTGTGCTAATAATATGTGTCACAGTCGGTTTCGGCCATCTTATCCTACGCGTCGAGTTTGCGAAGAAGGCGTAGAAATACTAAAGCTGGGACTGAGTGCAGCTAGATTCAATGGACATGCATTCTGGCGTTTGGGAAAAGGCATAATAGCATGCCTTGCCTGAAAGGCTAGCTCGCCATGCTGTGGATAGATGGAGGTTTCTCAAGACTACGAGATGGGATGAATGAGTCAACTAGTTTTACGAAACCAGGTATACTGAATTTCGCGATGGTTGTATTCACACGATTGATATTGGTAACGTCTTCTGCGCGACAAACATGACTTGTTGCATTCTCAGCATCATAAGCAAGTCAATCTCACGCAAGACTGAGCGTACAAGTCTATCGCAACCCATCGAGTTATACAAAGCATACGCTTTCCCACTACTCGAACAGACTACGCGGCGAGCATATATACCAGAAAGCAAAGTCTTTTTGACATGAACTAATGCTAAACCTAAGTCATAATAGCATTAACCATACTCGTGAAGCCAGCCCCAGCCCACTTTCAATAAGCCCCCATTTGCTGCTTCGAAGCCCAAAACAAATAACCACCCCAACCCAAGTCCAGAGAGACAAATGCCCCAAGAATGCAATAAGAGAAGGCGAACATTCAAACCTGAAAAGAAAACTCCCCGTCCATCACAGATAATATCCTTCATACACCAGAACGCTTATCTTTTCACCGCTTTTCATAACCTGGGTTTTCGTCTCAAACCCCTATCCACACCTCCTCTCCTTCCTGTATCCCCTCTCTTCAAGGGACGCACAAAGCTCCCAACCCCCCTCCCCCCTATCACAAAACATGCGGATCCACCTCGACAATCGGCCCACAATAACTCTTCCTCGCAAACGCCCAATAATAAACCACACTAATACATGCCACACCGCCCGTCACCACGCCCGCCCAATTCATCTGCCCCAACGATGGATTCCTCGCACTAGGCCAAAAGCTAAAGAAGATAATGAGCGTGAGATAGCAAATCGCAACGACATTATTCGCTACGCCTAGTGCGCCACGCAAACGCCAGGGTCCCCATGATATTGTGCTTTCAGGGGATGTAAAAGTGGAAGGGTGGATTGGGGAGTTGGTGGAGGAGGTTGAGGAGAGGGAAGAGGGGGCGTCTAGGTCGCCGCGGAGACGGCGCCAGAGGAGGAGCCCGAGTGCGATGAGGTAGGAGAGGTAGAACCCTTCTAGAACGAGGGAGATTGTGCCGTTGAAGGCGGCGGAGTTGCCGATGTTGATTAGAGCGAGTGATGCGGAAAGGACAGTTACTACGATGATGGCTACGACGGGGATGGTGCTTCGTTTGTCGATCTGTAGGGGTTATCTTGCAATTAGCTAGTTGTTCGTTCTTTCTGTCATGGGGTTGACTGATTGATTAGAGTAGAGTGTATTTTCTTACCATGCTCAGGGCCCGGGAAAATGGGAGTCCGCGGTCTCGAGCAAAGGACCATGTCATGCGTGATGCGGCAGCCAGACAACCCATAGCACTGCAGAATTCAAGCAAGATGATGATGCAGACCATGACTGTGGCGCCGGTGTCACTTCCAACAGCGCTACTGAAGATGCGGATAAAGGGGGCGATTTCACTGGCGTTTGCTAGAAGTCCGGCGATGTCTTCTGCGCTGAAAAGCACGGCAAAGAGCATGCCGAGGGCAAGAGAGCCGTTGATTATAAGAGATAGGAGCATGGAGCGGGGCACGTCGCGGGTGGCATTTCGGACTTCTTCTGACATCTGAGTATATGTTAGCCTCCTGCATTGAACTTGTAGCAAATGACAAGGCATCATTGCGGGTCCCGAGAGATAGAAGAATGAACGTACATGCACAACGGAGTCTGTGCCAACGAATGCAAGTGCGTTGCCCTGTAGTCCCACGAAGAAGGCCAGCGCCTGGGTACTCCACTGCCCTTCGTTGTGAAACGTAGTGAATATCTCCTTGGCCGAATTGTGCGTTGGCGATAGATAAACCAGGGGAACAAGGATCCCGAAGAAGCCTAGGATGTGAACGATAAGAACAACAACTTCGATGGTTGGTAGTGCTCCGCTGACAAATACATTGATGAAGACGCAGAGAAGAAGTACGGCCCAGAGAAGGAGCGTGCCGTGCCAGCCTTGACGGTTGAAGTCCTCTGGGTTGTTGAGACTAACGAGCTGTAGGACCAGATCGGCTACGAAGAAGCAGACTGAAGTGAGTGCTGCAATCCAACCGACTACAGTAAGCCAACCTGAGACCGTCAGCATCTAGGCATACTTAAGAGACAGGGAAAGCGTACCTGTAACATAACTGAAGAATTTTTTGTTAGAGCGAGGCGCGAGAAGTGATACCCAATGGTACTGGCCTCCCGCAGTTGGAACTGCGCTTGCAAGTTCACCGATGCAAACGAAGACAGAGAAGTTACCGAGCCAGATGATGATGAAGCCATATATCAGACCAGCAGGTCCGCCACTGTACCCCTGTTGTAAGAAGATGTCAAGGTATCCAGGGGGCGCAGAACTTACTTGATGAAGCCGATAGAGAAGATTCTTTTCAAATATTAGATGCCACTTGTGGTCTATACGGGGTTAAATAACTTACACCAACAGACTTTCCCAAGTGCACATCAAACCACACGACAGACCCGTCATACTGACCAAGCCAAACCGACGCTACCATGTTCAGCATTTGGAGAGAGGGCTTTGAACAGTGCCAACAAACCTTCAAGACCTGCTTCTTTCCCGCCTTTGCCAATTCATACCTATCTCTGTCGAAGTCCTTCCCCTTTCCCTCCGATATCGAGCCATTGTTTCTTGCGCGAAGCCCATCATCTTCGTTGAATGTTTGAAGGTCGATATGCTTCTCCATGATTGCTCACACTCAGCCCTTGAAGCTGGTTAGTAGCCAGATACGTCGTTGACGTTGACAATGACCAGTCGAGGAAACGATGTCCAGTGAAGTCAAGCAAGTCAACGAATCGGGATATGCAAGAGTCAAGACGAGGACAAGACGAGACGATCGTGATACAGAACAGACATGCAATGCAGGCTCAATCTTAAAGCCATCCCTTCACAGGTAACGTAAGCCCATGTGCACCGGCAAACACGGTCAACTGAGAGACACCCCAAGCCAAGGGGGGGAGGCGCGCTCGGCAATGCACCGAAGCGTACGGTGCAAAAGGACAGGAGACGAGAAACCGCGTAAAGCCGGCCGCCAATTTGCACAGCTAGTAGAGGCAACTGTAGGCTTTCTGCAGTGACGGCGGATCTCGACATATTGCACCGCAGCGGTAGTCTTGGAGGAGCTATAGGGGTGGACAGCTGATTGGTCGACGCGTTGCACGATTGGGTGACGCCTGCAGAAACCGGTGGCATGCAGCGGCGCGTTGCGGATCCCTTGCGCATGTCTTCCAGTCGGCAGCGCGTCTCTAGTGGGTTTCTTGCTCGCGAGCTTGAAGAGGAGAAGTAGCCTGCATGGGTGTGCTTGAGTTCGTTGTCGCCAGATGCATTCGGGCTTTGCGCTTCCCGTCGTCCCGGTTGACGGATGGCAATGGCTCCCGCAGCTCGCGTGTTGCTGATGGGGACGAGATAGCGGCGGGAGGGCCTCAATTTGGCCATGGCACACTGCGTATCACTTCAAATGCAACGACGACATGGCGCAATCCAGCGAACGACATGCCAACCGAGCCTGTAGCATGGGGACAAAGTGGCAACAAAAACGGCTGTCATACCACTATGGTCACGGAGAGCGGACTCCCCGCGGAGGAGCTGTGGTACATTGGAGGACAAGATCTTAGGATGAGCGGTGGTTGGGAAGGATTCAGGAATGGCGGCGTGAAGTCGTTTCGACGTTGTGACACGCTAGCTTGAGCAACACGTGGGGACCTTTCTGACCCCCAGCTATCATACATGCAGTGAACTAGACGCCCCTGATTCGTCCTGAAGGTTCGATAGCATTCGCAGTACAATGCACTGGACGTTGTGAGCTGTATGATGACGAGACATGCCCGCTCCGTGAGGCTGGCGATAGGATTGCGCTACCAGCCCGCTGGATCTGCAGTCGTACCTGGCGTCACGAGAGGTCTCCCCATATCCGCTATCTGCACGTCTCTAAGTCGATCTGAAGCCTCAGACGCCATTGGACGGCTCACATCGCTCCAAATATGCTTGCTTATCTGAACATATTTTACAATGCGGCCACGATTGTGGGGTGCAGCCAACGCCCTTGCTGCGCCTTGGAAGCCCCTTTTTGCCAGATACTGTGGCGTGCAGGCTTCACCGAGGGTACACAAGGTTCGGTTGAACAGACCAAGCGCGCTTCAGGGTAGAGCTGTTGCTTCATAATTGGTGTAGACTCTGAACCGGATGCTACGGAGGCAAGACTGGATCGTATGTAAATTTTGGTACACGAGCTGGCAGGTCAATTGGTAGCACTACCAAGATGCCATGGACAATTCACCGGAGGATTTGCCACCAATGAGTTTTCGTTTTGAAATGCAGGTCTGGGTGTTACACTTCGCTTGTCATATTCAGCGAGGCTTGTGAGAACCTACCGTGTCACGGCACCCACCTGTATCAATTTATCAACAAACGCAAGGCAAGTACATTGAGAAGTTAGTATTTGTTTATTTTGGCAGCGATATGACCAGTGCTACTTCATCACCTCGATATTGTCAACCGGAGAATCTCCACCCTTGCTATCTGCCTCTTCCCATTCAGTATTGACAACCGTCGTCTTCAAGATCTTCGAATTACTCCCTGTGCTCTCAGTCTCCCATCTCCTGTCCTCCCCATGCTTGTGATGTACCGCCGTAATTTCGACGTCCATTTGTCCGTCGGGTCTTCTTGGTCCGCCTGGAAGGCCCGACGCGGAATTTGCATGCGTGGTCCTCTCTTGCGAGAGCATTGGGAGGAACCGCTTGATACCGGTATCATTTTGGCTTTTCCTACTATGTTTTGATTCTGCGCCCTTGAAGTCGTTACTGAGTTGATAAGAACCGCTTTTGCTACGCGAGTAGCCTAATTCAGATGGCGTGCCACGGCGTCGAAGCTCATCAGAACCGTATAGACCTGAAGAAAGCGACTCGAGAAGAGGGCGTAGATATGGTACACATGAGGTGAGGATAGTGATGCACGCAATGATTTGCGTTAGGAGCGTCCACTTCCACAATTGCTCAGTAGGGTTGTCGGATGAGAATCCGTACAGATATGCCATTTGTACAGCAGTTGCGACGATATCCCTACAACCTCTTAGTATGTGAACATCATCAAAGGTTTTGCACGCTTGCTGTCATACAATGATCGTGCCCCAAAGAAGGCAAGGATAGTAACTTTCTTGCCCACGCTCATCTGCAGCGTGGCAATCACATGTACTGGGAACATAACGAGAGCAAGGTCGGTGAGGATGTTGATGATTGCCATGCCCCTCCAGAATGATACCTGACGATATACGTGAGCGAACGGCTCATCAGATAACGCGTTAGCGAATACATACCATGCCGATGCATTTGTCTCCGGAGTCCAGAAAGCGCCAGGGCTCGACAGTACCACACTGGAAGGCAGTCACAAACTCAGATACGATTCCCCAAACTGCAATGAAGCCTGTCATACCAATGCCCATATGACGGTGCATCGGCGAGGCCGTCAGGATCATGAGCAGCGAGATGATTGATAGCTTTGCGAAAGCGAGCGTTGCAATATAAAGCATTTTGTTTGCATATTCGCTCTACGCGATGGTCAGATAGTGTTCAGAACAATGATGAGACTCCAATTCATATGTACCTTCTGGTAGACCATGAGCTGGATCTCCGACAGCGATGTGATATCACGACCGAGTCCATTTGCGATTTGGACACTGACAGAGACGCCCGAGCCTATGCTCGCGATCTAAGTAGAACATCATCAGTACAAAGCTAGTTTGTAGAGTGTAGATGCGCTCAAGACTTACGAGAGCTGCAACAACAAATGCATCATCAATATCGACACTTCGCCTCAGTGCCCGCTTTGTGATCAGTCTAGTCAGAACCGCTAAGGCCGAAGTGATCAAGAGGACCCAAGTGACGACATTAATGAAGGGTCCGACATCGTCTTTGGAACCAGGCCGGCGTGCGACAGGATGATGCGCAGAGGAGAAGTCCACCGCAGTCATCGCATTTCTCTGTCAGCGAGTCACTTCAAAACGTTGTAGAGTCGATGCAGATACCGCAGTCGAACAGCAAATAGCTGAACGGCTGAACAGAAGCAAGTCCAAAATAGATCAAGGCCGTTGTGGCCGCGCAAATGAACGATATGTATGGTTAGGGCCGTCTACGAAAAGCTGAAGACGCATGGCGCGCAGCAATGTAAGGTCCCGTCGGACAGCTTGCGTTGGGGAGAGAACAACACCAGTAATGTCCTTGTCCGCCCTTAGTCGTCTGGCGACACCCAAACGGCGAGGTTTGGGCTCTAGCACATCACAGGTTGGAGGGAGGCATTGGCGAGATCGGGACGCAGAGTATCCGTTGTAGCATGTTGCGCGGTGTACGGGCGGAATGCATGCAAGGGCGTTCAGCAGATGCAGATCGACGACCCAAAGGTCAGTTCAGGGAAGCTCCGTGTTGCACAGCGGGCAATTCTGGTGAGCCCAAAGCTACGGGTAGGTGCTAATCGCGTCTGTAGGTTTTAGCTGAGATGATCATCGAACCTTTCGTGGACTCTTCAGCTGAGACAGAGTAATCATCATCGCTTAGTAGCGTGTAACTGAGTGCTCCGTAACACTAAGTTTGCGTGACACGAAGGACCGCCTGAAGTTCCACAACAGCCATCCGGTAGAATTGAAGGAAGATCCGCTGTAGTCGTGGAACATCTGCCAACGCAGAGTTGAGGCAGGCAGGCGAACATGTAAGTGGGCAACTGCAGCGGCGCACGCGTGTAGCCACACCACCGAAGAACGCTAATATGCAGCTTGTTGCACAAAAAATCACGTAGGCTTTACAGAGGAGTCCCCGACTTGAGCCATTTATTGTAAGAAAACATAGTGATTTTTGCCAGCAGTATACTGTCGAATTCGGCGTGAGCTGTGTTCCTTTCTCGCTGCGCAATCCCAACTATAGTAGTTCCACGATTGTCAGAATGCCATATGGTCCTCCAACCCAGACTTGCTCCCAAGTACGTATATGAAGAGCGAAGGAACACCAGGGCTCCAAGAGGCCAGTCCTGGTGTGACCTATCGATCAATATCAACCGGGTTCCTGATCGGCCTGTGGACAGACGGTACTGCTCTATCAACAATATTGAACGGCTTTTTGAGACCATCTTCGTGAATGGGAGCAGCCCTGTTGAGGATTTTGTCGATCGCCTTTGGCAGATTGCCTTCAAGGATGGCGCCAATAGCGCCTCTACCATCAATCGGCATCGGGTTGCGAATCACCATGTTGATGTCCGGCACAGAGCGGATGACCGGACGTTGAGCGGACGGGGCTGCGAGGGTACTCGTAGCGAGCGCAAGTAACGGAAGTAGAGCGGCAGTGGCGTGCATGATGTAGTTGCAATTGGTGGTTCTCCTCTTTAATGTTAGTTTCAGAACATGAGTTTTGATACACTGACTTCTACCTAGATATGGCTTTCGTCCTCGCTGTAGGATTGGTGTTTGTCTACAAGTCTCGAGGGCTTGCTGCTACATTTTAAGAAGATCTCTGTCTGACCTTCAGCGTAGCATTCCCTGTACCGACACTTCTCGTTTACGGAAATACATGTCGGCATGGCGGTAACGTCTTTCCATCGGATTGAAGGAGCCTATGACCATTATCGTGCTCGGAGGAGCTGATGTCGCACACAAGTCGATCCCGTGTCATAGCTCACGGGCCGCGAGGTACTCGGGGTGGTGAACCGCAAGTCACTGGTTCTTGGACATAACTGCGATGAGAGAACAGGTGACCCACCGGGATGGGTTTATGTGTTTTGGTCGATAGTTCTGTAACGCAGACACATGTTGTATTGTGCCGTAAAAAGTGGCAAGTACCATAGATAGCAACTAAGGCGCTGCATACGTTACATCGATGATACCGGAATGCATGAGCTGAAAGATGTACCATAGGTATACTGTCGAATGTTATTACATCAATTCATAGAATTTGTACAATTATGTATTGTTTGGGACCGCTTCTAGAATGAAAACGGCTGACGTGTATGCATGCTTCGATATATTCAAAAGGCAATGATAGGTTCTTCCGTGTCTTTGAGCTCGTAGGGATCCTTGTGGCCATGCAACTCAAAATATGCTTGTTGAAAGGCCTGGTAGGGCGAATGTTTGGGACAGAATCCAAAGAGCTCCAAAGTGTTTGTCGATTCGCGGTAATCGTCGAAGTCATAACAGGCGTGCTGGTCAGGACGAGTTGCCCAAGCGAGCAGCTTATCCCAATCGCGACATTGTCGAATCTGGCCATCACCTAGCTGATGTGCTAGGGGTGCAGGCATCGGCGTATCGTCTGCGGTACACATTATATCCTGCCGCAATCCGTCTAGACAATGGTAGATGTGCCGTAAGTTGAAGATTTGCTCTCTGCCGTGGTGCTTTGCGACGATGGCTTTACGAATGAGTTTCTGAGGATCCATCAGTGAACAACAGTGCAATGGCAAAGGTCATCTCACCAAACAATGTAGGTCATGTATGCCCTTGACGTAGTAGACATCGCGTTCTGTGTCCCATGGAAAAGGCGTCGAAGGTGGCAGTCCAACACGTCTTGCAAATGATTGATCAAGTGCGACCGCCACAGAATTTGTCTCGATAGAATCCCATGCGGCTTCCATATCGCTGTCACTAGCATTTGGGTGCCAATATTCTGTCATAGCATGGTAGGGCAGAGGCGTGTCAAATGTCAATCCGGCTTCCACATCGTTAGCCCATGTCTCGAAGTTGCAAGGCTTTTGGTGACCCACCAAAATCAGTCCTTCCAGGATGCTGGGATGTGCGTAATTTCGCATTGTCCATGACCAGCAAGACGTTGGCTGCGAGCGATAGCAAAAGAATTGAAAGAAAGGCGACAAAACTGCAGGTGTTTGTTGGTATAATCTCTGTGCTGTTGGTGTTCCAGGCGGTGCCATCTTTCTCGGCTTCTAGCTGCGCCAGCAGGTCCTCCTCTTCATCTCTACATAAAGGCTGGTATGCTGGAGGTCTTTCCATTATGAGCAGTGGTGCGCGAAAGGTTAGAGTCAGGTCTCTGTGCGGGATCCACGCGCTGTGTGAGACCACATTCCGAGTAATGGTCCTAAGCCTGCCAGCTGTTCAGCGGCCAGTCATTCGTCCCACGCTCAACTTGACCACATCAGACCCAACCGGGCACTCAGCCCGAGCTCGGACCAGCGATGAAGGTTGCGCAACCAACCGGTGCTTTGCCGCCGCGGCTCAAGTCGCCCACCTCGAACAGCATCCCGGCGCTGCGCAAGCAAGGAAGGTCGCAAGCAATCAATGCGATGATAGCGTCACATGTGTGACCAGCATGCTGGAAGGTGAGGGGCTATCGGTGGTTGAGAAGTGTTGCCCCAGCTATTCGCACTGGTGGCAAGCGAGGCTGCTGCCGTCGCTAAAGCGCTAAGTTGGAAAGTGACCTTCCGCTTTGGTCGATGCACCAGACTACACTCACTCCAATCAATGAAACCACATCTTGATGGGTTTAATATCTCCGATCCCGCTGTTGACGCGCGAAGGCGGCGAGGTGCAAGTTTGGGGGCTTTTAATCTCTCAAATGTCGCCATGGGTTCCATCGATCAGTCAACAATCCTTCCAATGAGTGCACAATACGCCGTACGAGAGGCAAAGACGAAGCAAGAGTTGGACCAAATCGTGGACGTTATCTGGGCAGCAAACTATACACCCTACGAGCCTTTTGTGCAAATCTTCTTTCCGATCTTAGGCTTCACAAAAGCCCATCGAGAAGCTGCTATTATTGAAGCTAAAGAACGTCTATGGGCCCAGCATCAACATGATGCCTCAAGTCACTGGTGGTACGCTTTTGATACGGTCACTGGCAAGATCGTCGGCAGCGCCCAATGGGTCATCTCAAGAACAAACCTGTTCGCAGCTGGTATTCCAACTTTGACAGCACCATGGTGGCCAGAAGGGGAGTCCCGACGATTTTGCGAATCGATCTTGAATCAGGTGTACCGGCCGCGAGCTAGTTGGATGACGCGGCCTCATTGTGGTAGGTGGAGCATCATGGCGCTGTCTGAAGATTGCTATTTCCGACGACGATCTTGCCTCATAAATGCAAACATGTTCACCACGTTTTAAAGAGCTACCTTGTCTTTAGCTAACACCACTATAGCACTTAACTGGATGGCGGTACATCCAGCCTGTCGACAACGCGGTATTGGATCCCTTCTGATGAATGCTGGCATCTACCAGGCTGATGAACTCGATCTCGAGTGCTGGATGGAGTCATCAAGTATGGGGAAACCGCTTTACGCAAAGTTTGGATTTCAGTCATTGATTAAGCTTGCGTTTGATGACGATACGCTTGGTGCCAGCGATGAGTGGAGAAAGTGTGCGCACGAAATGACTCCGCCGCCAATATTTGCCATGTGGCGGCCAAAGAGGACAGCCGCAGCGAGAGCAGCAAGTAAGATGGAGGAAATTAAGATGCCATGGTCTCTGGGTGTGGAAAAGTAGGCCTATATCAAGACTCTTTATAAGTTGGATCGGTTGCCACTCGTCACATCCATTGCCTATGAGCAATCTCGATTACTTGATGCCAGGACTGAGTAGGCAGTGAAAGCCATGAATAGTATGTGTGCTTGGACAGATCACATTAGGTGACTTGACCATGTGGATAGAGTTGGCACCAAAGTAGGCAATGTTCAATGTACATATTGCGGTCAAACGAGCCGCATCGAAAGGAGTCAGCCGTCTAGCACCTATTGTATTGCTCAAGTGCCGTGTATGACTTAGCGGATTGTCGTGACTTGCTGAAGTATTGAGCAGGCTGAGTTGAGGTACGCGACGTTTATTCAATTCGAAAATCCCTCTGAATGGTGTTACAAGAGGTTGGACTTCTACCATGGAGCATTTTGCGATGCTCTTCAATTCCGCCAGATAGCATCTGCAACCTTCGCCACCTGCGTCATTTCCTTCACATCATGCACACGTACAACATCTGCACCACCCTGTATAGCCGCTGTAATTGCCGCCGCTGTCCCCCAAACTCTTTCCCTCGCCTCATTCACACCAGTCAATTTCCCAATAAACGCCTTTCTACTCGTTCCAACGAGCCAGGGCAACCCTTCAAGACCTGGGAAGTTTCGCAACTCTGCCTGCCGTCGAAGCAATTCAAGATTCTGCTCTTGTGTCTTTGCAAATCCAATGCCAGGGTCGAGGATGATGCGCCAACGTCGGATACCTGCTTCTTCTGCAGAACGGACACGCTCTAGTAACTCGCGACCCACGGTCTCGACGATACCGTCGGGGTAGGAGGTAAGAGTAGTCATGGTCTCAGGCGTTCCGCGCATATGCATCAAGCAGACTGTACATCCTAACCTAGCGACTGTAGGTAGCATCTGGTCGTCCATTAATCCAGCACTGACGTCGTTGATGATGTCCGCACCAGCTGCGATGGCCGCTTCTGCAACATCTGAACGGTACGTGTCGATGCTTGTGGCTACATCTTTGGCCTCTGCAAGAGACCGAATTAATTTTACGGCAGGCAGTATGCGGGAGAGTTCCTCGTCCGATGAAACCTGGACAGCACCTGGCCGAGTTGACTGTCCGCCTACGTCAATGATGGAGGCTCCGGCTGCGATGTGTGATTTGATCGTGTTGGCAAGAGCTGTCTCATCTAGGTGGTAGTTTTGACCGCCATCTGAGAAAGAGTCTGGGGTCACGTTGAGGATCGACATAATACGCGTTGCCCGGTCAGCCTGGAAAGACGAAATGGGCGCTACTCTCGATGAGAGCGGTATCATTGGCGAAAGGGGTACGTCAGGATTGGGTAGGTTTGACAGATGACTGTGAAGTGACGCTTTTGCTGATTGGTCTCGAAGGTCGGTAGGTATGATTCTGAGACATATATCAGCTCGATGTGTCCTAGATTTGATGACCTAACTTACTCGCATAGCGGTCGGAGCACGAACTCTCGTTCAAGCATGAGCTTGTGAGGTATCTGCAACCTCTCGTTCACGAATGTCAAATCGTCGTATAACAGAATGTCCAGATCGATGTTCCTTGGTCCTTTGTCAATGAGTTTTACGCGACCCATGTTGTTTTCAATGGCTTGAAGCTCATCCAGAAGATCCATAGGTGATAGCGAAGTTTCCACCTAGTTACATTAGACACTGCAATGCTGGGCGAACGCCATGGCATACCTCACAAGCTCCATTCACAAACTTGTCTTGATCAAGCACATACATCGCATTGGTCTCCCACAGACTACTCGTACGGACGACTCTAATTTTTCCACTCGCATCCATTTCTCTGCATGCTTGCTCAATCATAGCCACTCGGTCGCCCAGATTGCTACCCAGGGCAATGAAAGCACGATGGACTGACTGTGCGGACTCATGCCGGAAGCAACGGATCTGTTTGTAATGGAGGCTTGAGAGACACGTCCATTTCGGACGCCCCAGTCCTACCGTGCCATTGTGCACTGTGGAGAGCTTGAGGGGAATGTGTTGTGTCGAATGTAGTCTGTGAATGCACACTTCTCTCGAAGCAATCCATCCAATAGGCGCAGCACCTTTCCTAGGCCGTCTGAGCGCCCTTGGACAGGCCGATTTCCATGTGCCTAAACACGCTGACATTGCGGAAGATCTAGCATCAGTTAACGATTTCACATGTCCGTCGGAACGCCGGTGGTGTCGGAGTCAGCGGAGCTAGGCCGCGGGCGCGGGCACATGCAGAGCCAGTTAGCGCTTTCCCCAGACCGGCAGGGCTACTCTAGGCCGAGTCCGGTTAGCGCCCTCCGCCGACAATAAGTCATGCCTCGGCTCCGAGCGTTGCGAGACTCGACCAAGGCGTCTCCTCCCATAAGATGCCGCAACTCCTCTTCTGCCTCGAACATCGACCTCTTGCCTTCTGGGAAGAACTCATACCAACTCACACATAATCGATCCCTATACAACTCCATTCACCATGGCCTCTCCACGTGCGTTACCTTATTGCTGTGCGTCGAGTGCTCACACGCAACCATAGCTGACATGTCGTACCTAGAGCAAATCCGCACCAAGCTGACCGATCTGCTGAAGATCCAGCATCCGGTCTTGCTCGCCGGCATGAACGTGGCTGCTGGGCCCAAGCTCGCTGCAGCCGTCACCAATGCTGGTGGCCTTGGTGTTATTGGCGGTGTCGGTTACACACCAGACATGCTCCGCGAGCAAATCGCTGAGCTCAAGGGATACCTGAACGACCAGAACGCGCCGTTCGGCATCGACCTGCTAATTCCTCAGGTTGGTGGCAGTGCGCGGAAGACCAAGTGGGTAACAGTCAAGCCCACAACCACTTCGCCGCATAGACTAATCCCTAGATAGCTACGACTACACAAAGGGCAAGTTGGGCGAACTTACCGACATCGTCATTGACTCGGGTGCAAAACTATTTGTCTCGGCTGTTGGTGTGCCGCCAAAGGCTATCGTCGACAAACTTCACAAGGCGGGTGTGCTATACATGAATATGATCGGACACCCCAAGCACATCCAAAAGTGCCTTGATGTTGGCGTCGACATCATCTGCGCACAAGGTGGTGAAGGTGGAGGACACACTGGAGACGTCCCCACATCGATCTTCATCCCCGCAGCCGTCAAGATGGTAGAGGGCCACAAGTCTCCCCTGACTGGCGAACAGGTCCAGATCGTTGCCGCTGGTGGTATCTACAATGGGCAGTCCCTCGCTGCTATGCTTTCATTTGGTGCTACCGGTGTGTGGGTAGGAACACGTTTCATCCTGTCGGAGGAGGCCGGTGCGCCCAAGGCCCACCAAGAAGCTGTACGGACAGCTGGATGGGACGATAACGTTCGCACCATCATTTTCACAGGGCGACCACTCCGCATTCGCAACAACCCTTATGTACGAAATTGGGAAGAGAACAGGCAGGCTGAGATCAAAGAGCTCACCGGCAAAGGCGTGATACCTGTGGAACACGATCTTGAGAAGCTGGGCGATGATCTTGACGACGAGACCATGGATAACGCACGGCCGTTTTTGATGGGTAAGGTCTCGGCGGTTGTCAACGAGAAGAAGACCGCGCGGGAGATTGTGGACGAGCTTGTTGGCGATGCTGTCAAGACGATCCAGAGCAACAACTCGTTGATCGTGTCCAAGTCGAAACTTTAAGCGTACATTTTCACCTAGTTCATTCCATATTCAATTTCAATCACACATGTCGCCTAGAATCAACCCCAATACGATGCAAATGTGTTCGCAGGAGCTTGTTTGCCATCTGCCACTGCCGCAGCCCAGGTGATTCGCAAGACTGTCCACGTGGGACTGGTCACCCAACACGAACCTAGGAAACTATCCCGCAACGTCTCCACTGGCTCACCTACCTCCAGACGCAGCACCACGACAATGACAACGCGACGACGCAACGATGCTTCAAACGCGCCGATCATACACGGCATTGAAACCACACCGATGCGCACTCTGCTCGCACGTCGGAGAAGATGTGACTACCACAGTCCATCATACCGTTCAACGTAATCGGCTGAGGTCCACAAGAAGGATGCCTACGACTACCCAAGGCCTTTGTGGCCGCGAAAAGAAGCAGGCACCCTTGGTCTGAATATATACTCCACACACACCCCAGCTTGGGCGACCGGGGGATATTGAACGGCGCAATTTCCTCTGTTGTACGATGCTACGGTTGGTTGCGATCAAGAGATCTCCACACCACCCTAACAATCGTGGCAAACGTGCCGGGCCACAATCACCGGCATCACACGTGCTGGGCAACCATCCGATCTACTCTGTACCCACGCGACAGTCGGAGCAGTCATGTGGCTATACACGGCAGATTTACGGCTAACCGTCAGCCGATGATGGAGATTCGGACGATCAATCTACCGCCGACCTCAATAGTTGCCGAGGTAGCCATCTACTCACGGCACCGCCACATACACAGTAGTAAACACATCTGCACGATGCCCGTTGGGATGCACCGGTCTTCGGCATCGCCCCCCGAACAGAGGCTTTCGATGTAGTGCTGACTGCTGGCGAACGTACTGATCGCACCACCAGAGGTAGACTTTCACACTTCACGGGCTCGGAGCAATGCTCGGACTCCCCCACATGCGGGCAGGTGCCGAGAAGGCGGACACCTCTCCAGTGGTTTCCGAACCACCCAGCAGTTCCAACTTCGCCATGGATACAAGAGAAGGGAGAGTTGGTAATGCATTCGCTTGCGAACGGTGTCGAAAGCACAAGGTACGATGTGTACCATCAGATACGGCTAGCTTATGTCAGAGGTATGTTCCCCTTCGCGACATCTTGTACCACTTGGGATGACACGTGCTAGATGTCAGAAAGCTCGGGTGGAGTGCATCGAGCATGTCGCGCGTAGACGACCTGCAAAGTCCCGGAGCGATGGGCACAGGAGCGATAGCCATACGCCCAACAGGACGCGCGAGTTCGACAAAAAATTAGACAAGCTATCAGCCATAGTTGCTTCCATGGGGCCTTCGGCATCACCTTCAAATTTACCCTCGATGGCTACTCTTCCATCGCAGCGTTCAGATGGCTCTCAACACACGCCCACGCCCGCACCAGCTGCCCCTCAACTAGCGCCTGCGCCCGCCGTCTTGAAGAATCCAATTCTTCCAGCACCAGATGTGAATTCGGGCGATTCCTTGGCCTTTTGGGATTCGATCGACACCATGGCCTGTGTCGGGCGGCTAGATCCTGTCATACGAACCATTGGTTTGGTGCATATGCAGATGCTGTTAGAGACCTATAGAGTTATGGTAGACTCTTTCCCCTTTGTCCCTCTGCCAAAAGATTGCTCCTGTCAAGATCTTATTCATCAACGACCGATACTGATGCTTGCGGTGTTGACGGTATCCTCGCACGATTCGGCGCGTCTGCAAACAACGTTGAGTCGTGAGCTCCGCAAGGTCGTGATGATTAGGGTGATGAATGGAGATAAGAGTCTGGATTTATTACAAGGCTTGCTCGTCTTTATCGCCTGGCATCATCGTTATATGGAAGTGCAGTCCATATCCATTTCAATGCTACTTCAGATTTGCATAAGTATAGCACATGATATGGGCTTGGAGAAGGAGGCAAACGCCATACGAAGCCCACTACATAAGGACAATCCTAGGGAGCGCGAGATCAAGAGGACGTATCTGGGCTGCTGTTTTTTGGTGTCAAATATAGGATTGATGAACCAGGCGAAATTGCAGCCCTCATCCTTTTCGAGTACATTACGAGCCCAGGCTTCCGAAATAGCGGTCGTGTGGGAACACAAGTCGGATGCGGTGCTGCCCATCTTGGTCGACATTTGCCAATATATGGAAGATGTCAATGAGACTCTACGCGATCAACCTGAGCATGCGCTAGTGGCACGCTCACAGGTTAAGCGTCTGTCTGACAAGTGGGAGAGCATTCAAGCTGCCTCGAAGCTACAGGCAAAAGACTTCAGTAAGAAAAGACAATATATCTTGGACGCGAAAAACACTAATACGCCCTCAGAATCGCTCCAGTGGCTACTCCTTGCAGCACGAATACGTCTCTATCGCACAGCTAGTGCAGTAGAGCTCGTAGATCGTGACACGCCGTGGGTCAACGGATTTAGATTGTCCTTACGAGTGAATTGCCTCCGTTCAATTGAAACGTTTCTCGACAACAGTACGCAAATGTCATCGGGCCAGTATGAGGCGACCTCGATCGTAGATTGGCTCAACTTGGCATCAACCATGACCAACCTCAGCCAGCTAGCACTTCAGATGCTGCCTTTACCTGGGTGGGACCCTAATGAACTACAGATCGTAAACACATTTGAGTACTTTCGCGATCAACTGTGTTCGCGGATGCCACATCCACGCGAGGCTTCAGATGTCGATAATGATGTCTTTGAGCGCTTTCGCCGGACGACTGCGGTGATAATGACAGCCTTGAGGGATCCATTAGGTAGAGGGAGTCCAAATGCAGGCACCTTTGAGCTTGCTACAGGATCTGGACGAACAGTATCACTTCTGCAAGATTTACCTTCACTGAAGCCCAACGGCGTTGGCAATGGAACAGAACGACTGCCGAGTTTACGGCAGATAAATCCTTCCTTCGACATTAGCAAGAGCGACTTTCATTGGAGGTTCCTAATGGGTATGAATTGATGACAGCGCCCATAATTCAAATGCGAACAAGACAGCCTTGTATCCGCAGCTCAGCTGCTCGTCATGGTATCCACGTTCGTGAGTTGGTGAAAATGCTGTTATGGCCGCACAGACACCCACGAGCATGAAGCCACCGCGCAGCTATATCCAGGTATGCACCTAGTTACGCCGACATCTTTCAATTCGCTAACCAAAAGTAGATGCCGTCAAGCGAAGCTACCGAGTCAGCAGTGGCTCTACCCTGCCTTGCACTCCGCAAGGCACACTCCGCAAGGCAGGTCTGATAAAGCTGCGGAGTGAACTACCATTATATTTATACTGCATCTTAGAATCCACAGATGTTCCGCTATGTAGTCTCCTATGGCGACTTTCTATCGTTGATACCCTCCATTTTCTTGTCTTTATCTCTTTGTATCTCCACCGGCATTATACGTTCAATTTTCCAAGACTTCTTCCCAAAATGTCCATAGCAATTCAACATTGGACAAATGAAGACACCCTCTGTTGTTAATCTAGCCCCGCATTCTGCCTGCAGTAGTACGAAAGTTCTAAGCCCGCTGTCATAACCCAACTTTTGGTTGATTGCAGACGCCACAGCCGTACTCGGGTCCGTCACGCGGCTTCTTGCTCACGACACAGCCTCCACAGCCATGTGAATCCCAGAGCATGTTTTTAGAAGATGATCGTGAACAACTCTAGTTTGGGATTCGGAGCTACAGCAATATTCGACTTGTGACCAACAACAATTCTGTCAGCAGTAAGCTTTACATTCGTATCTACACCCCATCGACTACTAACTCGAACTCCAGCAACCACAGACAAAACGTCCTCGGGAGACACACAAAACCGACCACCTTAATCACTACCCTTCTTCCCTCCCACTCTTATCAAAACCAACAACAATGGGTTGCTTCTCCAGCAAGCCCGACGACCCTACGGCCCAAGACACCACCGCTACCAAAATGGCGTATATACCCGGTACAAGCACGGCACACAACGCGAATATGGATCATGCGGCTGCGACTAGTGGTGGAGGCGGGCATCACTTTGGTGGTGGAGGGGGTCATCATTTCGCGGGGGGTTATGGTGGGGGTGGGGGTGGGTGTTGAGAAGAGCGTAATGGTGGTGGTGATGGTGATGGTGGATGGTGGATGGTGGTACATCTGTACTTTTCTGTTGGGCCTATGGGGGATTGGGTTGGTGGGATTCCATGGGAAGGGTGCGATGGAAGTATGGGAGTGTAGGAATTGCGCGTGGGATTATTTGGAACACTCGCGGATTGTAGTGGCTGGTAAGCCTGTGTGATTCATCATTATCACGCTCTTGTCAAAGAAATGAAACCGAACATCTCATGGTATTTTACACTTCTTTTCAACATCGGGTATCATTGGCGCCATTTTCGCTTCCACAAATGTAAGGAAATACCTTCTTCCTGCTTCTTTTTCTTCGCACAGGCAAAACTATCCTCGACTTTGATTCGTCTCATGCCTCGTTGAATTTGCGCATATGCAATCACATCATTGTATGCCCAACTCCCCATCCGACACCTCCAATCTCCACCCCCTTTGTCCTCGAACCCTCACCGAATCATCCTCAACGGATGCCCCTCAGTACTAAACACCCAACTATCCAGACTCGCCTCCTCGACATCCGCAAACGTTAACCACAAATACTTGAGCGTCTCTGCCGCCCAAAAGCTCTCTTGCATGTCGATCCAATTGCTCTTCCCCTCACTACCCTCGACGCTATACACATCGGCCAACTGCGCATATCCAAACGGCGCTTTGCAATACTTTTCCATGGCCGCAAACGCCTCCCACGCCCAATCGCGGTACCGCTGTTCACCCGTGATGCGCCAGGCGTAGAAGAGTGATTCGACATACTCAGGCCGGCCTTTGTACGCGGGTTCCGCACTCCAAATACCAGTCTCCATGGCTTGTTTACGCTGTTGTTGGGTTTCAGGGAAGAAGCGCGGCTCGTCGTAGCTGAACTTAGGAATCCAGGACCATGTTTCTGGACCGATTTTGGAGGGTGTGGAGGTGTAGCTGTGGCGGCAGCCTTCCAGGAGGGCAAGGGCAAAGGCGCGGAGCGAGGGTTGCGAATAGGCCTGTGATGCGAGGAGAATGGTGCCTGGGGCGAAGCAGGCGAGGTGGCCTTGTTTGTTCTCGTAGATGGTGTCGTCTTGGCGGCCGATGTAGAGGTGTTGCATGATGTGGTCGGGAGCGGGCGCGGAGCGGGAGGTGAGGTGGTTACGGAGCGAATTTGCGGCGCTGAGGAAGCGCTTCTTGTAGACGTCGAGGTAGGGGTCGGACGGGGGAGCTAAGAGGGTCATTTTGAGCAGGTACTCGTAGTATGAGTCGTGACCGCCATCCCAATGTCTTGCGCGGCCAACCGGCTCTCCTGTCATGACATCGATGGGCGCATCCACCATTCCTGTCCATGGTGTCGTCCACTTGGACCACACCAAGGGAGCCCAGGCAAGTGTAGAGTTCCTCACGTATATAGCGTCACCCGTCAACCTCGTCAAGACACGATTCTCGAGTATAGAAGAGCCAGCGCGAGCTGGGCCGACGACGGGATGGTCGTAATCTCGCTTGCCAGGGTCGTCGTGGAAGATGAAGGAAGGATTGGGCTCGCCTTGTCCTGTGTTGAAGTCGACGCGAGGCCATGGGATGCCGGTCGGTGTGTCGTAAGCAGGAGCAAGCTTCTCGGCCAGCGTAATAGCATGCTCAAGGATGAGGTCGCGGGCCTCGTCGTGGAGGACGTCTTCTGGTATCATGCCAACATCGTACAGATCTACTATCGACAGTAACCCTCCCAAGTATCGTATCGTCGTCTCGAAGGGGTCCACCAGGTCATTCGTTTCAGCGAAGTCAATGGCCAGGATATGTTCAATCGAGTGCGACAGCTCGTCCCACAGTCCCATGAGCGCCAATGTACTTGCAGAGTCGACGATAAAAGCCCCCCAGCCATTCCGTGACGACGAATTCCCCCCCGACACGGGCAGTATGTCATCGCAGCCCCAAGCGTGCTCTCTGTACTTCCAAAAGGTATGTCTCATTGCACTCCTCACACTCTTTGCCCGCGTCTCATGCGCTTTGCCCGTTCCATTCCAGTGTGCATACTGGATCTGCGCGCCACCAGTTGGCGTCCCTCGGGTCCGGACAGTGGGGTGCTGGAACTCTTTGATGAGCAGGTACAGTGTGATGACGAGCACCGCCGCGAGCAGCTTGAACGAAGACTCGGGGTTGCGCTCGAACTTGGACTTGCCCCAGCGGCGGAAGCCGGGCATCATGGGGGAGTTGAAGCGCCGGATGCTATGGCGGTGGCCTCAAGTTGCGGGTGGTAGTAGCGGGCGCATCTGTTCGTGAGATGCGGAGGTGCGGCCGGGGTTGTGGTGGATGCAGCACAATCATATCATAGCTGGCGGATACGGGGAGCAAGTGTCCAAGTACCTGAGCGATCTTGGGTGTCCGGATACTTTGATCAAGTGAACATGGGGTGTGTGAATATAGACCCTGATTGCATCACCCTCGAGATCTTGGTGGTCGCTCCCCTTCGTAGACTCTTGGCATCGTGCACCCTGGGCATCACCAACACACCAGCACACCATCACTCCACCGAATGAACACTTGACAGTTTCCAACATGGGTGTTTGGCAGTATGTGTACATTCAATTGCTCTCACAAACCCTTCCGCTAACCTCTATGCAGGTGGTACAAGGGTCTATCACCTAGGACGCGCATGATGGTCGGTGTGGGCATGATGGCCTATGCGGGAGCTGGCCTCTACTTTGGTGACTATATAGAAGAGCGGTATGGCTTCAAAAAAGCAACCGAGAAAGAACGAGAAGAGCTGTGGGAGGCTATACCGAAGATCACGGTGATTGAGAAGAAGAACCGATGAGGAGATTGATATGTGTGTGACTGAAGCTTTGACATGCATGGATGGTAAGTTGAGACCCACTCCAGCTGCAAATAGTGAGTGCTTAAGATGTTGAAACGGGCAGATTACCAATTGTGGCTCACAACAGTACTTCAAGCTGCGAAACAATTACAAGATTTCATCTCGGGCCATGCTGTCGGATAGAAAGTAAGACCGCGAAGGGCAACGTCAATTTTAGCTACCTTTGCTTATACCGAGTATTTCAATTTCGTTCGGTCATCCCATCTATTGTCTGCTCTATGACACTGCCTTCGATATCCATTTGACACCTCATGAAATCGCGCCCCGATGAGCTGTCGCTTTCCAAGGCTGCGTACATTACAATTGGCTTGTTAGAGCAATTTGAGTTAATACGCGGGTCTCCAATATGCCAGTCCTGACAACCCAGCTCGATAGCCACACTGAAACGCACAGGAACATCATGTTGTATGCGCATGCTAGGCTGATGTCCCGCTGTTCACGTGGTTTAACGGCCCCCATCTCAGCTGTGCAGCCTGATGCGCCACCTACGACAATCTTTCACCACTTTATTCCGACGTCACCGCTCTACCATTCGTGCGATTTTGCGTAGTCATGAGCGATTCCCCGGCCACAATATTAAGAACATCACCTCCACAGTCACCGTGGCATACATACTATTCCGATGTATCCGACTCGCAAGTTGAGAGCCCTCCCATGAGTTCGTCCCTCGAGTTGATTCAACCAGAGATATCCCATGATTCTTCGTCAGACCTTAGACAAAACAACAGCTCAAAGTGCTATGAAGGGTCAGGAGAAGCTCTGGCATATCAGTACTCTTCACTAGTAGCACGCGACATTCGACTTCTACGCATATCGCCTGGTCATATTCGGTAGAGTCCTCCAAAGGCCATGGTTCACACGTCGTTGGGTCATTCAGGAGGTTGCTTATGCAAAGAGGCTATCTGTTCGTGTAGCAAGGGAGACCCTTAGCTGGATAGATTTTGCCGATGCTGTGGAACTCTATACAGAAAACATTGATACGATAAGGGCCATGTATCTGCAATCGAAATTCTACGCTTCGGAACCGAGCGCACTGGAGACGATTGACAGCTCGAAAGCTGTGGCGCTCTTTCAACTCTCCCGGAATGTGTTTCGAAGAGGCCCTGGAATGTCGACGACGACGAGGCTGATGACCTTGCAGTCCCTAGTCATGGCAGCTACACCTTTTGATGTGACGGATCATCGAGACATGATCTTCGCGTTGCAACATCTTGCCAATGATGACGACACGCTGATATCTCGCACCACAAACGATGGAGAATCTACATATTTTGCTGCAGACTATTCAAAACATTTGGTGGATGTCTTGGTAGCATTCGTTAGTTATAGTGTGAACAGTACACAATCGCTTGATATCATATGTCGTCTGTGGGCAGGCTGGCCACAGTCTAGCCGTAATGCAGTCCACGACAACAGAACGCTTCCAACATGGATTAGTGTTGCATCATTCGATCTCCATCGATCCACTTCTTCCACGAAGCGAAGTGCTGCACGGGATCTTCCACTTGGATCATATCCTCAACTGCTGTACAATGCATCTCGAGATTGTGGTATGCAAAGCATCATCGTCCCCCAGCTGCCGCAGCCATACTCCGGGCCAAAGGAATCTTACTGGGTGCCATCCAAAGCCACTCTTGCTGTAACCAGAAAGGTCGGATTCTTGCCAGAGCGTTGTGTATGCTCGGTTGGAGTGGGAAGCTCAAGAACGATGTGGGTGATAAGCTCTGGCGCACTTTTGTTGCGAATCGTGGTCCGGCTGAACGAACTGCACCTGCATGGTATCGCCGAGCATGTGCGCTGGCACTAACGCACTTGAATGACCATGGAGACCTTCCCTTGGCACATCTACTGGCTGCTAGATCGGAGCCAAGCATGATGATGGACTATCTTGAACGTGTCCAGATCATGACAGAGTCCAGACACGTCTCTCAGTGTGGAAACACCACGCCGCGCATCGGGGAAGGAGCTCAAGCAGACTGTGTGGGCATGGACATCGTTGGGACTGGGCCATATTCCATCAAAATCATGATACAGTATGCATACTATACGGCTGCTCTGTACCTGTTGTTCTCCGGCGTACATCAGGTAATAGCAGTGGGACGGGTGGCACCTTCAGGCTCATCGGACCGTGCTTTGTCCATGACGTTATGCAAGGCGAAATGTTTCCTGGTATGGGCAAAGCAGAGATGGAGGAAAGGCTAACAATGTTCGACATTGTTTGAACGTGTCCGTTCACGATATCAAATCGTACTTGCAGGCAATCTCAAACACCACTACCCCTGATGGATTCGATTACGCATGAATGAGAAGCACAGCCCACTACGGCCGAGCGAATGAACTCATACTTTAACTCGGGTTATCGACCGTATGCTTTGACCGCTCTTCGAAAGAAGCTAGGGGTGGGGAGCAACATTGTCTTTATGGAGAATCAAAGTGTACACGAGAATGACCACCTAGAAATATAATATTTCAAACATTGATCTGAGCTGAGCCTATTCATTCCCCATCCCATCTAACATTCAGACTACATTGAAACATGCACATTCAACATGCCGTATAACAACCTGTCCCCCCAAAGAACGCCCGTTTCCAGAGCTGAGAAACTCGCTCACTCAGACGCCCGTGTATATACGTGACTTTCCAATGCATCCATATATCCAGCATACATCAAAAACATGTACAATCCCAACAATCGATATCTATCCTCTTGGAAAGGTAGGTAGCACGTTTCCATTACCGCACAACAGCTGCCTCGGCACCAGTATCATGATACGCCGAGTCTCTAAACCTCTCATCTCCACTCGCAGTCTCCTCACTCGCACTACTACTCTCCTCCTCTTCCTCTGTGGTATGCACTCTCCCGCCGCCACCGCCGCCTGTACTCCTCACTCTAGCATTCATCTCCTCCCTCGTATCATCTACACCATTCATTTCTCTCAGCCCTTTGCCCCTGCCGAAGAAGTCCTCGGTTCGTAGGCCCCTCACGTCCTCGGCGGCAACACCCCGACTGCTCTTCAGTGTTCCATCTGCCTTCTTCCTCCTAATGTATTCTCTGACTGGGCCCATGGCGGCGTCGCGGCACGCTTCCTTGATGTCGGAGCCGGACATGCCGGCGGAGACGCGGACGAGGTAGTCAATGTCGAAGTTGGGGGCGTCTACCTTGGTGCCGCGCAGGATGAGAGAGAAGATATTGTGTCGTTGGGAGGCGTTGGGAAGGGCGACGGGGAATTTCTTGGGCATGCGACGTAAAATGGCTTCGTCAATGTCTTGGATACGGTTTGTGGCGCCGAGAATGCAGATTCGTTGTGGGGTCGAGGTGCCGGAGGTGGTGCTGGAGGCGAGGCCGTCCCAGTGGGTCATGAATCTGGATTATGGTCAGATGTTTTGTCTGGGATGTGTTGAGTTGTGTTGGGAGTCATGAGGGGACGTACTCTGCCTTGACCATGCCGCTTGCTTCGTGCTCTCCACTTCGTCTTTGGCCGAGGACTGCGTCAATCTCGTCGATGAAAACGATGCTAGGTTGCAGTTTCCGTGCCAGACTGAAGACGGCATTGACCAATTTGTTGCTGTCGCCGTACCACTTCTCCGTCAGGGTTGAAATGTGGAGGTTGATGAAGCACGCGCCCGACTCGTGTGCCAACGCCTTCGCAAGCATCGTCTTACCGCACCCCGGAGGACCATACAGAAGAACACCCGATGGCGCACTGAGCAGCGACGAGCTGTGCGAGTACAAATGTGGCATGGTAAGCGGGTAGATGACGGATTCCTTGAGTTCTTCAATGATCGAGTCCAGCCCGCCAATATCCTCAAACGACACGGGAATCTCCTCTGGGGCGACCACCTCCATGGCAATCGTCTGCTCGTACGTGGTCAGATTGAGGTCCTGTATGCGCGGCCGCCTGTGCCGCGAGTCGGTCGTGTCATCGTCGCTGTCGTACTCGCCGTAGCTCTTCCGCCGCTTGGAGGTGAGGATGGCGTCGAGCTTGCGGGTTGCGGCCGAGGCTTTGGCGCGGGCCTCTTCCTTTTGCTGGGCTTCCGGGTCGAGGCGCGTGAGGAGGTTGCGGATGACGAAGTAGGCAATCAATGGGGCGGCGGCGGCCATGAGGATGTCGGGGAGGTAGCCGGTGAGGCTGCTCTTCTTGTTGGACGCCATGGTGCGCGGTGGGTGTGCCTTCCTCTGGGTGTGGGTGTGGGGGATCCACGGAAGGCAACGCGGCGTGGTGGGCAGGGAAGCGCGAGTGCAGGTGTGAAAGCGAGCAAAGTATGGGCGCCTCCAGACATGTGCAATTCGCTGTCCCCGGCCAACGTAGCCAGCCGTACCTAGCATCGAAAGCAGCCACAGGTTCCAAGGTTGGGCCCGGCCCGCCAGCCAGCCTCGGTCTTGGCTGGCCCGCATCCAACCTTGCCTCCGTCGCGCACGCGCAGACACCCTCACCAGCCATGACAGCCATCTACCGTCCCACCGAAGCAATCTCCCTCCTGCGCCCATGCTTCCTGCGCCCCCGCATCCACCCCTCGGCGCGCGCGAGACCGCAGGCTGACTGCGCCCGTCTCTCCACCACGGCGCGCAATGCACAGGCGACACACAGCGCCGCCAGTCCCTCGCCGACACCCCCACCGCCGCCGCCGCCGCGCAGATCAATCACACTGACTGGCGACACGGGACGAGTGCGGTGGTCTGATCTCTCTCCGGGCGAGAAGGTGGTCCGCACGACACAGCAAAGCGTAAACTTGGTGGTGGTCATAGTCGGCATCGTAGCGACCGTACGTCCACCTCCAGTCCATTCTACCGCCGTTTTCAGACAACACAAAATGCTCACACTACAACCAACAGGGCGGTGTAGCAACCCTCCTCTTCACCGACGTCTTCTCCCCCTCGTCCAAGACCGCACACTTCAACCGCGCAACCAGTCTAATCCGCGCCGACCCACGCTGCCAGAAACTGCTCGGTCCCGGCTCCCAGATCTCCGCACACGGCGAGGGCTCATGGTCCCGCTGGGCGCGCAACCGCTACATCAGTAGTACTGAGGAGACGGACAAGTGGGGCACAAACCACATGCGCATGCGCTTCTATGTCGAGGGCCCGTTGGGACAGGGAGTGGTGAATGTGCATTTGACCAAGAGGCCAAGTCAGAGCGATTATGAGTACGCCGAGTTGGCCGTCGATGTGAAGGGCCATCAGAGGTTGGACCTGGTGGCCGAGGAGAAGAAGGACAAGGTTGCGCCCAAGATATTCGGGGCTAGGTGGTGGTAACGAGGCCAGACCACGCTGTCCCACACACTCTATGAAACATAGGACGACGTTGAAAGTGAACATTGAAATCATATCATGGTCTACGTCTACAGGCCATCATCTGCTGAGTTTTGCAACTTCCTTGTGGGCACCTTCATCTGCGCAAACCCCCAAGTCTTGCTTCATCAACACCCATCCCCACCAACTACTCCTCGTCTTCCTCCTCGTCTTCCTCCTCATCTTCCTCTTCCTCCTCGTCCTCCTCGGCATCATCCACAACCTCCTCCTCGGCATCCTCCGCCTCCCCCTCGTCCTGCACAAGCAGGTCCTCCACAGTGCCCCCCTCCTTCTCCAACCTCAGATACTCCTCCCACTCGGGGAACATCTCCTCGTCGCCCCCTCCCTCATGAGGCGGGCAACCTAATAGTCTCGCAACCTTGCTCTTGTTCTCCTTCTCCAGCGCTTCCTTCCACTGCTTCACCAGCCCAGGCGTAGCGCTGGGCTTATATGTTTGCGAGAAGAGGACGGCTTCCGAGAGGCGGTTGGTCTTGACGAGAAGATCGATACAGGCTTGTACATCGCCCACTTGCCAGAGCGCAGAGAAGGCCACGTTGTTTGCTGTTGCGTCTTCGGCGAGGGAAGCGAGTTCCCGAAGACCAGTGGCATCCGAAGTAGCACTGTAGACGAGGAGAAGGGAGCCAAGATCCTTAGCTTTGACAAAGCACTCTTGTGCAAGCTTGACATCCCAATTGGTGAGTGCGGCATCGCCGACTGTCTTCCACTTGTGCTCAGTATCCTGCTGCCTTGCAATCTCAACAGCTTGCTGTAATTCGCCGAGTGAAAGAGCAAGGTCGAAGCGGTGCTCTGGGTCGGTGGCGACCTTGAGTGCCATCTCCTTGTACCCTTGGCCTTCGAGGAAACGAGCAATCTTGTTGTTCTGGTCTTTGGGTACGGAGGGTAGTGTTTCTTCGGCAGCTTCGAGGTCGCCACGGAGAATGAGGGTTTGGTATTCAACGACGGCCAGGGACAGTGCAAATGAGACAACATTGACGTCCTTGTCTGCAACGTAGATTCTGGAATCGCGAGGGAGGTATCCAAGAACGTAGTGTGGTGAGTCAAAGTGCGAAATGGTGTATGTTTGGTCGCCAACGAGGTAGTTGAGGCGGTTCGTGCTGTTGGTATAGATGAAGCAGTCTCCAACCCAGGTACCCGTGCGTACACTGTATAGCTGTTAGCTTGACATCAATATCATCTGACTCATCGACAACTTACCTTTCGTTGATATCGCAAACGACTTCGAATGCAGACTCAGCACCATCCTCGTCGATCTCTCCATTTTGGAGTGCCTCCAGATAGTTTTCTCTCGAGTAGCGCAGAACGTAAAATGTGTCCTCTGTAGCCAAGGTGACGAGCTCGCCGCTTTCTGACCAGTATACACTCTTGGGATCAACTTCTATTCTTCGGACGAGTGCACCAGAGTCCCAGTCAAAGAGGCCAATGCCACCTTGGCCCTTCACACCAAGGAGAACACCACCACTCAAACCATCGGCGGAGAAGCCGACGTTCAGGACACTTCGTTCCTTGAAGTTTCGGAAGATCTTGACGCTGGTAGATGACTCACGAATAGCATAGTCTTTGTCGTGCTCTTTCGAGGCCCAGCAAAAGTCCAATGCAGTTCCGAAAGCTTGGTTTCGGAGAGCGAGAGCTGTGTAAATGATGTACTCGCCGTCACCGCAGACTGCTACAAATCGCCCGTTTGGCGAGTGAAGCAATGATTGTGGGTACAACTCAGTTGATCCAAGATCTTTGCTGGGAAGTGTGAGCCGCTCGGCATCTTTCAGTTGGTCGCTGCCCTTGATGACTGAGGTGAGAATGTCGTTGTTCTTGGCCCAAAGCAGCTTTCCGCTGCCGTCCATGCTGACAGCAGGTTCTTCACGACCCATGGTAATGACTACGGCCCCATCATCAAAACCAAGCGCTACGCCATTCTTGCCCTTTTGATATGCCACACACCATGCACGCTCCAGGCCATAGTTCAGCGATTGTTCTAACCGGTAGGTCGAGGAGTGCCAGATCTTGATGGTACCATCTTCGGACCCGGAGATGATGACAGGAAGCTCGGGATGGTAAACTGCGAAACTAACGTTCGATGTGTGGCCTTCGAGTGTCGCGATCAGCGCTTTGGTAGTGTAATCCCACACCTTAACCGTTCTATCATCCGACGTTGTTAGCAGGTATGGCTTGTCCGACTGCGGATAGTAGTCGATGAAGTTCACGCCCTTCGTTTCGTGCGCCTCGAGGGTGAAGTTGGGCGTTGAACTACCGAGCGACCAGATCTTGACTGTTCTGTCAAGACAAGCTGACGCAAATGTGTTGGGGTCTTTGGGGTTGATAGCAATGCCCATTACGTAGTGCTGGTGTCCAGCGAATTCTTGTACGCCTGGGATCGGTCAGCGCGCGTTCCATGTCAGATGAATGCCATGGTACATACATTTCCATGACTTGTCCCAGTCCCACAGCTTTATTGTCATATCATCCTGGAGGCAAGTTAGCCAGTGACCTTGTTATCGGTGTCCGGTTACCTACACTGGCGGTGAGGACAAAGGGCTGTGTTGGGTGCACGGCAATGGCGCGAATGTAGTCTGGGTGCGCCTCGAAAGATGTGACTTTCTCCGAGGTGTTGTAGTTATAAACGCGCAGTTGGAAGTCATCGGAACCTATAGTGTATCCATGTCAGCCGGGCTACCTACACGAAGTAGTGGGTAATCTAACCTGCA
Source organism: Plenodomus tracheiphilus IPT5 (assembly GCA_010093695.1). NCBI lineage: Eukaryota > Fungi > Ascomycota > Dothideomycetes > Pleosporales > Leptosphaeriaceae > Plenodomus > Plenodomus tracheiphilus. The sequence continues at coordinate 305,151 of MU006306.1, forward strand.
ACAATCCAATTCTTCCGCGCAACGAAACGACCAGCGCGAACAGGCACGTCGGTAAGCTCAAATGTCTTGACAATCGATTGCGTTATGTATGACCAGATGTGGACATGTCCTGCGTCCGTCAGCTCTCGGTACTTGGCCAGGTGTCCATGCTGAGCATACCGCTGTACAAGGTCGTGAGGATCCATGGCTCGGTTGGATGGAAATCTTGGGGTTGTCTTAGTGGCGTAAATGTCTGGTGAGGTTAGAGTGCCTACCAATGCCTGTCACAGGTTAGCATGCACTCGTGGTAGCGACAGTTGGGTGAGCTGGAGAAGTACGAACCCTTGACACGCTCTGACCGCGCGAACAATTGCCTCTATGATTGCAGAGAGTCAGTACTGCTATCGCCCATGGCAGAAATAGAGCGACTTAATGCGCATTGTGCTGTACCTTTACGTCCAGACGCATCTTTGCAGCTGTGGCTCAAGTGTTGCGGAGGGGTGGGGAGAGAGACGTGGCTCGACTAGCCAGTCCACACGAGCGCGAGCAGCCGTGAGAAGGAACCGAGGGTTGTAGGCCGGCACGAATTGCACGGGAATTTTGTCGAGAGAGGGCGTGGACAGCAGGGCGCGTTGCAAGTTGGCCAACTGTTGATGTCCACTGCGCAATTGGATGTGTTCGATGTTCGAAGCTCTGCCAAGACCGACACAGGGTTCACACGGCTCTTACCCAACGTGGCAACTTACAAAACGCCGTGGATTGCAGACGAATGCGCAACACCGCCGCTCGTTGCCGCCCCGCTACGAGTACAGTAGCCGCACCGTGCCTGGCACGAGGATCGCCGTGTCGTCACTTGGGCCGATGCTATGTACTATGCAACTTCACGTTTCACGTATCCACAGGAGCACCATGTGTAGTAACGAACTTTTCTCAATTCCGCCCCTACGACTATATACTCGGAACAATGAGCCTCCCCACAAGCACCCCCCGCACCTCCCGTCTGCGCTCCTTGGTAAGCAACACATAATAAATACTGTGGACTATGCTCCAAGCTCGCCATCCGTGGCCATGATGACACGCAAGATATCGACACATCGACAAGAAAAAAACGGTCTAGCTTGTTCCTCAAGCATAGACAGGTATCTAAGAAGCGAAATACAAAGAAATTTCAAATATGTTAAAGTATAATACGAGGGAGATGGTCTTGTTTAATGAGAGTGTCCGAAGGGTAGATTCGACAAGGTTGGGGAGTTTGCTAGCGCTGAATGCAGATGCAGAGGCAAACGTAAAAAGAGTCAGGACCATGGTCCATGGCCAGCCTGGAACGTAGAGACGCGGCGAAGCTAGTCGAGAAGTTGCGAGAATGTCGAAAGGCGCCAAGAAACGCTGCGCAGGCCGGATCGCTCCTCATCTCAATATCGTACATCCACACACAATCAGGCGAAGGTGGTGGGTCTTCAACATCACACTCAGTTCCAGCCGAGAGAGTTCTCGGCCATCACTGGGGCGGAAATCTGCTGAGTTCGTACGGAGCGTCCTTGACTGGCACTGCTTCCTTGACTACCCCGGCTGCCGGGCGTCATCCGACCGTTGCGGGCGCCGTGCATCCATGCTGCAGGACCACCTGGAATCGAGCCATATGTCATGCGACTGGTGCTTGGGACGGAGCTGGAACGCTGGTGAGCGATGCGCTTGTTCCTGTAGCGACGAGCCACAAAGAACATGGCAGCACCGTAGGCAATGGCTCCTACAATGGCACTGCTCGCAACAATAGCACTTGTCGAGTTGACCTTGCGACTGGCATCAATATCACCTCCGATAGCACCGCCGTCATTTCCACCACCTCCATTGGAGGTGGAGGTGTCGCCGCCAACGTTGTTGGGCGAGCTGCTTTCACCAGGAACCTTGCCAGCGGGAAGAGGACAAGCTGTATTGATCAGACTAGTCAGGTCATTGACTGTCGAATCCTGGTTGTGCCAGAAGATGTCGGTGGGATTGTAAAGCTGAGCTGCGAGCTTGTTTTGCAGATCGCTCGGGATGGTAAACAGGGCTACTGTCGTAATGAAGCCCTGGTATAGTGTGGTGTCCAAAGGCTTCAGTCCAAAGTTCTTGACATCAGTCCGCGAAATGTTCAAACCATCTGCGATAGCTCTGGGCAGATATTCGAATATCTGCATACCACCATCGTTTGCAGCCACAAATGGGTAGTTCAGGGGCCACTTGAAGCATATCTGGCCCATGAATGTGTTCTGCGAAACTTGGCTGGGAACGCCCCCAGGAGGAGCTATCATGCGAGGTAGGCTCGATGGGATCCCGCTAGATGTGGGGCTCGCGGTTGGCGTGGGCATGGTGGAGGCTTCCTGGACAATGCTGGTTCCAACAACCAGTGAGGTGGCGCTATCAGTTGCCGTTGCCGACAGGGAAATTACAGGAGATGGTTTGACGGTCGACGACGGAATAGTGGGAATAGGTATGAAAACCGATTCAGTTGTGCTGCTTACAATTGCCGATGTTGGTGCCGCAGAGGAAGTGGGAGCATAAGTAATGGTTGCGTTTCCAGATGTGGGCGGGGTAAAGGTTGCGCTGCTGGGGGATTCAGACGCGATCGTTGATGAAGGCCCCTCGGATACTGGGATACTTAAAGATTGGCTCGATGAAGAGGTTGGGACAGGAGCTGCAGAGGAGCCGACGGAGCCTGAGGGAGCAGTAGAGCCGGATGGCGAGATGCCTGCACTAGGAATAAGACTGATGGTAGGACTGGTGATCGGCGAAGTGATGTTTGCTGTCTCGGATGGCGTGGGGATTGCAACAGACGATGAAATAATTGCGGAAGAGACATATCCCGATGGCGATATTCCAGAAGAAGGGAGGATGCCAGAGGATGGCAAGACTCCGGACGATGGCAAGATACCTGATGGGCCAACAGCAGAAGATGGCACGCTACCAGTTGGCACAGCTCCAGAAGATGGCAGGACCCCAGATGGGATCAAGCTTGAAGCAAGTGTACTGGGCACGACAATTGGAACCGAGGCAGTGGGCAGCAGTGACTCAACACCAGAGAAAATACTGGACAGAGCAGGAGGAAGCTCAGATGCAGGTACACCAGATGCGGCCGATGAAAGGAGCCCTGACAGGTTGGGTACAAGCGAGGATAGAGCAGGAGGAAGAAGTCCGACCAAGGAGGCTGTCGGAGCAGGTGCAGTGGGTCCCAGGCTGGATGGTCCAGCGATCCCAGGCTGTTCAGAAAGAACCGATGACAGGATGGAAGGCAAATCTACCGAGCCAGAGCTTGCAGAAGCGCTCTCAGAAGCGGGAATGGCACCAGAGTTTAGGAGAGGGGCCGTTGGCGTATGCGTAGGGATTGCCGAGTTTCCGGTACCAAAAGCTGTGGTAATGCCAATCATGATGCCTGTACCAGTTGTTGGGAGTGGTAGCAGAGAGAGAAGGGGTTGTGGGCCGGTTGATGATACAACACTACCAGTGGGAAGCACAGGGCTTACAGGAAGGAGGCCAGTACTTCCAACCTCTGAGGTGGGCGTGGGAGTGGGCTCAAGAGGTGCCAACAGTGAGGGGAGAAGACCACCGAGTAAATCAGAAGATGAGGTTGGCTGCACATCTGATTGAGAAACTCCACCCGTGCCAGTGCCTGGTACAATAAATGGACCCAGGAAGCTGGACGCATCGGGTGATGAGGGTGCGGCAGAAGTGGAAGCAGAAGCCGAAGCCACGGGCGTAGGAGTTACAATGGCACTTGGGAGCAGACCTGTGGAGCCCACACGTTGCCCAGATTGATCAGATGAGGCTGAAGAAGCGGACACATCTGGCGCTGCAGAAGAGGTGGGTTGCACCACAAAAGAAGGCAGTGTGTCTGTAGGCGCGATCACGGGCTCGAGGAGAGACGTCAGCAGGCCACCAAGTCGCCTATCCGCAGAGGGAGTCGCAGACGAAATCAACGAGACTGGATCAGAAGCAGCTGCGATGCTAGTACTTATTGTCGAGGATGCAGGGACAATGATATCTGGTAGACCCAGACTCGGTCCGAGAAGCGGCTGCTTGCTCGCGCTGCGGGACTCAGCCGGCTGCAACGATGATGTTGGCGTAGGAACATCGACTGGTTCTGGTTCTGGTTCTGGTTCTGGTTCAGGAGATGGAGTAGGTTTTACGATAATTGGCGGGATGCCAGCCGATGATCCATTGGGTGAACGGCGGGGAGGCTCATAGCTAACGGGTGTCGACTCAACGGGTCGAGATGGTGTAGTAGAAGACGAATCGACGCTGGAGCTCAATGGCGTGATCAGTGGTGGCAACACATGAACATGAGACGAAGACGAGGGAGAAGGCATTGGAGGCTCTTGAAGGTTTCCCGTGCCAGACACGTGCTCCCAGGGAAACGGAACTGCAGTTGAGCTGACGATGATGGTCGAACTCGGCGTACTAGTTGGATTGAAGTCGCTCTCCTGGACGTCTGCGCTAGACGAAGACAAGGGAGAAGGCATTGGAGGCTCTTGAAGGTTTCCCGTGCCAGACACGTGCTCCCAGGGAAACGGAACTGCAGTTGAGCTGACGATGATGGTCGAACTCGGCGTACTAGTTGGATTGAAGTCGCTCTCCTTGACGTCTGCGCTAGACGAAGACGACGACGAAGAGTCGGGTCGGCTACGGAAAAGCGATTCCACGAGAGATGTGAAGTCCAGCTGTCGTGTCTCTAGGTGCTCTTGGGAGCTGCTATACGAATCGGACGAAGAGGATGAGGACGATGTCGCTGATGCTGACGCGGTATTGTTGGTCACAATCTGGCGCTTCACATGGCGCGGGAAGTAGTATCTGGGTCGCATCTGCGTCTGTTGTGGTCCTGGCGCTGGCATGGCCTCAGCTGTGGTCAGCATGGGACCTGAGCCTGAGAAGCTCGTCAACACGAGGGCAGCAGCCAATACTGTAGTTGAGCGCGGCATGATTGTGGATGATTGCTGATGTTAGGGTAGATTAAATATGGCGAAAGTGTTCGACGCGCTCAAAGTGCGAGGCCTACATTTGTCAGACATGATGGATTGCTTGCAGAGATCAGGAAGAGACGTACTGTCAGGACTGGGGCAAACGAGTGTACTTGACAATAGTCAAAAGTGGATAAAGATTGGACCTGCTGGGCATTAGCTGTCTACAATGTGAAGACAGGCACGCCGTGTGAGACTCACTAGACTGTCGTGGCAGCTAGGAATGGGGACTGAGACGCAGGCAATACGGTCGCAGCGCCGGCGGAGTGAGGTTCGAGTGCGGATAGGCCTATGCCGTCATGTTCTACAGCGACGAGGTCCAAGGGGTTGCGGCCTTTCGATTGCGTGTTTCAGACCCACGTTGCCAGTCGGGCAGCGTCTACCAGCTCTTGAGGCTCGCCGAGCAACTAGCGAGCTAGCAACAAGACAACAAAGACGGGCGGGTAGAGACGAGCAATCCAAACAAAGCCGTTGTGGCTTACTCAGGCAGTCGAGTGCGAAAACAAGGGCGATGCGCAGCACGATGGGTGAGTGTTGCACGGTACGTGGCGGGGTGCGGTCTTTGTCTCTGGGCGTGCGCGTCGTGACAGGGTCAGGAGGCTGGTGACCGCAGATTGGTGGGCGAATGTCGAGGTGCAGCGCAGGACGAAAGGAGCGGCGGCGACGGGGGCAGGCAAGCGTCCAAAGACTGCGGACAGCGAGGAAGAATACGAGGCGTTGAACGAGTGGTCGTGATTCGGGGAATCGTGCAAAGGGAGCGTGAGGCCAAGGGCGGCGTCGTGAGCGTTACTTGTCGGTGGGGGGGAGGTCCACGGGCTGCCACGGCTGGGAGATGCGCGCTGGAGGCTATATGAGGCGCCCGGTGAGAATTGTCGGCGGAGGTGGAGACAGGCGGCGGGAGCGTAGACGGTGGTGAAGAGGAGAGAAGCAGCACAGCGGTCCAGTGTCAGCACTCGTCGCCCAAGCGTGATGGCGCAGGCCGAACGATGAGGCAGGGGGCTACGGGCAGAAGAGGCAAGGCGCCATGCACAGGGTACGAGTCGCTAAATGAGCGCCCTGCAGCGCGACAGCTAGCAAACGGACCGTCCTCGAAGCGGCCTGGCGCGGGCGTGGTGCAGGCCGTCGTTGCAAAAATAGAGCTGCGCTTGGTGTGGAGAGCCGTGGGCGTGGGCGTGGGCGTGGGCGGCGAGCTGCGCGACGTGTTTGGTGTCGACACTGACAGACGCTGGAGGTGACAGCTTGCAACAGCGCGTCTGCCCCGTCCGAGGCACGCCCCGACGACGACGCAATCTGGCGGTCTTGGACGTGGCCGGCAGAGAGAGCCTTTTGCCGCCACCGGGCCCTGGCCGTTAATTTCAAACAGCACTAGCCATGGGGGCAATAACACCTCCCTAATCTAATCTGCGAGGAGCAGCCGCCATCAGCGACCCGGTCTTGTCTTCAGAAAGTCACCAACGGCACGCGTGCTATCGCCGCATGTGCGGACTGTTGTCTGCAAAATGCATGCACACACTTGCATATTTCTGCTAGCAGCTCGCGTGTTGCTGGAGTGCTGATGGCGGTGCTGACGGCGGTGCTGGTGACAGACAAGCAATCAAGCGTCGTGGCCATTCACAGCCTCCCTCCCTCACGTCTCATCTCGGGTTAAAGCCGGGGTCCCGCTTTAGCAAGGGCGCTACCCACGCCAGGGTGCTGGGCTAGCTGTAGCTTCCAGACCGTACCTGTAATCTATACACGTGGTCGACTTACGAATGCGCACACCAGACAGTCGCACCTCATCTGTGATTGGCTGACAGCGTAATCTATGTATTGAACTCGTCCCACACAGAATCTTACTTACACCCACCTCGGGCCCACCACAGCCTCATCAACCCCCCATCTCATCTCGACGCCGCTCGACGGCCAGGCGTCCGCTGCCCGTTGGCATCATTTGACCGTCGCTGCTCATCTCCAATATTCCCCCATGTCCACCCCCGTGGCTTCACCTGGGCACCTGCCACCAGACATCTCCCTCTCCGCTCGTTGCGTTGAGGTAGCACCGCGTTCCGGCTAATGGCAGCCCTTTTACTGTGCATCTGCAGCCACACTCCCTTCAGTCAGCCCAGACGCCAGCCCCTCGCCCTGCGGCCGGCCTCGTTGCCAGAAGCGTCGCCCAGACGAGCCACAAGACATTGAATTTGTACTAAACAGTATTGCTTTCTCCATAACCATCTTTGGCACCGCGACCAGTGCGCTACGCTCCTTCATCTCTGGCTCCGAGCAAGGTTTGCTCCTAAAGCCATGGGCAGTTTCATCTCTCATCGCCCCTCCATGCACGCAAACATTCCCAAAGTCCGTCAGTCTGTATCCTTGTGGGACGGGCCACTTCAAGTCTATGCAATCCAACACGGAACAATATTGAAATGCCGGCAAATCACAAGCTAACCGTCGCCAACCTCCTTCTCTGCAGCTTGTCAGTAAGGATCACTAATTGATGGTTCATCACTCTACTCGGCACCCGTTTCCTTTGTTCTGACGCCACAATCGCGCCTCGACGTTTCATACTCCACCGCATCTGCTCAAACCGTATCGAAAGCCACAGTTCAGGCTTTGGTTGGATCTTGCTCCATGCATCGCGTGACTACCCGCGTATGTAGTCTATCAATGACCTTCAAAGTTCCAGCCCATTGTCACGGTGAAGACTCTCCAGACTCTTTGTCTCATCCCTTCTTTGTCGTGAGTCGTGGATTAGCAGCAGCACTCTACAAACTGCAACAGCCGAGGTACAAATCAAGTACTCTTGCCGATCCCTTGACTTCGCTGCTCATACGAGGCATAGTTCGGAATCATGGATGCAATCGCCATCACCTTCATCCAGTGTGAGCAAGAACCCCCAGGCGTGATTACCGTTCTATGCGAAAAGCACACAATAACAGCTTTGACCATTTCCAACAACCCGCATCGCAGATCCCAACGGTCTAGCCAGGCCAGGGCATATTTCCATCCTAGTCCGTGCTCTCACCCACATGGGTTCTTCCCCTTTTCAACCCATTCATTGCCGCTTTGAGACGGTTCCTACTAGTGCGAAACGGCCTTGCTTCTGGAATAGGGCTGGTGAGGTCGGAACAGGTCATGCGTTCATGAGAGTGCCGGACGATCATTGTTTGTAGGTTAATTTCAAGAGGCGAATATCATGCCATTGTGTCATTTGGTGGGGGGGTTGCTAGTATGTACTGAGTAGGTGGTTGCTATTACTCAAGGGTCTACTTAACACCGCGCTATGAACCTACAAGATTCAGATTCGTCCATGCGATGAGGTTTGAACTTTCCCATGTACATACCTATCTATCGAAACATGAAACCCACCTGCACGTTTCGAAACTATTCATGTCCACTCAAATACTTTTGACCATTAACGGGATGGCTTTTTTACCTCTAGGCACGGTTAAATGGTTCATGACTCTCTTCACTGTCTTCATCGTATTTCTATTGCATCCGTACGGTCTTGGCGTTTTCGACTTGGTCGGAAGCAAGCTGGCCCTCTTTACTCGTACACATAGAGTTGTGAGTCTGTTTTGTCCTCTGAGTACTGAATGTAATCATGGTCTGGGCTACTCCGCAAAATCCCCTCTGTGTGTAGGAAGCTCATGGTGTTTTGTCCTAGGCCCTTAAGTCTACATTACGGCCTGAACAGTGAAGTACAGCCGCAGCATTTCTCCGCACTTGACACTCTTGGTCGTCGTTCTAGTTAAAGCTGACTTGCGTCTCAGTCGTTACCATTAAATGCAAGCATGAACTAAGCCGCCACATGGGAATCTGAGGTTAACGTATCATAGCGCAGGATGTCCATGTGACCTATGTATATCCTCTATATCGTTGTCATGTTTAGTGACGTAGATGTTAACACTTTTCGTAAAATCGTAGTGACTCCGCAGCACGGTTGACATGGTGCTCGTTGCACTGATCACAGGTTTGGTGTGGCTCCAACGCACGCACGGGGGTCTCCGAGGTAAGGTTACTATATGACAAGCCTTCTATGATAGTCATGTTTGATGCATACGTGGAGTGATCATGTCAGGTCATTGAGCTCAGTCAGTCCATCCAGGTCACTTACCGCTACCGCACTATGACACCTGAAGCTATAGGTGCAAATGTTACACGGCTCTATCAGTGCAATTGATAATCCTCTTCAGACATTTTAGGTATACTTGTCCGTCGAAACCGTGATTATACTCGGTCACATATTCAGTCAATGTGTCCAGTAGGTGACTCCACTCACAGCTTATACACACTGTGTTCAGTCACAAAACAATGAGCATATATATATAAACCCTCCCTGGACCCAAGCACAACTTCTTCTTCACCAAACCAGTATCCAACAAAGTGTCCAATCAATCCCAGTTATACACAACCCCACCTTTCACAATATCAACAGGAGAACATCTACCAACTTCATCTCTCATAATCGTATCAAATCGCCATGTGCATATGGGTCTTTGTCACAGCACGTGTGTGCTGTCTGGAGCCACCAGACCTTACCGCGACCGGAACCGGGATTCCAGTAGCCAAACCCAAAGACGTGTTCATGGCTCATGGCCAGTGGCAGATTCGGCGGGACCGCTGTATGGAGGGTAAGAATTGCGATCTTACAGACAGCGATAAGCCAACATACGAGAAGATAACGGAGAACATGCAAAACTTCTCATTTGACGAAGTTGGATACGGGCTGGTGGATGACCCCAATCATCCACCTAATAGCGACCAACCGGCCCCTCAAGTAGTGGATAAACGGTGTCCCAACTGCCAGGGAATCTTAATTGTAAGGGATCCCGATAGGGATGGGGTCGATTACATGGAATCTCCAGGCACAGACTCTGATGGTTAGGTGGACCACTGTATATCCTGTATCAGAGTAGGAATAGACCTGAAGTCTGACTCTAAGGAGACACGTCTGTGCCGATGAGCGTGGAAAAGCCCCATAAGTTGGTCATTATTACGGCAAGATGTCGATGAGTCTCAATTGAGTGATACGTCGCGTGTTTATTCTTAGCTCTTCCTCAACTTCTATCAGAATACGGGTAGTTGTAGAAGAAGATAATTCTTGGAGCAGAGGGTCTGAGGAAGAGTATGGAGACACGAGGCCTGGGGTCGTAATGTTGGAGCCCTCATTTGCCCCAGCACTAAACTTAAACGGGCTAGCGGTCAATGATCTCACACCGTCCACCATGCCTACCAACTCCAGCTACACCACGGACACTACCGTTCATCAACTTCACCTTGTCTCCGCTTTGAGTATTCGACGTTATGAACGTGCATCGACAGACGCGATGCATGATTAGGCGCTGCCATTGCAGCTTCGTGCTCGCGAACCGCTGCACTGACCATGCAATCCGTCCGGGCGCTTAACCGTCGCTGTCATTGCACGCGGGGACTGAGGTCTTCATCGCGACCAGCGCAATGGGTTGGTTTTCGACAAGAAGTGGGGCAATTCTCGCACCATGAACTGCGCCGCAATGTATCCTCGGTGGAACTGGAGCACACGTTTGGTGCAGCGCGAGCTGCGCAAGTATTAAGTACCACGTACTGCGGTACGCTCTTGGAGGTATACTTGTTGATTGAGACCTCGCGGGTCACAGTGTATTCATTTTCCTTCATTTTACTTGTTTCCGAATTCTTTTTCTATTAATAAATAGAATGTTTCATCGGTCAATCATACCAGGGGTTTCAACAAAACATGGCCAATCCAATGTTTCAACAGGTCCCCTTCCAGATCAGAATCTGGAAGATTACAGTGAAGATACATCTAGTCAGTAGGCCTCAAGATCTTGAATCTACCTAGTAACGATTTTTCAGCATTACCGTCTCAGGCACCACGAGCTACCTGGCAGCCATTGACTTTGCAATGGTACTATCTATCCGCAACGATAGTAGTGAGCTGCTGTATTGGCACATTACTTATTGTTCTGGTCATGTACTCTGATGCCAATCACGGTCTCGGTGGGGATGATGGCTCTGCTGGCATTCTCTTTGGCTGGCGCTTCACCCCGACCCTCATTGCTGTGCTGTACATGCAAATGACGGTGATATTGTTTCAAGACATGAAGAGAACAGAACCTTTTGTACGGCTCGCCAAGGCGTCTCCGGATGGCACAAGTGCGTTCGGGACCGTTCTGCAATCACCGAAGGCGTGGTGGTCCATACTTGCCGACGTGGTGTTGCGGCGAAAACGCACTGGCAAGACGAGCTCGAGTCTAATCTGCGCAGCACTCGTCAATGTTATTGCTCTTCTAGCCATATCCCCCCTATCGTCAGCTCTGTTGACGTCGGAAGAGATTGCCATCATGCGGACAACGAGGTTCACAAGATTGATACCGAGAAGCAATGCAACTATACCCACAGTTGCCACCCGGGAAACATATTTTCGAACAATCTCCGCACTCATGAGGAATGTGTCGACATCAGCCTGGGCCACTGATGACTCCTTCACATTTCCCTTCTGGCCGTCGTCGGAGGCAATTCAACTCGGTCCAAGACTCTTCTCAAAGTTTGGTACATGGAATGCAGAATCCACGACTGTGCGTTCCCAGTATCAGTGTCAAGAGATGGACCTCGAAAGCGCAGCAATGAACAACAAGAATTACAGCCAAGTTTATAGTGTTCAACAACAAGGCCCATACAACGGAACACAACCCATGGTCACATTTGTGCTGAAGTCTGGCGATGGATGTAGATACGAGCTATCACTCCATCCTGCCGCCGATCTAGCCTTCAAAGGAGGTATAACATGGTCTAATGCCACAACGTTTTATCCTGGGCCCGATGTCCTTCCAATCGGTGGTAGGGCGATCGCCTCAAATATTACCTCGACGCATGTCTACGCCCGGCTTAACGCATCCGATGCTTGCCAAGGTCGGGACATCCTCATTGTTAGTACACCATGGACAGCGCCACTTAATCGTACACAGAGTAATGGCTTATTTCTACCGGACAATCAAACCTACGTTCGCTCGTCTGCGTTCCGTATGCGAGGGCTGCTTTGCGAGTCTCGGTATGAGTACTCCAAAAGGAGCTCATCCGTTACGCTGTCCCCAGAATCCGACACCCACGTGCAAGTCAACGACGATACTCCCGATGATCGTCACACAGCGCTGAATAATCGCATCGATGTCTTGGGATTTGAAAAACTTAGTATGCAAGACGACTGGAAGGCCTATTTCGACCATACTAGCATGATAATCGATGCTAAAAGAGCCGCCGGAGCAGGGACAGAAGCGACAACTTCGGGTATTTTTCCCGAGTTCACTGGAATGGGGCCTGTGCTTGCTACACTTTCTAATTATAACGTTACCGCTATGCTTGACGACGATGGACTTGGTCGTAAAGCCGCGAGGATAAAGGGACGCTTCTTTGCGGAAACGTTACGAGACGCGATCAGTTCGTCGGAACTGGTACAAGCTGAAGACTCTGAGGGACATACCACTCAGGTCACAGAAAGAGTCCTAGTTTTGACCGAGATAGGGTTTACCCTTGCCGCATTATTCTTCACTTCTTCCATACTTCTCCTTGTGGTATACTTCAGCTCTCGGCTGCCTCGCCGACCACTCAATCTAACATCGGACCCTGCCAGTATTGTCGGCCTCTCGCTGCTACAGAAACCAGAGACTGCCAGGACTTCAACGTTTCGGAAAATGTATTGCAAGACAAGAAGCGAAACGTACTCTGCCCTACGGAGAGAAAATTATCTCACCGCAAATGAGTCTTTGATCAAAGGTACAACAGAATTTGGTAAGTCAGCACATTACTCTATCATTCTCTTCTCATACTAATGTTATATAGCTCTGGTTTCACCGGGCGTGAAAATGAAGAATGACTGGCGCCCACGCGTAATACAAATCCGGATGCTTCTTGGTCTATGCCTCCTACTCGCTGCAATCATGTCCGTCATCTTGGTTTTGAACGCTTTCTCCATCCAGTCACGACTCTCCCAGACGGCGTTTGTCTACGAGGTAGACATCTCTAAGCTCGGTGCAAGTTTTTCGACCTTTGCACCTATTTCTATAGCACCAACCATCACCAGCATTACTATTGGACTGTGGTGGGATCAGCTGGATTCCACTTTCCGCGTACTTCAGCCCTATATTTCGATGGCCCGTGGGCCTACTCCGATATACGCAGGAGCAGGACTAACATACCGATCCAAGTCATGGGTGGGAGCCGCAATCAAGGCAGCACGCTTCAAGCACTGGACACTGCTTATGATCACACTTGGGACGATACTCGCGCAAGTTCTCACCGTTTCCATGTCCGCACTCTTCGAAAGAAAAGCGACGAGTGTCGCACAGAATGTTACTTTGTACCCGAATCTTGAGATTCGTGAGACTCCACTAGTATCTGAGGTCCATATTGACGAAGGCGAGCGGCCATACATCGCGCCCATGACTATCTTAAACGAGCTGTATCTTGATGCCTCGAAAAATTGGTTGTACAGTGCAGGTATCCAGGACTCCTTCAATGGCTCACAACTACCCTGGACTTCTGACGGATGGAGCTTTCTACCGCTTGATCTATCCGATCTTCCCAGATTCAAGGACATTGCTGTGCCTAAGAAGCAGTCTGGTCAAGATACAGCTGCTCCATCGGCAAATCTAAGTCTGTCACTACCTGCCATCAGAGCTCGTTTGGCATGCGCCCCGATTGCAGAGTTGGGAAACGTTTCTTCTTGGTTTGAGCCCGTCGACAAGATTTACACGGGAGGTTTGTTGCCCCAGGATGCCGAGTACTTTGAGAAGACCGCAAACAACACATGGTATACACTACCTCGCAACATATTCGAAGGCACCGAGGCTCAGACTTCTATGCTTTCGACTCCCAACCAAATTGCCTGTTGCGCAAATGGTTCTCTCGATGATCCACAGCAAGCTGTCATGGGATATTGGTCACCTGTGATGCCCCGGAGATGGCAGTCTGAGGACGGAGATCCGTTGGATTCATTTCCCCATCAGGATATGCCTTGGCCCTTGTCGATCACACCGAAGTGGGTGGTTGGTAACCCGGTCGTTGCGCATCATACAGATGGTACATCTGATGTATTTTTCGAGGAGACACCAAAATTACAGGCTGCTCAGTGCCAAGTCATTATTGAAAGTGCACCAGCGACGGTGTTGATGGATGCGCGATCCAGAGTCGTCTATTCACACAGTATCACCGGTTCTGCTGTGCCAGTCGACGCTGCCTGGACCGATGTTTTCCAAGGTCGCGCAAACGTCAGCAACACATATTCCGGTCCTCTGAATGTGAAGACATCGTTCGGTGTGCTGTTCCTAGATTCATTGCTTGGTGCTGCGGACAGACGAGAGGTCGTAACCTCGTCTACAGAAAGGGTAGACGACAATGCATTCGTGTTTCGCGACAAGGAGCATGGCATGAACATGGATCTAATGACAAACTCGATGTATACCATGGCAAACAAGGATCCGCATGCGCTACTCAATTACACAACCTTGGTCACTTACGCCGATCGTACGATCCAGACTTTCTTTCAACACTTCATCAACAGCGGCTTGTCCCTAAAAGATGGCGGCTATGCCTACCAACCTATTGAGCCCCAAAGTCAGGTAACGCATGCCACAAAGCGGTCGATTGGCGATTCTCAGACGAAGGGAAATCGAGGTATCGAAGCAAGCGTATCGCACCGAGTCCAGGTCCTCAGCATGAACACTACGGCCACCTATCTATCTGCTGCGATTCTAGCCTGGCTCATCGGAACCACACTTTTGATCATGGGTGTACAACGGAAGTACGTGGGCTCCGTCGTCCGCGATGTGCACCTCATCGCGGACATGCTGGTCCTCGTTGCAGGGAGCGACAACTTTTTGGAGATGGTAGAACAAGAAGGTGTGGCACTGAAGAAGAGCCGAGATGTAAACACCATGCTTGGCTGGTTCAGGGATAGAGACGGGAATGTTAGATGGGGTATCGAAGTGGTAGGCGGTCGTGATGCTGTTGACTGGGTGGATGCTCCAAAAGAGGGATGGCATGTGCGAGAAAAAGGGCGTGTAGCCAAATGGCTGCCGCTACATAGTAGGAAGGACTCGATGGTTGAGGGAGATTAGAGAGGAATTGAATTTTTTACAGCGCCAGCGTCATGGCTGGGTCCCAGCCAACAGGCCCGGCACACAGGGAAGCACGAAGAGTCATTCTAGAGTAAATATCTAGTTGACCAAGGAATGACTGCCTTTGTCGTCATGGCGTTGAGCGTCTTTTTGTTACTATATGTCGCCCAGAGGATTGGATTTTGACCCGGTGTGGTTGGTCAATGAACCCATGTTCAACCCTATCGGTACCCAGATTTCATGTTCTAGCAACGAACCAGATGTTCTTAGCTGCGCCACGAAAGTTTGCTATCCACTAAACGTTTGAGCAACGGGCCGTGACGGATGAGGGGCAGACGAAAAGCATTGCGTGGACAACCCTCTTATCGATAGGCCAATGTAATCGATATCGGCATACAGCCGAAGAACGGGTGGTGAGGGCATACTCTAGGTGGAGCAGTTGGGTTGCAACGGCGTAATGCATCGAGCGAACGAACGTTGAGCAGGAACCACTTTTTGTCTTACTTCTAGAACTGAAACTACTGCAAGGCTATGAAAAGCCTGCAGTCAGGCTTTTGCGTCGTTTTGGCAATCGGGCGTCGCATGTCATGTCTAGGGCTCGGTTGTGGTTCTTTTGCAAATTCCTGTCGCAATGCCTGTGATTTCTTGGCGTACGCGATGGCGATGTATGGGACCTACGACCCTGGTCTATGACTATGGTTCGGCAGTTGTCTCATGGCGTAATGCGCGGAATATTGCAACATGTTAAAGTTTGGCCCACTGACAAATGACATACTGTGTACGTGTATGGTGACGCGGGTCTTGTAGAGATCATTGGAGATGCCGGAGCAGATGCTAACCTAATCGACTAGAACAAGTTCGGACCAACCGAGAACGTGCCCAACATTGAACAATATATTTTTCATGGAAAAGAACTCAACTGGTGACTGCGCACGTTGTAAATTAGTAGAAGGAGAGATTCGCTAGGACTGCAGGCGCACTACAGTGTATGTGGGGTTGCAAGTGGCGTTGTTTGACGCGGCTGGGTTCTGCAAGAGGCATCTATTAGAGTGATGGGGCTACTGTACTAGATATGCGTCTAATATGCATCGGAGACTGACAAAGGAATGTTCTCGCACAGCTACAAAATCAGCACATATGATAAAGACAAAGTGTATTTGAAGCGGTAACTCTACACCAAACCTGGACGCGGATCTCTACAAACGACTCCACGTCCTTATTTAATATGAACGAGCTGAACTCTGTAGAATCGAACAAATGAAACAAGACGTAATCCCGCTAGCCAATATAGGAGGCCAGAGCCCTCCAAAGTGGTATATCATGACTTCGTGAGGTAAAATAACAGCCAGAATGAAGAGCGCCGAAAACCAGGTTTTGACTCGTGATACAAGGATGCTCTGACAGCAGGAGACAAGGACGAACGACAGGAGCAAAAGGCATGGCGGGTGCGCGGTCGATTGGATAATTAAAATGAATAGATTGGCCTGCGACGCTGTCTACCCGACATTACTAGAGCTGATCGTACTCTCATCTCCGGTTCTGCTCGCAGTCTCCTGGGTATAACGCGAAAAAGTCTCCTGACTATCGGCTTGGTATATGCGACACTGATTGCCAAACACACAGTGCCAATATATACAAGGTACAATGACATCGCCTATGCGTGGAATTGCTGGTGGCGGCGAGCATGGCCGTGAGCGTGCCTCTTTGCGTTGACATACTCGTAAGCGGTAACGTAGACGACCTCGACGTGTGTCTTGGTACCAGGGATGTAGCCGGGAACGCTGCTGGGAGTGGGCGCTGGGGTAACGGCGGCAGCCTTGACCTTGTAACCATCATCGATGGAAGAAGGAGCGGCGGACTTGTAGCCATCATTGTTAGAAGAAGGGGCGGGAGCTGACGATTGGGCCTTCTGGGAGACGGCAGATGAAGCAGCAGGGGCAGAGTCATGGTCTTCCGTGGGCGCGTCTCCTCCGCACATGTAGAAGGTCATGCTGGAATCGACGTCACAAGTCTTGGTCTGGACGTCGTCGGGCAGAATGTAGGAGCATTTCGCGCACGAGACAGCGTCGTGGCAAGAAAGAATAGGGCACCAAGTGTTACCAGCGGAGGCAGTCGCCGCACCAGTCTGGTTACCAGCAACGAGATAGTAACCCTCGTTCCTGGTGGGGCAGTCATCGGTGAGGCAGTCTACATACGAGACATCGAGATAGTTTCCCCAGAATGATTCTTGGCCCTGCGCCTGGTTGAGGAAATACTCAAGTTGGACGATGTCGTTGCCCTTGCACTGCTGGGTCTTGGAGATCTTGATGGAAACACCGGTGGCATCCTTTGCCTTGTCGTAGTTCTCGGAGTAGGTCTCGCCCTTGTTGAGCGTCACCATGCCATCGCCGGGGCACCCATCGCCTTTGAGGACCGACCAAAGGTGGACGGGATAATCGCATCGGTTGACAATGCGAGCGTGGGGCTTCTCAGTGTCGCATTCCTGGTTGAGCGTGACTGCGCTTCTGGCGGAGGCGGTTGCTACCATGGCCGTCGCGGCGGAAATGAAGGTGATGAGCTGCATGTTTGCTGCTGTCTGGACCGGATGGGTAGTTTTGAAAGAGGCCGAGGGGTCGTCAAAAGGTCGATAGAAGGAACGAGTACTGAACACCTGAAAGAGTGAAGTTATTCAGCAAATGAGTGAGGGTCGACGAAGGCCTGCTTGATGCGGTGCCAAAGGACTCGGTGCAATTGGGGGATGCGAGTAAATAAGAAGGCTGCATTCCGGCACACACATCCTGGGGCCACTTGGGAGCCCACCCGGTGTGGAGCGAGTCGTCACTCAGAGCGTGGGCTGGCTTAGCTCGATGCCAAACGTCGTGGCTGTCCGGAGAACAGGCACCAGAGAGCATGGCGTTGCCCCTAATGGGGCATGCTTGGCCAGAGGGAGTAAGCGGCGAGCCAATCGGACCAGTGCTGTGCCTGATCGCCAGGACGCTTGCCATGCCGTGGGCTGTAATTTAACGCAGCCCATGTCGAATGGGGTGCAAAAGCAGGGTAGACTACGACGGGGCTACAGCGATCAAAGTCTGCGCGCCGCAGAATTTTTCGGTTGAAACGAGGCAGCAGCGTCGGCGCATGCTGTTGAACCAAGGATCGAGGGCCAGTCGCGAACGCTGCGGTTGTCTGGCTGACGCCGTCGCCAGCACCGAAGTCGAACACACACACGGTGTACATGGTGCGCGCTGCAAGCTCTGGAATGTGGAAAATACGACGACGGTGGTGGAGACTAGAAATCCAGACCAACCCGATGCGCTTGGCGAGGCTCAAGCCATGGCCCCTCCCTAAGCGACACGCTGCCACGGCTGCCGACGACACAAGATAGGGGAATAGGGGGCCTCAGCCAGCAACTCGCCGCAACAACAACAACCACAACAAGTGCAGTCAGCAGCAGCACAAAAGCAGCATGACGTGCACGACACGTAAACAGTGCGTCGTGCATCGTGGCAAGCGCAGGCGACTCTCCACTGCCACGAGACGCAGCTGCGACATGGAGTCGAGTCGAGTCGAGAACATGGGACAAGCACACGGCGTATCGATAAGTCCCACCCTCGTAGGCCGGCCCAAGGCGCTTTTGCAGTGCTGCGGAGATTCGCTGCAGCCAGCCAATCAGGACACCGTCATCTCCACAAGTAATCTCCCGCCGCTTCGCCAACCGGAACCTGGCCTCGGGCAGTCGACTTGAGATGAGATCAATACAATCGCGAATGAGCAGCTTCGGCTTGGCCACTGGCGGCCACTCGACTGCTTGCCGGCAATCGCCTTCAGTGCAGTAACATCGCCTGGACCGCCGGCTTGGAATGTGGGCTCTGGTCGTGCGGCTTTCCAATTTCTTGTTGTGGCCAAATTTGCAGCGTCAAGACTGCCCAGTATCAACCCTAGCAACATTGCACACGACCACGCTTGGCCAGATGATTCATGCTCGAGTCCAACGTGTCCACACTTTGGACGCTGCTCACATCCTACGTCACTAGACATGGGTGAGGCCGAGGGACCTCTCTCGACATGCAAGACTCCAGTCAGATCACGTGACCCAGCTTAGTCTAGGTAGGTTGGTATAATATAGGTCGTACGGCAAACCTTGGAAGTGTAGACCTGCCATGACAACATGTTTGCCGCATGCAAGTCAGCAATTATCACCCAGAAAACACGTCGTGATTTTTAGCGGTGCAATGACGCCGATGCGTTGGCCAAATCATCCAACTCTTCGTACGAGTCCCACGGTCGATTGTAATCCTACGACCGGTCTACACTCGACTCTTGCTCAAGTATATACTACCATCACTCGAACCTTGCATAGCAATTGTTCCTCCCATGCTATCCATGCTGTGAGTACTATGCATCAATAAGACCGACCAACATCAACATGTCCCACAACATACATAGTAATCACCATAGTCTCACCGCGTCCTAGGCCACATCGGCACACAGGCACACCAGCATATACCGAACACCCATTGCCCCGTCTAGTCAAGTCATTTGTAGTTCCACCGAAGGATAAGTCCGCGCAGCAAGAGTAAGCGACTGCAAAAAGCCAAGCTTCATCGTCGCTCACGCACCTATCCGCTGCCAGATGAACCGCCGCACAGACACACGGACTATTCATACCTTGAGCTATATCTGCAAACTGCCTGCTTATTACTTATTCTCACCACGTATTTTGTGTAACAACCAAACTGTCACCTCGAGACTTGAAGATGAACAAGTATCGCAGGCGCGTCTTCTCCATCTTCTCTCCTATTCGCTGGCAGTCATCTTGCAATCATTGCAAGAGAATACTATTCGCTTATTTCATTTTTGCATAGCCGCCATTTCCTCCTCGCCCACCAATCACCATCCGTGCATGCATTTCTAGGACACCGGTTCAAAGGGCTATCTTGGCGCATTGATCGGTCAAGGTGAACTGGGTTGACATTGGAGTGCACATGCGGGCTGAAATGGTGAAGCGCTTGCCGGTTGGAGAAAAACCCCGACGATGCCTGTATGGATTTTTTTCTGGGTTTTCTGGGGTTGGGCAGCAGTATCGTTTTGCCAAGGGAGTCAACGGGTGTGAGTGGCATTGAGTCTTGTATTGCATGTCATGGCACTCGTAGAAGTGGTTCAGTAGGTATCATTGATATGCAAGACTTGATGATGTTCATCTACTGCCCTGGAAATATGGTATCAATATGAAGCCATTCAATTTCCCAATACTCCATTACTGCATCATGTAGCATCAATGAAGTCGTTGCAATGTTTCTAGACCGTGAACTGGTCTGCCACAGCAGTGGTCGTGCGATGATGACCCATTTCTGTCATGTATGTCAGTGTCAGCATAGCACAGCACAGTGCGTTACTGTACCGGACCTGTATTATCATAATCTCGGGCAAGGCGAACTACCATACTGAGTATGACTCGATTGCTCTCCGGGCACATCAGGTTGTACCTTGGACCTGCGCGTCTCCGAGGATCTACAAACGATCTCACCATAATCCAGCCAGAGACAAGCGTGGTATTTAATCTAATAAAGTACCAACAGCAATCCAACTCTGGTGTTTTCAGGGGCTGGAGCTACTCCCCGTTCACCTCTGGGTAGTCATATAACCCTGCTTTATCTCGGTATGTATTCCCATGATTAGTTCACAACTATGCCCCAGATTTCCTACATGTAGATACCATATACATTCTCCCCAGACACTTCGACTACCTACTATAATCCACTACACCTCAAACGCCCATCACACATAAGCATACCACCCATCGGATCCTACAAACGGGATGATCAACCAGACAGTCATGTAACGGCCCGCTATCGGTGTAAATTCAACTAGCAAATAACGTCATATAACACGGGACGGGCCTCACAGGCCGAAACCAAGTATGCAAACCAAACTGCCGGCTGATATCTACTTGGATTTTCTGATCGGTGATGCCGTGCATTTAGACCAGGTTGAATTACCATACGCATTAGACTATCCGGAGCCTTGCTTTTTTGAGCTATCGAGTGTTGATGGCCATAGCCGGGGAATTGGGTGTTTTGCTCGGTAGTAAAAGCCGATATAGTATCTTTGGAAAACCCCCAAATTTATCGAGTCTTGATGGAATTTTGATGTCTACATGCGGAATACACAACATACTCGAAATACCGAGAGCACGATACAGCAAGAACATGACATAGCAACACACTCGCAACATCAAAACTTCCGAGATGAAAAGATTCAAAGAATGTAAGTGATAACAGATGATATAATACTCGGGAAAACCTCAATGGCGAATAAATAACCGTTCAACCAACCCTCCCGCATCAGACCTAAACAAAGTACATGTGTATATGTGTATATGTATGCATAGTAACACAACACCCCCCAACTGCCGAACCGCTCACCTGCCCCTACAGCAGGGTCATCCAGAAGAAGGCAACATGACTCGAGTCAGAGGGAGACGCACGTTCGGCATACCGAGCGGCGCGGCTGCAGCAGTTGCTCGTTCGGGTAGCTGGGCAGCGAAAGTCGTGTGGCGTAAGTGTCGGTGAACGGGACGTCAGCATTACCTTAGCCGTGCCTCATGGAGAACCCAGCCCGCGTTGAGCAACGAAGTCGATTACGTAAAGCAAGTGGGATTCTTGAGTTGATCAGTTTTGAAGAAAAACGCTCGATTGGTGGTACGAATAAGTCTTTGGTTTGGATGGCTTCATTGGGTCATGGACGGGGAGAATAAGCCTTTGAGGCATCTAGTAGGACATGTATGATACCAACTTCCTGGAGATACATTCGAGGAAGCGGTGATTACCCACAGATCTCATATTCAAAGCATGGAAAGCTGTGCATATTGCCAAACACCCGAGTAGAACATACAATGGCAAAATCAGCAAGGTAAAACTGTCAAATTGTACTTCTTTATACTCAAACCCCCCTGGTAAGGATATACAGACGGTGCACTGCTCATGGTACCGGAAGGTGAATATCTGCAAGGCAGTGCAGTCCAAAGCAAAGTGAACTTACGGTAATGTATGCGCCCGAAAACCGAGTACAACCCATGCGTGCGATCCACTACTCGTAGTACCTCTTGTGAAAAATGAACGCCGGGCTACATCACTCTTGAAAGCGATGTATTGTATGCCCTCGAATCAAACCCCCAGCGAGAAGGAAAAAAATAGTCTAGAGCCGCCGAGATGGGAAAGGCCTCGAAGGCGAATGGGTGTGCAAGCGTAAGAAAAGTTGATGGTGGTGTACGGCTCAAAACGGGGTTTGATGCGTTTCAAGCCCTCTTTCCGTTGATGGCCTTGAGCTCCACGTCACTGTTTCCCAGGGTCAGAACTCCATGACTTGATTGCTC
Organism: Plenodomus tracheiphilus IPT5; assembly: GCA_010093695.1. Lineage (NCBI taxonomy): Eukaryota > Fungi > Ascomycota > Dothideomycetes > Pleosporales > Leptosphaeriaceae > Plenodomus > Plenodomus tracheiphilus. The sequence goes on from MU006306.1 coordinate 327,566, forward strand.
CTGTCTTGCGGCGGCATGTTGCCGATGATGTAAGGAATGAGGTGTGAAGCGTGTTTCGTAGCTGTTCTAGCCCGAGAAGCAAAGGAGTCCACGGTGGCAGGGCGAAGTAGGCATTCCAACCACAGAAACGAGGTGATGAAGCATCATCAGGTATCATTGCATGAGGGATAGTGAAGTTGGGCACCTACAATATCAACTTTGCGTTTGCTGGAATGTGTCCGAGGAAGCCACTAGAGGAGAGGTCAGCGGCTGGTCTCCATCTGGGGTTGAAGGAAGCAACGTCGCCAATGACCGCGGCCTGGGCGCAGTGACGTCGCATATGCTCAAGCAGTGGGGAAGTCGTCGCGCTTGCTGCGGCATAGCTGTTAATACTCGAGCGATCCGGCGGAGTCGTCAACAGAGGCTGGCCAACCGCAAATGAGCGTGGTCCGGCCTCGGCTCCGCTGCGGCCCGGGCACTGGGTTGGAGGGATCTGATGATGGACCTACCGAGCTCCATAGCCATAATCACTGTAAAAGGCAATGTTAGAGATGCTCAGCCATGTTCCACCTCAGCGACGGTAGAGCTGCACGTACGCTGTTATTGTCAGAGTTGCCTTCTCACCCAGAGTCATAGGCGAACTACACTTGGATCCTAGAATGCCCTCGTCCCAGCCTATGCCAGTGAATTAGCCGATGCTCCCGTGTCGGTGTACATTCACACAAGCCGAAGGGCTGAGCCTATCGGATCAGAGTGAATTGGACGGGACCAACCTCGAATGACCCTTCCAACGCCAATGGGAGTGATGAGATCGCCACGACCCACAGACGTGTCGAACCTGAGCTCTCGTCAACCATCGATGCCTTGGAACAGGCCGAATCTCCACATACTGTACTCCTTTGCGATCAGGAGCTTCTTCGTCAAGTAGCCAACCTGTTGCATTGTCAGATTCAAATGCGCACATGGGAGTGTGATTGACTCGTGTTCACCGGTATATTCCATACAGACCTCGTCATGCTTCTTGGGGACGTCAATGCCATTCCCCGGCTTTATGATAGTCTTCTCGACACCCATCTTGAGCGAAGGGTCAGAGCAGAGTCCAGGTCGCGTTTTCGAATGTGGTCAGATATGATATCTGGCACACCAAGGGCTAGTATCAATGGCGCGTATTTCCTGCTAGTTGGAAGGAGCCGTTGGTAGCGAAGCAAAGAAAAAAAAGATAATGATACTTCTCGATTATCAGCAAGTGACCCACGAAGCCAGCTGGGGAGTGGCTTCTTATGAGAGATCGGAAGCGTAAGTCTTGAAGCAGGAGCCCTTGCGAGCGGCGTGGCTCATGCGCACACTTCAAGTGCTCCTACTACATACCAGGAGACATCGTGTATGGTTTCGCAGCACAGCTGTGCAACAGATTGGTCTGTTCAATTACATCAGACGATCCTTAGCTCCCTCGCATAGCTGGGTCCGCACCCTATTCGAGTCTTAGTGTGTACCGGCTGTCGAACCACAGCCGCTGGTTAGTAGTCGTCTGTCACTCGGGGAAGCCTGTCCGATGGCAAGGCCGTTACAAACCAGGAGCAACGTTGGGTCTGACCTGCTTGATCCGCTCGTCATCCCAGCTGACACGCGACAGGAAGCTCCATCCATCTGACTAGGGGGAAGGTTGTACCCGAAGCATAGGTACGTAGCTTCTCCCGCGACTACCGACCACATGCTGACTTTGCGACGCCGATTAGTTTGCAGCCCTTCCCGAGCACAGTTGACGGCTAACAACTACCCGCAGTGGTGTCGACCCCCTGTCAAGTGCTAGGCTTGTTCTGCACACAACAAGCACAGCGACAGTGGCATGTCAGCAGTGAGCAGTACAAATTGCAGTGATTGCATTACTGTACTTGGAACTGACAAAGAATTCGTGACCCAATGAACGCGTGGCGCTGGTGCTGAACCTTAATGATCACATACGTACGGCCTCGGTACGTGCGCATTGGCGATATCAGGGCGTCGTCCTAGACTTGTCAGAGGTTGCACAAAAAGCATCAAGCACATACCATATGTAATAACGCCGCTGGGCGCCACTAGGACGTGGTGCTGGATACTCCCCATCATCCCTACAGCCCTTGCATATACCTAGGTAGACTTCAATCGAGGATCTTTCTCGTCTGCACGGTTTGGCTGATGATAGGGCTTGTAGTGGATACCACAGGTACCGGGCGACCCGTGCTAGTGCCTGCGTTTCCCAACGTCTTCGTAGCGCTGACTTGACAATCATAGGCTACCATAGGTACTCTCTGTATTGCCATGTGCGCAACTAGTCCCCTCATGGTAAACCGGTGAATTTCGCAGCAGTCTCGGAGACCGAGTTATGCCACTCTCATCAAATCCAAGTACACAGCAGGCCTTGATGCTTTCAAAGTACCGGTATCAGTCCAGATGGTAAGATGTACACGAATCATGTCTTTCAGTCAAATGAAACCCAACTCTACTCGAGAAAGCTGCTGCCATCATCACTCGGTACTTGAAATCTGCGCGGGTACGGCAAATCACCCGCTTCCCAAGGCTGCCAATCACAGCATAGTCGGAACTCCATCCGGGTGCCGCTTCAAGGAAGATGGATGCATCTCAAGGCGACTAGAGCAAAAAGTGCGATGTTGCCAGAAGCGGAACTGTGTGGCTATCGTGCTTCTCGCGGTAATCACAAAATCCTCCCTACTCACCAAAGCGACACTACACATGTACCAAGTGTGAGACTTGCGGAGCTCTTCCCGCAGCCGATACACGTGGGTTTCAGCTCACAGCCGTCCTTCCGCTGCAAAGCTACGTACGGGCCTGTACAGTACGAGACAGGAATGAAGATGGTGAGCCCTGTGCGAGGACTCGGGAGGCCCAGCGGTGTGGTTTGGGGCCGCCCTGTTCTCCGTGTCCAAAGCCACCACCAAATTCCTGTTCTAATGCTACATCACGACTGCGAGGCGTGCGTCTTGATGGAATTCACATGCGGACGCTACTCGAACGCATGGCATGATATCGGACATTTTGGTGAAGTTATGACTCCCGATTGGCAGACTGTGCTGTAAGGAAATGTTCCGGCCGTTGTACGAGGGTTCACAATCCCATCACTTCGGGTAAGGAAGGGAATATACAAATTGGTCACCGATGGGCTCGAAATATGTACCATCAGCAGGCTTGACAAGATTTTACTGCTGTAGGGTTGCCCAGAACGGCAATTGCGCCAGATGGCCTACGGTGATGCTGGAGAAGCCTATGCTGGGGAAGCGGGTCTGCTGCCGTTGACCATCCCGGTCAGCAAAGTGAATCTCTTCAATCCCTGTCGTCTGGATGAAAGCCAACAAGCGATCGTAGTTGGTACCTATCTGATCGATACCGTGACTATCATCGGACATGACGAAGCCTCCTTGCAAGCGCAGAAACATCTGCATGGAACGTCAGTGGACTGCGACATTTGATGGTGGTGAGCGGTGTGACGAACCTGACATATGGTTCTGCAAGGGTATGGCTCAGCTAGGCCCTTGCGCAGACCCGATGAATTCAACTCGAGAAGACCTCCGTAAAAAGCAATGTACTCCAGGTTACGCTGTATCTTCTCCCACACCTCGGTCATGCCTTTGAACTCATCGTCGCGATGATCGCTGAGCAAGCGTATCAAGTCAAAGTGGCCCACGACGGGCGGCTGCAGCGCTTGGAGCATGTCGTACTGCAAGTCGAAGTAATCTGCAAAGAGCTTTTCGTCCGTCCCCCCAGCTGCATCACGAGCTTTTTCGTAGAGCGCGCGATTGTAATCAATAGGTATGGTATGTGTGTGATGGACCGAGCCCACGAAGAAGTCGAATGTGTGTCTTTGCAGAATGTTCTGAATACCGGTCAAAGTGGACGGGCGTATAAACTCAGATTCGAAGCCGATGAAGATTTGGATCTTGTCAGAGTATACATCTCGCAAACGGTACGCCTCGGTGACAAAGTCATCGAATAGTTTTACAAGACTTGTCTCGGTATGTTCGTCTTCTTCTTCGGGATAGAAGTCTTCGCGAGGCCTCGGTACATGTTCGGTGAGTGTAAAGGAGCGAAATCCTTTGGCAATAGCTGCCTGAACCACTTCTTCCAAGGTGTTCTGTGCATGCCCGCAGAACTGCCCCGAATGACTGTGGTGGGAGTAGGGCATGATGTGGCGTGGTTGTTGAAGTACGCAAACTGGCAATATTTGAATGTTTTTGCTGCAGCAAGGCGTAGCACTTGAGTTTCCGAGGTTGCTTGTCAACTAGACCCTGATCTCAAGGGCCAGTTAAAATACAGTCTTGGTACATGTGGGGTATTGCTTGTAGAAAGACCAACTCAAGGACATTACAACGGCAGACCTATTTTCAAAGTCCCAATCGCCAGATAGCTGAAGCAGGTGTATGGGATGCCTAATTTTACGACTCATCGGTATTAGTCTGGTACCGACATACTAGTGACCACGCAACCACGACCGACGCAAAGGCCAACAGCGACTGGCAAGATTAACGAGCCACCCGAGCAGACTTATCCACTACGATCTGATATAGTAACGGCATCTGCAAATCCCCAAAAGGCACAACAACGACCATCTCCAGGAATTCCAAAGCTCTGCAACAAACGAATCGCTCACGACCATCACTTTACACGTCAAGCACTAAACACCAAACCTCTCCTAAGGCCATCTTGTGAGATTCTGCGGAGTACACTGCATACTACGCAAATCTCCCTTTTTTTTCTGGGGAATTCAAAGTACAAGAAAACAACTACACGCAGGGAACCCGCCATTCCTACCATCATCATCTACCCAACTTCACCCACGACACAACCACTCAGGATTCAACACACCAAATCACCCACCATGCCTTTCCCCCCAAAACCCCACCACGGCGACCCCTCCTCCACCCAACCGTCCATATACTTCGGCTACGGCTCAAACCTCTGGCTCCACCAAATGCACACCCGCTGCCCAAACTCACCCTACCAAGGCATCGCCCGCCTACCAAACTACCACTGGCTCATCAACACCCGCGGCTACGCAAACATTGTTGAATCCCCAACCTCAACCTCCAACCCCATCACCACCAGCAGCGACAAAGACTACACAAACAAAGTCTACGGCCTAGTCTACACCCTCTCCCCCGCCGACGAAGCCGCCCTCGACAAAAACGAAGGCGTACCAGTAGCCTACACCAAGGAATACCTCGAATGCGATTTCTGGACCGGCACGACAGATTCACACATTGATACAAAGACGCCACCCGACGCCGTGGTAAACATGCTCGTGTACATTGATCGCAAGCGCACGGTGCCCGATGAGCCGCGCAAAGAGTATATTTACCGTATGAATCGGGGGATTGATGATGCGGTCAAGATGGGGGTGCCGGAGGAATATGTCGAGCAAGTCATGAGGCGGTATATTCCGGCAGAGGAAAAGGGGAAAAAGGTGAGTAAGAGTATAGAGGATTTGGCAAAGGGGCAGGCTGCACGGTTCACGGATGAGAGTGGTGTGTTTTGAGTAAAGTGACGGCTCGTTGGACATGAGTTCACCAATTTTAGAGAAATGTGCTTCATTTCCAACTAGAGACGGAAGATAAAACTAATAGAGCACACGTTCCTAGAAAATCCATGCTATTCAATTCATCACTCGCTATAACCTTTGCAAGAATGCCACCCTCACTGTGCAATCTAGAGTTCCTCACGGGCCTTGCGGTAACTTGCCTAGGAGAGGTGCAAAGCGTTAGTTGGGATTTCGATAGTGTTGCTGCGAAAAACTATCAGACATGACGAGTCCTTTGGGGAGTAGCGTGCTGGCAAGCTAAAAATCAGAGGACTGATGTCTACGCACCTCTTGCTCAACCTGCAGCTGGTCCACGACGGGTGCCAATTCGGACAGGATCTCGTAGGCCTTCTTGTGGTATTCGAGTTGGGCAGCAATGAGGTCGGCGAGGTTGCGGAGCGGCTCGGGGGTGTCAAGGACCTGTGTTGTTGGTGTTAGCGGGGGCTATGTAGAGGGCCATACACGTATGCTATGCGGAGACAAGAGACGACCTACATTCTTCATGACACCGACAGCCTCCTCGGTCTGTGCAACAAACTCGTCCTCGGCCTGCTCGATCTTGGCCCTTGCCTCGTCGCTCAGATCCTCCTCCAAGCCGTCCTTGCGACCAGCCTGGCCGGGCAGCGCAAACGCAACGCCCTTGGCATTAGCCTTGGTGGCATCAAGGCTCAAACGGGCGTTCTCCACGGCCTTGCGCGCACGGGCAGCAAACTGGATGTTGGTGTTCAGCGTCGTGCTCCAGCCGGCCAGGAAGCGGCTCTGGATCTGCGCATCCTGTGCCAGACGAGCCTCACCAAGCTTCTCGCTGGCGATGGCGTACTTCTCGAGGCCCGTCGCCAGCGGGTCTTCGCTCGAGCCCGTCTGCTCCGAGGTCAGCGTGTGCGAGGCGTTGAGAGCGGCACGTGCAACGGCGTGGCTGAAGGTCTTGGGCTGGCGCTTCGCCGACGGGGGTGCAGTGAGGGCTGCCTGGGCCTCTGCGGGCGAGGTGGCACTGGAGAGCAGGTTGACCTTCTCCGAGACGGTGCGGCCGAGGTCGTTGAAGGACTCGCGGATGTTGGCCGGGTAGTCGTAGGCCTCGTTTGCGTACTGCGACGTGACCTGGAGCATGCTGGCGTGCACCTTCTTCAACGCATCGACGCGCTTCTCGAGCTCAATGTAGTCGGGCGGCAGCTGTGTCTTGTCGTCGACCTGGCCAACCTGCTCTTTGACATACTGCTGCGTCCGCGCCGCCCAGGGCGTGAAGGAGGCGCTGTGGCCGCCGGGTCAGCATCTTGATCTTGGTCTTGGGTGTGCACCTGCAGCGCCGTCTGGGGGCTCTGCCCGGCCCGTCCCTGGAGGACGTGGGGGATGCGGGGGGAGAGAGAGGCCTACGAGATGTTCTTTCCGAAAGCGGAGATCTTGCCGAGGTTGTCCATGGCTGCGTTGGAGGCGGACAGTGGGCGCTGGACGTGTCTGGTGCGGGCAATCGGGTCGTCTGCGTCGACGGCTTCGTTGGATGCCCAGCCAGGTGCTGTTGAAGCGAACATGTGCCTGGCGGCGCCGGCCCTGCACATGATCCATGCAGGTGCGAGCGCGCGCCCGGCCGCGCGCTAGGCCCCGTCGGGACGTTGCTCACTGGTCCCTCTCCTGCTCCTCCTACTCCTCCTTCTTCCCCCCCGCCAGTTGGCTCCAACAGCAGCAGCAGCAACAGCAACATCGAAAGCCGTGCATGGCAGTGCCACTGCATTGGCTGCACACGTACGGACGTCCCTACGTGCCACTCCAAGCAACACCGCTGCAAGGGGACAAGGGAGCGAGGCAGCTTGCGCCAGACTGCCAGCAAAGCAACAACAAGACACCATCGCACGCTGCAGTGATGCCCAAAAGAGACTTCGTCACCACCCACTCATCCGTCGAGTCTGCCACAAACATGTTGTACCTACGTCTCATGTCTACTACATACATAGTCACTGTCCATACACGCTTCACCCACACCATCCAGGCTGCCGTCTGAGGTCTGAGGTCTGACACGCAACAACGCATCCTCCCATCCACTTCGACTCTTGCATACGCCTTGTCTCTCCACATCCTGCTCTTGTACATCAACCCACCCGACTAATCCCCCCTTCTACACCGAGTCCGCGTTGTTGTGACGCATGTCCATCTCCCTTGCGGCAGTGCCCGGATCGCATCCGCCTCGATGTTGAAATTAACATGCAGCACACCACGCATGTTCCACAACATGGCGGGTCGTTTCGCTTCATTCTGCCCCATTTGCTCAAGTGTGCTTCGAGCACCGTTGCATCTATATGGCTTCTGTGCACTGAGCGTGCAGCATGCAGCCGCTGTGCCACCCTGGCCGACCAACGTATCACAGACGCCCTTCGGAATCTCATCAGCCACCACAGTCGCAGGGCTGACCTGACTACAGCGTTTCAGACACTCTCTATTGCGCCATGACCACCCCATCTCCGGGGTATTGGGTATAACGTGACGTAGCGTGATATTGTTCACCAAAGTGTGCGCACAGCGTTTGAGACTTGCAGGCTGTATTGACGTAGAGATGAAACCACTAGGTCATTATAATTCTAGTCCGTAGGTCTCTGCGTTTGTTGGCTTGCTATCGGTTGCGTATCCTGAACTCCAAGTTGGAGAACTGTAGTGGTCGCTGCCTTGTATGCTCGTTGCTGTCACAATGTCTGATGGAGGAGAGTCGCTGATGGTCATGGAACTGAAGATGCCTCTCATCTCACGCAGATCATCCGAAACTTGGTCCTTTGGTGCTTGAGTTCTGTCCTTGATGAAGTCCTTGATTGAGCGAATGATTGGAGGGCAGCCTTCATCGTTGGGTAGCCACCAATCCGAGGGTCCAATTCCCATTGATTCGAGCATTCGGTTCCGGAGAACGTCTGAGTATATATACCTGATGTCATGTCAGTTTCGAGTGATGATCATGGCTATGTTGGTGATAGTCAGAGTGCATCACGGAGAGTTTTAATACATACCCAGCAGCCTCGATCTTAGCAAAGCTTCTACGGCACCAAGACACCGTCTTTGCATCCCTGGGCAAGAACAGGGTCGCAATGGCGAAACAGACTTGCGCCTCCAGGAGAGTACCTGGTGGAGCATCAGGGTACGCGCACATGGCCTCGAAGACCTGTATTGCTTGATACGCCGTTTTGGTGACTTCTGGGCTCAGCGGTTGTTTCAAGGCCATGGATGCGGATATGTTGAACATGAAGATGATTCCCCATGTGTCTAGGAAAAGGTAGTTGGACGTCCATAATGGTTCAGCCCAGATCAGGTCTGGCTCGTAAGGGTTCACAATGTCTGCTGGGTCAGCCTCTCCTGGGATGTGGTGGACCTTGTGGGTTGGATCTAAAAGGGCCGGGCATAAGTCATCCTGTAAACCTTCCACTCGCTGTCTCATGATGGGTAACTGCTGCATAAACTCCTGGGGAGAAATCAGACCTTTACCGGTACGAGCAAACAGGTCGTTGGAGTCCTTGGCGACCAGCCGCGAGTATGCAAAGCGTTCTTCATATTGCACACCCGCATCGTCGGGATTCTCCGCCGCTTTTCGTTCGTAGCACTCGTGCACTGCCACATACCACTCCCGGCCAAGGACTGCCTCTCCGCCAGATTGAAATCCCACAAACAAGTCGAAACGTGTGTACCACAGGATAACCTTGAGCAAAAAGTCCGACTCAGTCATGCTTTGCGGTGTATAAAGCCGAGTAAGCATCTCGAATGCAGCCTTTTGATGGCCCATCAAATTGACCCAGTCGCCAAGCATCTCCTATGAGCACAACGTTAATCACGGACCCACGCCCCTTTAAGAATGTCTTACCTCGATGCTTGCCAGCTGAAGAATTGTGAGGAATGTCGCCAAGCCTTGTTTCTTGTTCTTGGTGATGGAAATGCGCAACCGCGAAACCGACTCATTGTAGAACTGGAGGAAGTTTGACATGCGACCATCCGGTTGCGAAAGAGTGTGAAAGTATGCCGCATAACCTGCTATTGCGTATTTGAGGGGCTCAAACTTCATCGCGCGAGACAGGAAGTCGCCCTTGAAAAAGTTGTGTTCGTCACGTTTCAATGAGTAATGGTGCACTGTGATGTGGGTCTGAAAGTAGTTCAAGTAGAACTGGAGGTCACGAGCCATTGCCGAGCTGGCTTTCGTGACAGGACCAGCCTTGGTGGCTTGTGCACTACCTTTTCGAGATAGCGTTGGACGTACTGTGGGTGGGATTGTCGACGAGGCCTCTGTTGAAGGTGACGTGCTTGGGTCAAGGGTTGACCTTGGGGTGTGAGACGAGTCGCGCAGATCTTGACTTCTCGATGCTGCATCGTCGTCGACATCAATGTCGTCCTCGTCGTATTCTTCATCATCATAGATGGGAGGAAGACGCTCCCCTCCCTCCTCGTCATGATCTTCTGGGGACGAAGCATCGTCGGCAGAAGATGAGGTCTTTCCCGATTTGGAACCACTGCGCGCAGTCTTTTGACCAGACTGCGAATCTGGATATCTGCATTCGCGATTCCCCTTGCGGCATCCTAGAAGAAGAAAATAAAATCAGATGGTGTCCGGTCAAGTCAGTATGGCATGCCAGGACCACTCACGATCACACATTGGGTGGTTTTCATCGCACTATCAGGCATCAGCTCCAGCGCAAATCGAGCAGTACATTGGAAATACCTTGACTCTACGCTGCCTACAAGTAAAGCAGCCACTCCGGGTCCTGCGGTGCTTTACTGGCTCACCAGGGACCAGGCGCCGACGAGTCCGCCCGTTCCCACCAGGCACTGTGCCCATGGTCCCAGATGCGTCGTCGTACTGGTCAGCATAGCTTGTTTGACCCTGGGGCTCTGTGTACTGCATGAAGGATCCAGGGACTCCGGGATGGAAGGGATTCTCTGGCAGTGTGGGCGCGTAGGGACCGTGAGCAGCCATGGAGGACGGCGCATGGTGAAGATTGGGATTGGGGATGGATGACGGGTCGATGTTGTAGTAGTGAGAGGGGATGTTGTGGCCCGGGGGAGGATAGTATCCCGACATGTTGTGATGGGTCTTGGAGGGTTTGTGCAGTGATGAAGTGATAATGGTCGTTGTTGGAGACGGTAAGCTCGCCGCAATAGGATCAACGTCATCCAAGGCCCAGGGCCACCAGGGATTCGGGGGCAGGGATTCTGACGATCGCGCCGTGTTTCGACAATGGCGCGGGCGCACGGTATCAGGTACGGAGGTTCTGAGTCTGGAGGTGCTGATTCACGCGCGAAGATGCATCTACTCGACCCGCAGGATCGAATCCAGTGTTGCGACTGAGGTTGATGCACGCTGAGCGGGTGGTTTGGGCCCTGGCTAGGCCGACCACCAAGCGGCTTTAAATGTCCAGACTATGCCCCCCCCCCGCCGGCGCAAGGTGGATGCGGCGCACGACTGCTGACGATGGGGAGGGAAGTGCAGTGCCAGTCTGAAACTGGACGACGTTGGGGACAGGTGCACAGCAGCCGCAGTTAGAGGTTGTGCGATAGCCGGCCCGTGACAGGAGCCATGGTTCTAGATCGGACAAAGAAGCAATGCTGGCGGCTGCCAGGAACGGACGCGCTGGGCTGGGGCGTGAAGAGCAAGCACAGTATCAACGAATGCTGCACCCAGGGGGGATGGGGCGGGGGGAGAAGCAAGCGCAGCAAGCCGTCAGCAAGCAGCGCTCTCGAGTCTTGCCGTGGCCGTGGGCGATGGCCTGGCCGTGCACGCGTTCTCAGTACATGGACAGTCCTGTACATGGGCGTTTCCGCCTTCCGCGCAGCCGTGGCCTAGCTCGTTGCCATGAATGTATCGACTAGGTACGGACTGCACCTCGGTGCTGTCCATCAAATGCCTAGAGCAGCCATGCTGCGGGAGACCATGTACTCTGCCTGTACATACATACGTCGAAGCACCCTGCCACGGCGGCCGCAACGGGTCGCTCTCGAGACCCCGTGCGAAGTGGTCCACCAGCACCAGCACCAGCACCAGCCCCAGCACCACCCGCAGAGGGCCTGATGGCGGAACGTTCGCTCCAGCATGCCACATGGGGCCAAGATCCCCGTCGATGATCCCGCCTGTTGACTCGTTCAGGCGTGCTCTCTGCCCCCATGGCGGGTAATGTTGTATGATAGCTATATGTAGCTATACCTGGGCCGGGGTGATTTGCAATTGCTCGCTCGACTCCTCGATCGCCTTTGCAGGTGGTCAAGGGGAGCGTGTGGGGCCTTGGGCAGAGCCATCGCACACTGGCCTGCTGTGCTGAAAACGGCCATCCGAGTTTGTCTAGTGCTCGCACTTGGGCGCGCCTCCAAGTGAGGGCGCTGCTCGATTGTACATATGGACAAGGGCGCGATGCTATGGTATCCAGACACGGCTCGCCCGTCTGGGTGAATGCTCCGATGCACCAAGCGCTGCAATCATGTGCCCGGTGCATCCTTGCGCTGTCGAGCCTCATTCATTCACGCGTCCTGTCGAGCAGAGGGTCAGTCCATGTCGTTGGCTGCGTGTCCGTATGTGTGTACACAGTAGACACAGCTAGAGTACCATGGAGTCGCAAGGAGCAGCCAGGCAGAAGACATGGGCCAGCCATGCAGCGCCACCGGCTCCTTCACACTGAGTCAACGGGTGCCGTTGACGGAAGATTCAACGCCCTGTTGCTCCCATCTGCTCCCATCACCGTCCAGGACCCTGACCCGCGGTACTCCTAGACTCCCTGCATCTCCCCAAGGCTTGGAGACGCCACGAGAATCTGCACACCGACGATGCTGTGGGCTTGACGCGGGAAAGATTGGCGCCACCCACTCCACCATGGCATGATTAAGATCACCCAACAGACGCCCTGCTCTAGGGCCTGATTGGGGCGCCGCATAGCACCGGCCTGTTGTAGAGTATTGGCTTCGAGAGCGTGTCCGGCGTTCCCTTGAGTGCAAAGTTGCGAGCGCCCTCGTTGATGACATGGCACGAGTCGTGTGTACCAGTCCAGTGTAATCAGGCCGTCCCAAGTCGAGTGGGCAGCCATGCTGCCTGGCCTGGCCTGGCTGTGGCCCGTCTTGACAGAATAGATGAGGAGACCCTCACGCTGGGGAGTCGACATGTGGTGACCATGCTCCTCCTTACACACCATCACCACCGGTGACGAGTCCTCTACACCAAGCAGAGCACGTCGGCTGCTGTGACGACGCTGCCGCTGGCCGCTGACTGGGGGGCCCAGCGGGAGGTCGTGCAGTTCTGTACGTCATGCGAATGGTGGAGCTGAGCGGGCCTCTCATGGTTTGACACAACTTAGCGGCCACTCTACGCCTGAGGCAAGCTGACGAAGACTCGATAGGCCGTGCGACGTCTGACGAAACTCTCGAAATTGGCCCTTGTCGCAAATACACTGCGTTTGAGCAAATGCTACCTACTGAGCATTGGGCGCAGGGCTGATGCAGGTGGTGGCCGCCATTGTGTGGGGAGGCGGTCCATGGCCCTGCCTGCAGTTCAGAGTCTCAGACCTCTGGATTCTTGCATCTTGAATGTCGAGTGAGGTCCGAATTCCAATCGCACAACTCCATGGCATCGGGGCCCCACGTGAAAAGGCACAGGGTTGATGCCGTCTGTGAAACCTCGCCATCGGGCTGAACACTTTGACACCGGGCCAAAAGCCAGGTTGAAACCTTCCGCTGCCGCTCACCCGTCGTTCGTTGACTGCTGCTCATTGCCTGTCACGGCATGGCCTCACCGGGCAATTACACATCTGACAACTGGTCGTAAACTCTAATAAATGGACCTTTGTGCCACCAATCTCAACCTCACCTTGTCTGATTGTGTGTTCCGCGACAACTCCGGTCGGTCTGCCATGTACGTTCCATGCTACCTCCCGCCGCAACATTGACCCGACGCGCTGCCTCTACCACAGCTTCCTCGACTGCTGCTCGGGCGACACTCGCTCGCCGGTCAGAAAACTATTCGCAATCGCATCGACTGCCCAGGGGAGAGCTAGCGTGCGGCCCAGGCCACTGATCCGGATGGAGACATGGGAGCAAACATGGCATGGCTCCATCGACATCCACAAAGCCAATTCCTTCCAGAACCAGTAGGCCCCAGTACACCTCATTTCCGACAAAAGCAACGGCAAAGAACAACACAGCTGCTGCTATTGGTGGAATCCCACCGCCTACCCAAAAGTCGATAGCACAATCCTCGTGCTTAGTACCGGCAACTTGGTTCATCTGACGGTGGTGGTTGCACTTCTTCATCAGTGCTCAATCTTTCGAATGCTCCACGGATCACCGCTCGAGACCTAGTCATGCTCGTTCCGGCCATCGCGATATGTGAATTGTGTTATGCATTCTCGACCTCATCTACAATGGCCATGCACAACTGCTTTCACATCCCGGTGAAACCTCCCCATTTCGGACCTTGGGAAGTCCGAAAGGCGAGAGTGTTGATTGTAATAACAAGATGCCGCCCTATTATGACCATCTTATAGCCTAGGAGTCCACATGTCGTTTTGTACTCCCAGCAATGAGGTTACTAAGATCTGACCCCCTCAAACGAAAATGCTCGCCATTGATTCACAGTATACATACCATGTAGAATCGTGAGTGCAATTTGTAGTCGGTGATTTCTGAGCTGTTTCGGTGCACCTGGTCAGATACAGTTCACACTACCATATGTAGGTTGTATCCAAAGCATGTAATCACATTTCTCTTTCCAAAAGACTAACAACATCTCACCACCGGACACCACCCTCCGAGGTGCGTCTCAAGTGCCTATACACCACAACGCTAGATCCTGACCCTCCCCCCCGCCCCTCCCATCAACCGTCTCCACAGGATCCTCCTAGAGTACGCACACACCACACCACACCACACGTCCGCGGCTCAACATGCCCGCACACCGGCTTTATTACCTTGTCCTCCACATCAACCCATGGCTTGCCAAAAGATGGAGAAAGAAAAAAAAATTGAGAACCCTGGGCGAGTTCCTTTGCTGTAAATCCCCCTCCCCCCCTTTTCTTTCCCCACTCTCGTCGTATGATTTTGTACTCGGGTGTGGCGGCTGTACCAAATGTTCATGTGTAGAGCCTCGGCTTTGAGTCCCGTAGGTACCCTGTCGTACGAGAGAGGCTTCCTGCGTATACTATAGCAGTCTAGGAGGTTAAAGAGTGCTTTCGTTCGTATAGGAATACGCTGTACGAGGTGTTGGGCACATGTCACTACGTTTCTACTAATACCCCCTGATCCTAATCCCCAAGGAGACTGTTCGTTAGTGTTACCTTGTGACGATCGAGAAACTCATCAAGAAGCATGTGAACATGTACTGTGGCCCCAAGCAGATGTGTCTTTGTTATTAGGACTGCTAGAGTGTCCATGCTGCCACATGATCCATATGGGTAGCGCAGCATGTTCTTATGTGGCATGTTCCAGCCGCCTTGCTATCTTCCAGGTATGACATGTCGTATACTGCTGCATATACACAGGAAAGAGTCGTAGATGTCGTCGATATGCTAAGCACCTCCAGAAGAGCTGCTCATTGCCCCACAGCTGTTCTCCCCTGCGCCTCCGTTGCATCGAGATGCAAATATGCCAAACGCCAGTAATCACAAAAAGCAAACAAAGAAGTAATAGATGATACCATCGCGCCCATCGCTTCCCAACTAAACCAAACGCGACAGTGCATAACAGATACTGGGTAAATTTGAGATTCGCAGCAACAAAAATGAAGTGACGGCCCCGCGATATTCAAGGAATGGGTCATGGCCGTCCGTGTGGATGCTAAGGAGGGGTATATGGAAGAAAGAGTGAGACTGCTAACGAGGATAGAAGCATGAGGCTCAGGCGACAGGCTGTGCTATTGGCACACCTTCCACATCTGCGGAATCTGCGCTGTCTTTGTTTGTTTCGTGGACGCCCTCTCCTCTGCATAACGGACAAGAGTTACGACCGGTTGTCAACCACTGATGATGATTAGCACGGGCTGTGTTGACATTGGATAGCAAGCTTGCTTACCTGATCAATGCAGATCTTGTGGAACAAATGCTCGCATTTGACCAGCTTCCGCGCCTCCTCTTCCACTTCAAAGTCACAAAGACATACAAGACAACGGGCATCGGCTGCAAGGCTCAATGTCTCGCCGCCCTCAATTGCATCCGCAATCAAGGTTCCTGGGACACCTCTTATGCGGAACAAGCCAGGCGCGGAAGCTACGTCTTCCTCACTTGCTACCGGAGGTTTCGCAGGGCCCAAGATAGACGAGAGTAGCATCATATCCTCGTAGGTAGGTGAATCTGTGAAGAGGCTCGGGGTGGTAAGAATGGGGTGGTTTTCTGGGTAGCTGCCGCCAAGGACATAGATGATCCAACTTCTGGACCCTTCGCCAGGGTTGTCGTCCGGTTCAACGACACCCCTTCTTCTAGGTGCACCAGACCCGTAGCGAGTAAAGTCGGACTCACTCAAACGGCGCGGTCTTGCACTACGATTCGGGGACTGTGGCTCTTCTACAGTGGGCTCAAGAGATGACCCAGTAGTCCTAGGCGCGAAACTCTCTCGCCGCGAAGGTGCAGTCGACTGTGTTGTGGGTGAGGGAGGAGAGGTCGATGTTGCCGGTGTGGTAGTGCCGGATGGCTCCGTAGAGAGGCCTAGCATGGTGGCTGGAGTGGAGGGTGGCGGGAGCGGGCCTGTTGGAGAGTCTGCAACCGACGCCCAGGGAAGCGGCCGGTCCTGTGCATGTGCGCGATGATGCCGTTGGCTGTCGTAATTGGAAGGGAAGTTGAATCCGCCCATAGAAGCACGTCGGCGGTGGCTGAAGCGTGTGCCGTTCTGTGGAGGCCGTAGTATGTGATCATTTGCATCGCCTGGTGAAGTCGGTGGTGTGGGGAAGCTGGAAAGAGCGTCCAGGAAAGGTGGAATGTTGCCATCGTCTTGTCCTGTGCCTGCGCCCGGAGTGATAGATCGGATGCCTACAATGATGATGGGCACCATGCGGCCCTCACCTCCTTCCTCTCCATCCTGCCCAGCGCTCCCAGATGCACTACCTCGGCTCCCAGCTCGAGTCCCCGTCCTGCTCTCAGTAGACGTCCCAAACCTGAACATTCTGAAGAAGTTGAGCGGGGCAGGAGTTCCTCCCGCGGTGTCACTGCTCTCCGGGCCTTCGCTGCCCCTCAACGCAGATGCTATGCTGCCATTCTGTAGTGACTCGAGGAAGGTATCGAAGGTGCCGTCTCGTGTTGCCGGCTGGTTGTCGTCGCCCACTAACGAGGCTGCAGTTGCGGCTGCGGCGAGGGACAGCAACCGTGACAGCACATCAGCCTGGTCTTCGCCTCGTCGCCGCCGCTCGACTCCCCCAAGCTGATCCTCGTCGTTCCACATGGACCGTCGCCGGCGGGGGGAGCCTATCATGTTCCGCAGCCGCCGTTGCGTGGGCATCAAGGACAGGGCCCGGCCATCTCGACGCAGCGCACTCGAGGAGGCGAGCGACCTGGGGCTTTGCCCATCGCCCCCTTGGCTATGAGCGTTGTTCCTCAGCAGCTGGTCGAAGTCGAAGCCAAGGTCAGGCACCTGCACGCGTGGCAGGAAAGACCCTTGGTCGTCAGTGGGGGTCCTGCGCAGGACAGAACGGGCAGGCGCTGGGCGGTCGCGGGCTCGCAAGGGGGACAAATCACGCGGGGCCTCCAAATTGCGGGCAGACAGCGAGGGTCGGCGGTGCAGTAGGCCTGAGATGGAGCCCAGTGACGAGCGGGCCCGCCGCAGCCGTGAGCGTGGGCGGCTAGGCGGAACAGCAGCCTCGAGCGGCGATGGTCCAGCATCGGGGCGCCCAAAGTGCGAGGAGAGGCGGTGGAAGGGGTTTCGGCGGGCGCCGGGGCTCGATGGCGCCGGGGTTGGCGGAGAGAACAGCGTGGGCAGGCCGTCGTGGTCTGCCTGCTGCTGCTGCTGTTGCTGGTGGTGGTGGTGAGACTGGGACGGGCGGCTCAGCAGCAAAGGCGCCCACGACGACGGGCGGGCTCTGCGACGGGGCGGCGGCTCTGCATGACCGGAGGAGTTTGCCTGCCCCATGGTGTGCGGGCGGCCGGCGAGCAAGACGCGCCTCGAGGGGATTGATGGAGGGTGGGAGTGGTGGAGATGGGCGCGCTGCACAGCTGCCGGCGCGAGGTGAGGTTCGGCGGCGGCAGGCGTCGTCTATGGCGCAGAGCCGAGCCTTGTCCCAGTCCGAGCAAGTGCTATATATGTCCCCAGCTACTCCACACCCATAGGCACGACCAAATCTACAAATGGACCTGCTTCCTACTACCTATACTCTAGGCATACTCTAGGAGCCACTCTACCTAGGTACACAGAGTACCTACCCACTTGGTCTCCCATGCGCGCCAACGGCATCGAATCGACGGACGGTGCTGGCTTCTGCTCGTGACCGAGACCTTTCACTCGCCCTGGCGTGGCCGCCTTGCGTGCGCCCAGGATTTGCTCGCCCTCTGCACAACACACCGCCATGCAGCATTTCGCCTCGCAGCTGCGCAGCGAACAGCAGACAACGCACTCGGTGCGCGCGTCCCACTACAGGAGAAAACGAGCCGCCAAGAGCGACCCAGCAGACGTCGAGGCGTCATCAGCCAGTCCAGAGCCTCAGGGCAAATCCAGCTCGCGCCAGCAGTCGCATCAGCAGTCGCACGCGTCTTCGTTTGCGTCGGCAGAAATAGCCCAGCTGCGTCTTGCAGGCCTCCTGCCCGAAGACGACGATCAAGTCCCTGCAGCGCCGTTTCCTCATGCACCTGCTAGAGCAGCTCGCGCACACTATGGCCACGCCAAGGCCCACGAAGACATGGCCAAATTGCCAGTGCCTTTGTACGCTGTCCACAATGAGTCAGACACGCGCTACATCCAGGGCCAGAGGACCGCGACTGCGTTGAAGAAGACACATCTCGATGTCGTGTCCACGCTCATGCACACCTGTCTTCTCCGCGGCGACTACATACGTGCTGGAAGAGCATGGGGCCTCATCTTGCGCACCCAGGTCGCTGGCGGCCATCCCGTCGATCCACGCAATAACGGCCGCTGGGGAATCGGTGCCGAAATATTGCTCCACCGTGAACCTCAAACTGCCAGCATGCAAGGTAACCATGTTCTAGACGCATCCCGAGTATCCGGAGACGACATCTTCTCTGACGAAGGCTTCGAGCTTGCGCGAGAGTACTACGAACGTCTGATTGTGCAGTACCCGCACCGCAGGTTCGCACCCACTGCCACTGACGAACGCACCTTCTACCCTGCCATGTTTTCTCTGTGGATATTTGAGGTTTGTGAGAAGAGTAAACGTGCCAGAGCAACGCTCCGGGATCGACCCGCGGAACCGCCGGGCATGTACAGGAGCGCATCTATAGACAGTATCTCTGGTCCTGATGACGAAGACACAAACGCTAAAGAAGAAGCCATACGAGTGAAAGAACTGGCTCATGCATTGGAGATTGCTGAGCGGCTTGACCGTCTTGTCGTCTCACCACCCTTTGACAAGCAAGTCAGCTTGCTACAACTTCGCGGACATGTGAGCCTCTGGTTGAGTGATCTCATCATCGGAAAAATGACATTTGACGAGGATTGGGATATGGATTCTTCTTTCGAGGACAGCATCGATCAGTCCAACTTGCCCAAAGAGGGGCATAACCGACTGATCAATGCTCAACGCGAGCTCCTTCAAGCTCAAGGCTTCTTCACGCGTGCTGAAGCGCTCGGTGCCCGAGGACAAACTGCAACAACGTCGAGCATAAACATCAGATTAAGGGAGGTTGCTCGACGTCTGAAAGAGCCGCATGGCTGAGGGGTGAATTGAAGGTCTCCCTTACTTCTGATCACGATACGGTTGCATTCTTCTGGGGCCGGTTGGACCCCGTGCATATTCTGGCGTCTGAGCGAACTATACCCCTCCTTTTAAGAGATCCAACGAAATTCCATGACCACGTCTGCTTCTAATTATTCACTATACTGCCCTGACTTGGCCTGATATACGTTTCCCTCCTTGTGTCAAGGTCCTGTCACACTGGACCGAGAGGTTTGCATATGAGATGAATCCTGACATCTCCACTGCTAACGCTCACCTCTCAGACGTTCCGCGCATGTTAATCCATGATCATGTGTTATTACGGCTTTACGAGCTTTACTATAATCCATGCTGCCTCTTTGAATCCAGTCGAAACACAAACACCAATCATCGCTCGCCAGAGTTCGATAGATTGACAAGGAAAGAAACCGTCCGGTCTCAAAGCTAACACTGGGGCGCACCACAGATCTTCCTCACATTCTGCGGAACAAAAGTTTGAGTATCACTACTGCACGTACGTGCTGTTCCCTCATCGACACAAGCCAAGGGGCCGACTTTAAGAGGCGTACCGGACATCCAGGTAGATCTTTTCGAAGTGTTAGTCGACAACATTATAGATCAACAGAGATATTGAACATACCCCCCACATGCCCAAGTATGGCTAATCTGATAATACGCCTCCTCCTGTGGTCCCCTCAGATCAAACAGCAATTTCCGATTGTCGACTTCGCACTCGTTATTATTTGGTATGACAGAACCAGCTGCGGTACATTGAGCGCCGTTGATGACGCTGTCGACAATGGCGCTGGTGTTGGTGAAGTTAGAGCGCAGGGTGAATGATACTTGGGCTGATGTTGGTGAGATGGAGAGGGTATAGGCGGAGAGGGTGTATGAGGTTGGTGTACAGGAGTCCTCGGCGTTGGGGAGGAGGGGGGAGGGCAGACCAAAGGTGGTGGTAGAGAGGAGAAGTGTGGTGAGGATGGAGAGGTAGAGCATTGTGGTGGTGAATGGATAGAGAACTTGAGGCACTGAGAATGTAGTGACTAGCGGTAGTAAAGATAATGGACAAGTGATGTTAGATGGGATCTGAGCAACAGACGGGCTACATATGTACTATGAGCAATTTCAAATCGCCATCAACGGCTGCTTCATAACCGGAATCGCAATCGAAGGGGGCTGTACTGGAACACAAGAAGAGCATGTCCAGTCAACCAAGCGGCTGAGAAGCCTAATGGTAAGCTTACCACGGGCGTGGTCTTCGGCGCCACCAATCGTGCAGAGAGTACCACAATGTATGTCTAAGACACATGGCACGAGCTGCCTGCGAAATGCCTATCATGTTGCGATGCTTGTTCAAGAATTCTAGCTTACTGTTAGATATAGGCGTGGACTAGGCAGAAGAATGGGCCAAAGATAGCCACGCTAATAGGGTTCGACTCGATACACAACAGGTCAGAGGCTCATGTGCGGCCTTGATGCGTCCAATCGGGTGCGCAAGCTCAGAAGTCGGGTTCTTCTAGCACTCTCTCGGAATATGATTCAGGTGATGTTGTGTTGCACGTGTACCGCATTGATATGGAATGTTGCAGTCGTCAATGCATGCGTAGTGTGCTAGAACGTATGAGCAGTGAGTATATGGTCGATGTACAATAGTGAGAGACGAACGCAGGGCTTGGTGGTACGTCATTGGTTGCTGTTGCGAAGCGAAAGACCAGGATGGCAAGGGTAACGTCGCGGGGAGAGGGCGTCCACTCGCGAGCATCGTCATTTCTGGCCTCTAGGTAGCTACCAGCACTCATGCCAGTGTAAACGCGCCACGCTTCGCCCGGCACAATGGACATCACGCCTGTCTTCAATCAGGTGCTGATCACACATGACGCTCAGCCTCTTCAGCCTCCTATCTTTCGCGTCGAGGCCTTGGACGAGTTTCTCCAGGAAGCATACCGCATTGTAGGCCACGTGGAGCGCTGCACACATTTGAGCATGGAGCTGACTTGCACCAGCGCACACACATTACCAAGCTTCATAGTGACCTAAAGTCAATACGGCAAAGCTATCTATCGACGGCGCATCCTCCCCGACGAAAGCAGTTTGTGCGCTCCAGCGCGTCGACGACCTCGGACAAAGACCCCAGATACCTCACAGACGCAGAGCGCGCTGAAATCGATGCCCAGGCGAAGCAGTCTTTGCGGGATCTGAATTACGCAATTAATACACTACGAGACGCAGAGCAGATACGACAGACGACCGAGTCGCAGGTTGCCCTCAGGAAGCGTGCGAAGCAGGGCCTGGGAGCGTTGGGACGATGGGCGGCGGGCGGTGCGATCACGGCCAAGAGCGTCGATGAGACGCTCGAGGAGGCAAAAGCGAACAACATCAAGGCACACAGGGAGAGCATAATCTGGTCGCTGCAGAACCAGCTCGAATTATGTGGGCGCTTCCAGAGCAACATGATGGAGATTAGGCTCCTGCGAGAGGTGGAGAAGAGCAAGAGCGTGCTGTATAAGACGCGAGGAACGGGTCCAAGCACTCATGATAATGATGCTGGTGGTGCAATGGGAAGCACAGGAAGCACGGGAATGAGATTGGGCTCTTCTTCTTCTTCTTTTCGCGCCACAGACGATGCGAATGCAGAGGTACTTGAGAAGCAGCTTGATCCCGAGCAGCTGCAGCTCTTTGCGCAAGAGAACCAGGACATGTTGAAGCAGTACGAGGACCAGCTCGACAAAGTTCGGTGGGTGCAGGCACTGTCCAGCAACTCTGCCGCGTGCATTGGCTAACAGTGTACACAGGGCTACGGAAAAGTCGCTCATGGAAATCTCCGAGCTACAGTCTACGCTCGCCAACAACCTCAGCGTGCAGTCGGCACACATCGACCAGCTCGTGGAGGACTCGTTCAACACCACGGAGAATGTCGGGAGCGGGAACAAGGAGCTGAAGCGCGCCACGGAGCGAGGGAGCACTGCGCAAAAGGTCTTCTGGGCGACATGTGCCTTTTGCGGGACGCTGGTGCTGTGGGACCTGTTCGTTTGAAGTCGGCAATTGCATTGTCCCAGTGTTGTAAATCAGTTGCACGTGAGAGGCCCTGGGAGGCGTGTGGGGTGGGCGCGTTTGACCCGGCTTGACATCATGTCAGCCGTGGGCCTCGGCTTGTCCTCGCCATGCGGCGGCACTGCACCAGCGGCAGGGCGCTCATAAAGCACGCCGCCTCCAGAGCTGCGGCCGGGGATGCAGGTGCACGTACAGTCTGTATTCTGGAAAAAAGCCCGTGTCTCTTGAGGGCGCCCCCATTCTCCGCACCCCCCGTCTCCCGCCAGCCGCACGCGCCTTCCAAAGACAGACTGCGGGGTTAGCCTCCCCTAGGCGGTGAACCCGGGCGTGTCCCACGTAGCCGTCAGAGCGCGCGGCGGGAGTGACTGCACGCCGCCGCCATGGCCGTTGCCTCTTCCTCTGCACCACCTGCTGCCTCGACTCCAACCTCTGCGTCCCCCCCATCCTCGCAGCCCTCAACCCAGTCCCGTCTCACCCAGATCTCCGCCCACATCACTCCAATGGCTGCCACTTCCTTCAACGCGGACGTGGTCCCGCAGGCGCCAGAAGACCCGCTGTTCGGGCTCATGGCCGCGTTCCGTCGCGACGAGGACCCCAACAAGGTCGACTTGGGCATTGGCGCCTACCGTGACGACAATGCAAAGCCCTGGATTCTGCCCGTCGTCAAGAAGGCCGACGAGCGGCTCCGCAACGACCCCAACCTGAACCACGAGTACCTGCCCATTGCTGGTCTCGCCGAATTCACATCAGCCTCGCAGAAGTTGGTCCTCGGTGGCGAGAGCCCCGCCATCAGGGAGAAGCGGGTGAGCATCACCCCACCCATTCCCACCATGTCATGACCTGGGCTGACACAGCACCATCAGGTCACCAGCCTGCAGACCATCTCCGGCACCGGTGCCGTGCACCTGGGCGCCCTCTTCCTCGCAAAGTTCTACAAGACCAAGTCTGAGCGCACCGCCTACTTTTCAGACCCAACATGGGCGAACCACTTTCAGATCTTCTCCAATGTGGGGCTCCAGTACAAGACATACCCGTACTTCTCCAAGGAGACCAAGGGCCTCGACTTCGAGGGCATGATCAGCACAATACAGGGCGCACCCGAGGGTAGCATCATCCTGCTCCACGCCTGCGCTCACAACCCCACCGGTGTCGATGCCACACAGGAGCAGTGGAAGAAGATTGCACACGTCATCAAGTCCAAGAAGCACTTCCCCTTCTTCGACACGGCTTACCAGGGCTTTGCATCTGGCGATCTAGCACAAGACGGCTGGGCAATTCGCTACTTTGTAGAGCAGGGCTTCGAGCTGTGCATCGCTCAGTCGTACGCCAAGAACTTTGGTCTATATGGCGAGCGTGCTGGATGCTTCCACTTCGTCACCTCACCGTCGTCTGATGCCGAATCTACCATCGGCCGCATTGCCTCACAACTCGCAATCCTCCAGCGGTCGGAAATCTCGAATCCCCCTGCCTATGGTGCCCGCATCGCATCCACCGTCTTGAACGACAAAGAGCTCTTCGCTGAGTGGGAGGAGAATCTCAGGACAATGTCCGGTCGCATCAAGGAGATGCGTACGGCACTTCGCAGCAAGCTCGAGGAGTTGGGCACACCAGGAACGTGGAACCACATCACAGACCAGATTGGCATGTTCAGCTTCACAGGCTTGTCTGAGAAGCAGGTGCTCAAGATCCGCGCGGACTCACACGTCTACATGACTAAGAATGGGCGCATTTCCATGGCTGGTCTGAACACGCACAATGTCGACTACTTTGCAAAGGCTGTCGACAAGGTGGTCCGGGAGACGTAATAGACGAATAGCATTAGGAAGATGTCCACTGTCACGAATACATGAAGCACTATCTAATGAATGACATTTGTAGAGGCCGTTGATTCATCTCTTGTTTGTGTAGGTAGTTATAGAATACATGACATACCACGTCTATGCTAGGAAATCAATCTTACTTGAGATACTCAACATCGTATCGAACATACCAGTAGTACTTGCATCCCCTCTGCGAGTCCAACTCATCGAGGCCAAGCGTGATGTATCAACAGAGTCTAAATAATCTCCTTGACCCCCTTGGAATGACTAAAGCGTGCAAAATGAGCCCCAACGCTCCATGCCTTCTTCTTGAGCAGGATCCCTCGTCCCACCCCGTCCCCACCTCTCCCTTGTCCACGGCCATACAACGCCTCTCCACGCCTTGCTACCTCCTTACCCAGACTTCTCGTCTTGGACGTACTCCCCTTGGCCCCCGTATATTTGCCCAATATCCGAGCGTGTGAGACGGGTATTTGTGGCAACGCGGTCATTGAGTTTGAATGGGAGAGGGATTGGACGGGGGAGATGCAATGTAGATTTGACTGTGGATGTATGTGATTTGGGTTGAGAGTGAGGTGGGGGTTAGTTTGGTTTAAAGGAGTGTTGTTGTTGTTGTTGTTGTTGTTGTTGTTGTCATTGTTATTTTTGTGGTGTTGGTAGTCCCAGGATGAAGGTTGGATGCCCTGGAGGGGGAGGGAGAGTGTGCTGCTGTTGTTGCTGTTGTTGTTGTTGGCGGTGCTGGTAGTAGTAGAGGAGTAGGGGGAGGGAATGGTTGGTACGGGGGGTTGCTGTATGTGAGGCTTTGGGGGTTGAGTAGTTGGCATATCCGCGCGAGATGAGTGGGGTCGTTGAGGGGTATTTTGCTGTGGTGAGGGGGAGCGGCTGAGGTCTGGCGACGAGGAGTTGTGTATCGCGTGGAGAGGAGGGGAGAAGGTGGTGAATGAGGGGCTTAGGGCTGATATTGGAGAGTATGGTTGTGTGGTGGAGTCGGTGATCTTCTCTTCTTCGATGTGTTGCTCGTTTGTTGTCGGCTGCGCCATGCGGAAGGCTGGGTGTTCGGACAGTGGTGGTGGTGATGGTGGTTCGAGTTGGGAGCGTAATTGCAATGTCGAGCGTGATTCGGTTGGTATGAGTGTGGGATTCATTCGATCAGATCCAAGACTTGGTAGAGACAGACTGAGTGTTGTTAGAGGTCGGCTGGGCATGGGCTCGTCGAGAAGAGTGCGTGATGAGTTTTTGTACGTGACGCCCGAAAGTCTCGGTGATGCGGATCTCGAACGTGGATCTTGAACGAGTTCCACATTGGTCTGGTGACTGGGCACGTTGAGTTCCGATATGGATCTTGTTGGAGCACTACACGTTCTTGCCTTTTCTCGCTGTAGAATAGTTGTGATAGGAAGGTCGGATGAGTGCCTGTACACAACCGGCGATTCGGATTCGACGACGTTCCCTAAAGACTTGGTGATAGATCTCACCTCAGATGCAGTCGTGTTGGTCGATGTGTTTCGCGAATGTGAAAGTTTGCTCGACATTCTGTTAACGTGGGGGAACATCATCGTCGCCTCGATACTGGAGCGTACAGAGCCACTGTCATACGTCTCGTCTGGTATTGACTCCTCGTGGAGAGGGCGTGGCAAACGTAAAGAAAGTGGTCGAACAGGTTCCCATACAAGCGACTCGCTCATCAGGTCTATCAACTGTGGCTCGCAGTCCTGCGCGTCCCATTCTTGTAGCACTTCCCCCACCCAGGTGTTTTGCGTACACCTCAGTTTCGACAAGTATGCGCTGCATGCCTGCGTATTTGACAACGGATGGCCGTAGTCCACCAGGTCTTCCAACGTGGTAGCAAACTCGACGTTGAATTCGGCCATGGTCGCATACTGGTCGATGTGTAGGTTCAAAAAGTGACAGAATGCATGGTGGTATGCTTCAAACTTGAAGGATGCAAAGTGCTCATCCAATGCTTCAAGTATGTCTTGCGCAGATCGATTCGATGGTGGCAGAGGTGGTCCTACTTCAAAGAGGTCTAGCATGACTTCTTCGGTCAGGGACAGGTATATGTCAAGTTTCGCCTCGCGGTCATGTCGCACCCATGCTCTTCTTTCTTCAAGTAGGCTGGGTTGTTTGGTACTCGTCTTTTCTGGCATAGGCATACTGGCTTCGCCGTTGCAATATTTCCATGTCCCTTTGGTTTCCAAGGCGAACTTGACACCGCGCCGCCATCGCGAATATTCCGCTCCTGTGGCATCGAGTCGTAGAATGGGAACTCCCGGTAGCCGTGGCGAAGTGGGTCTCTGCATTGTAGTGACGCCTGTTGGCTTTGATAGAACACGCTTCCTGCTGCGAAACGGCTGTAGTTATCTTGGACTGCTGCTGATTATCCCTCCAGCTTTACTCAAAGTCTGTATAATACATGAAATAGTCGTGTAAGGCTCGAGGTACGCACACGCCTGGCTGGCGGACTTATGGCTGTCACAGTCGACCAAGAGGTTGTAGCGTGACTGCCGTGAAAGCACAACACACAAAGAACAGAAGAAACGATGATCAGGTGCTTGCGCGTGCAAAAAGTACCAGAACAATAACCAGTGACCAATCCTCCGGCATGACAGACAGCAGCACGACGATTATATCGCTGGCCCCTAAGCCATCGCCGCATGCACAAAGGACAAACCGGGAACCAATGCATCGTCAAGCATTCACCTTGTCCACCCTCCTCGGGATGGCGTTCTCGCGCAGGGGCCCCCTACAGTCAGCCCTGGGCTACAGGCTGCATCCTTTCTCACCATTGCCGTCAGATGTGCTGACTTGTATGTACAAGGCGATGCGGTCAGCAGTGTGGTAGGCGTAATGCAAGGTTATCGATTGCCTTGGGCGCAATGTTTATGCCGGCGTCGAATACTGGAAAACCGCAGCAAAGTCCCTCGTTGAACACAATATGTACTTCTCGTCTCCATCGGACTGTTTCGGCTGGTAGCCCAACGCGAACCGCTGCACTGCACCACGTCGTCTCGGAGTTGTATTTCTGCAGGTTACATACGTCAAGCCAATCGACGGCTGACTACAAGGCGGCTGAGTGAGCATCATTGGTTGTTAGGCCCGGCATCGTCGGGGGTCCAGGTTTTGTGCTCCAACTTCGAAGTCCGAAGACGCATAGTCATCGGCAACATAACGTCAGTTGGACGAAGGGTATCGCAGGCAGACACACGCTCCTGAGAGTCTCGTTGAGTATTGGTGCGGTTCCTCCGGATGTTAATTTAGGGATCAGACGGATTGAGATGGCTACAAGGACGAGAGCACAATGAAGGCTGGTGGCGATTAACAGCCACAAGAATCCAGACCACGCAGTTGTCCTTGCAACGGAGTTAGGGGAGGCGGAAGAGGACGAGGAGCGTAAGTACTTTATCTAACGCACCTCGGCAGAGACCATGCTTGTGCCCGTTGTCAGCACTTGGGTGACCCAATCTTCTTGGAGCTAGCTTTCTACATTACCCGCATACACCGCAATTCCTTCGCTCGTTCTGCATGTCTGGAATATAATGTAGCTTTTGAAACATATTTCCATCGAAGTACAGCAGTACAAGATCACTACAGGCGTTGTGGCGGAGTGGTTATCGCGCAAGACTAGAAATCTTGTTCCTTCGGGAGCGTCAGTTCGAATCTGGCCAACGTCGTATTTTTTGATTTCGTCGGCACCAGGGAGCCCCGACGGGAGGAGCAGCGGGCGTTATTTTTTTGCCAGCCTTTGAATCAACACTGCAAGTAACAACGCCACATCAACAAACCACGTTTCCAACATGCCGCCCCGACCATTCCCATACCCACTGCGTTTGGGCAACGATATTTGCAAAATCCCCAGAATCCGTGCTATCATTACATCGGCAAGGAGCGATATAGTATCACCCCCTGCATTAGATAGATTTATGCGCCGCATCTTCACCCCTCCTGAGATACGGTATTTCTGGCATAAATTTGGGGACCAGGCGCAGCTCCGTGACAGAACGGGCACTGTGTCGCAATTTCTTGCTGGAAGGTTTGTTTGTGCATTTGATTGTTGTGTTTTTTCCCTCCAAATACACTAAAATACTACATTGTTTTGTCATTTACATCACACTGATTTTTTCCCATGACAGATTCGCCGCAAAAGAAGCATGTCGCAAAGCCTGTCCTCAATTCGACAGGGATAATCGGGCTTTTCAGCAGATTATGATTCTGCCCGTTACGTTGAACGACAACTATCTTCACACGTCGCGACCCCAGGCCCTGATACTCGATGCGCCGTTCCAGATGATGCAGGCAGAGTCCTCCAAGGATAGCGGGAGCCCAAACGAGGATCTGGATATGCCCCCAGGCCAGCTTTGCGAAGTTAGCATCAGCCATGATGGCGACTATGCGACTGCGGTTGCCCTTGTTCCGGAATTGCAAACTCCATCGCCATTGTACGTATCAAGGATTGGTGATCTCCTTTATTCTACTGGCAGCAATGCAGCTAACGAGTTCCTAGAAACGTAAATGGAGCTTCTGATAACAAAGTCCGTGACAACGCGGAGTAGAGCTGTCTTTACGACAGAAATACGTCTACCATGTACCGTGATGCTCCAGCTCGGAACGTGTGGAGTTCCGGATGTATTGGCCTGTGAAAGGTCTACTGTACTACATGGGCCACTCGAGGGGGCGGGGGGGATCAAGTTCGCAAATGCAGTGCTGGGACCTGAATCGTCAAATGTTCTGTGCCTATCAGAGGGAAAGGCAAATGAGACAGTTACAATATGTAGATTGACATAGCACTAGCGGCTGGCACGAGCTCAGGTGGCTGAAGGAGTACTGTGAAAGCGTGAGGATGAAAT
Source organism: Plenodomus tracheiphilus IPT5 (assembly GCA_010093695.1). Lineage (NCBI taxonomy): Eukaryota > Fungi > Ascomycota > Dothideomycetes > Pleosporales > Leptosphaeriaceae > Plenodomus > Plenodomus tracheiphilus. The sequence continues at coordinate 356,630 of MU006306.1, forward strand.
GCACCGGGCGAAATGTTTACTTAATTTAACAACATCAACGCAATACACTATACTGAACAACTCTTCCGTGTCATTTACCTCAACTACTTCGTCTCATTCATTATCCACAACAACTACTTCTCGTGCGCAAGAGCCAAAACTCAATGCAGGTATCTACCACCAAACGCCAAAATAGATATCATGATTCATAACCCAACCGCCCCAGCATCATAACCAACAAAACCAGTCTGTTCTGCTCATCGCCCAACACTGCTTCCCCCCCAACTGCTAGGCGTCATATTACTAATTTTACTACTTATCGCACTGCCAGAGAACCAGCTACTCCCGCCACCGCCCCAGCCCCAGCCGAAACGGCTAAAACGGCCACCAAACTTCCTCCTGCCTCCGCCGAGACCAGTCCTCGAGCTCTTCTTGTCATCTATTTTGTCTTCCCACTTGAGCTTGGTTTCCATGATGGCTTGTATCGAGTTGATGACGAGGAAAGTCGAAGAGCCAATGGCGCGGAAAAAGGCCAATCCGGCAACGGACCAGAGGATAAAGGTAAGATAAAAGTTGTGTGTGACTTTGCGGTTCGAATATGCTTCCGAGACAGCCATAGCGAGGATGGCGTTGCTGATGAGCCAGATGACGACCATGTATGTTCTCACAGCCCTGTAGTAATCTTCTTGCTGTTGGGATTCAGAGACTGGTGGCTCGGGAACTTCAACACGGTCGCGAAGATTGCGGAGCGCTTCGTCGTAGCCGGAGTCAATGTCGAGCTGTTCTGATGGCATTTCCAACTCGACAACGTTTCCGTTTTTAGCTTTTGCGTCACCCAAGTCTGTTTTGGCAACGTTGTCTCCCTTTGTACCCCAAGTAATGTCGTGTGTGTTGCAGAAAGCATAAACTTGCAGTGTCGCAATGTAACTCGGCAACAGGGCAAAGTACTGCGCGCTCGAGGTGAACATGTGCCAGGGATCCAGATACATGAACGACATGAGGAAATACAGGCCAATGGTCGTTGCTGTCGAGATGATCAGGTTGGTGAAGACGTTGTTTCCAATGGACTTTTCTGCTTTTGGATCCTTGAGTTGAACGATGACGATGTAAAAGGATGCGAAAGTCGTGTAGGCCATGATGATACCGTACATGACCATACTCCAGAAAAACATCTTCTTGGCACCTTGCGGTCGATTGCCCATGGAAAGGATGAATTGCATACAGATGAGCAGTGTGCAAGTGTACCTCAGGATGTAGAAGATGTATTTCCCAATGTTATGGCCAAATGGATCAAGTTCTGGATCCGAGAGTGAGCCAGCAACGAAGTAGAATGTCAGGTAGAAGTTGGCAAGCGAGAAAAAGGTGAACAAGAGCTGGACGAATTGGTAAACGAATTCGATGTGGAGGAGGATCTTTCGCCAGATTGTGTGGTCAGTTGCCCAGACCTGCTTGAAGTGCAGAAGTGAGTATACAGCTGCGAAGAAAGCACCGTTGAGCCAACGACGTCGTTGCGAGATGAATTCAGGTACAGTATCTGCTAGATGTTAGTACGAAACTGCGCGTACAACTTGGAAGCGGAACTTACCTGGCACATCAGTCTCACCTGTCGCGGCTTTGACGTACTTCAAGACCCACTGTTCACTTCGTTTCGCCACCAGCTCCCAACAGAGGATACGGTCCTCGGCCAAGTACATGTTGGCAGTGAACACATCGGCATCCTGACCATGGAGTGTCTCTCCCTTGAAGTATTGGCTCAGAGGTCCATGCCCGGTGTGATCATTCTGCAGTGCATGGTAACGGTATGCCGAAAGCGCACCCGGTAACACCGTAATGTACCCAAAGACTGATTCCAGAGGTTTATCGAGAATGTTGGACATCTTGTACTCAAAGTTCTGGGATGCTACAAGCGGGTTGAGAAGACCTAGCCAGGCTTTACCTTTGCCAGCTTTGATCTCACCCGCAGCTCCTGCCACGGATGAATCGGTATCGAAAGCTTTCCAGAGATGGTAGAGTGCCTTTGGACCAGGTTTCGTTCCCACATCGAGCAGAATGCAGACATTTGGGTTGAGAGCCCGACCGAAAGCGTTGAAGAACCAACGATGCGAGTTGAGCTTTTTGGAATTGCGCTCCTTCAAGCAGAAGATCATTTGGCAAGGAACGATGCCCTTTTCGGCGCCCTTGAACTTGAGATCCGAATCTAGGGACACCTGGGTCGTGTACTCGTACACATGAGCAGTGACTTCTTTCTGGTTCACACGATTCTTTGCAATGCCCTCTTGGTAGCAGCCCATGGCAGCAATAGCGTCGAGTGTGCGGGGGTGAACCTTTCCTCGCCCATCGGCAATGATGCATACAACAATCTTTTGCCAGCCGTCTTTTCCCCACGTTCTTGACTTCATGCGCGAGCAGAAGTGGCTGATGTTTTGCATGACGCCGTGCATAGTCCGCGTGAAGTCGATTTCGTTTTCGTTATACATGGTAATGCAGATGAAGAGCTCTGTTTCGCGTGCATTACCGATATTTTGGCGCAGCTGGTATCCTCTGTCTACGAAGTCGTCTGGGTCGCATGTTACGGCCGTATATCTCATGTGGGTGAATTCGATGTCGTCGCGACGTGGAAGGAAACTGTACAAGATGGTGGGGATCTTGCACTCGAGAATGAGCTCACCGTTGATCAGGCGAACTTCCTTCTTGGTCATAACAGCGTCGCGCGCACCTCGTCTTGCTTGCGCGCCGTCAGGAGCGGGTCCATAGTGCTCGGCTTTCTCGTCATTCTCGGCTGTGTATACATCTGTATACGTATCGTCGGTCATGTACGAGTCACGGGAGCGTAGGTCGGGTCGGTCGTCGCCGTATTCTGTGAAAGGATCATCCTTCTCGTCCACTGCTATCGAGGTCATGTCGCTCATGTCCATGGTGCCCTCCGAGTCCCGCGACACAGGTCGTGCTCCGCCTGCAAACAAGGGCGCTGGTGGCAGTGGCCGCTTAGGACTGCCTGGCCTGCCTCCACCGTACCGCGACGATGGTGTCCCTGGTCGTGGGCTGCCATTGAGGTCCACTGGCTCATACGAGTTGACAGAAGCGGGCGGTCGCGAGTAGTCGACTGATGTGCGAGTGGGAGAATATGGCCGCCCTGGTGCCGGGCGATCAGGAGAATGTGCTCTTCGGTAAGGATAATATGACCCAGGTGAGCCCTCTGTCGGTGGTGGCATGTTGGGCGCCGTGTCCAGCACTGATGGCGTCCGCGAGAGGCCTGGCACGGATGAGGCCGTAGGGTGATATGTACGGGATACGGGGGAAAGTGGTCTGTGAAGGGAAAAATACACTGGTTAGCCTCGCTCTCGTATCTGCCGCTGGTGAAGTTTGACAGGAGCGGAATGCACGCGCTTCACCAACCGTGATTTGAGCGTCTTGCGCCGTGGCATGTGCGTCGACAGACCCGCGCCGCCCACCTGCGGGGTCGTGCTCAGTGCATCGCCAGCTTCGCGCAGGAAGTCGACGATGTCTGCCTCAGCAGCCTTTTGCCTGCCGATTTCGGAGGGCGTCATGCGCTCGCCCAGGGCGGCCGTGGTGCTGTTGACACGAGACATGGAGGAAGTCGACTCGAACGAGCGTCTTCTGGACGAAGAAGGGGAATGAGTATGGAATGGAGGGAGTGAGGCCGAGTGGCGGAAGTAGAAAGGGAGCGATACTCACGGCATGTAGCTTTGGCTGTCGTCCACGTTTGTCAACAAGCGCATGGTCGAGCCTCCTTGCATCTGCGGCGAGAAGCCATCCTCGTCGTCGTATGCAGGCGGCCGTCCGTAGTGGGAGCCTCCCGGCGTCGTGGGCCGGTCCATTATTGCGACTACAGTCGCTGTGCGTCTGTGTTGGGTGTGGATGTGGAGGTGGAGGTGGAGGTGAATGTGGGTTTGGTGCTGTGCTCAACCCTATTGCTGCTGTACGACGCGAGATAACGACTGGATGCGGAGCAACGAGGCGATGTATACGAGATGCAGTATGAATGTCTCTCAGAACGGCGTGCGTCTATTGCGCGCCCACGGCTGATGAGGCGTGGGTTCCCCAGGCCATGTTGACTTTCGGGCGTCGTCAGGGCAACCGCGACCGGCGACCCCTGCTAGCAAGGAGAACCACCCACAAGGCGACCCGCCGCGTGGCTTAGACGGTGATACGTCAACGCCCAAGACGCCCTGGGCCAATATTTGGTGCGCCCATGGCCCGTCTCCGGATTGCTCGGGGTCGCACAAGGAGCAGCGGCTCTAGAGGCTGATTGTCTATTGTCTATTGTTTGATCTGATGGTCTGACCGTGTTCCTTGGACGTCCGGTTGCCTGGGTGAGCATGTGTCGATTGCTCTCCATCAAGTACCGTGCCGTGTACATACAGCATTAATACATTTGGATCTTCAACCATGTTGTCCTTGTCCGAGTCTACGAGTTATACGTATCAGTGCTCTACTCCATCCACGCTAAGTTATGAAGATGCCCTTGAAGTACGCTTCGATGCCACCAAGACCATCTGCGTCCAACGTGTCAATGTGTCCAACGTACTGATCTGGCCTGGTCACAACCACACACCCTGTCTCCCGATTGACGCCGTAGCCTTTGTATGCATCACCATACCCCTCGTGGTAGCTCACGTCGTCCACATATACCGCGTCGTAGTCCCATCCAGTCTTTGCATCGAATGGATGCAGTACTTCAGGGAAGTCTCGTAGCAGCTCCACGTCGGTGCGCCTTGAAGAGTGAAGTGTAAGTACTGCGATGTGTTTGTGCAGGTGGGGCGCAAGAAGAGATGAAGCAGCCATACGTTCACAGAATGCACGCAAGCGGATGCTTTGCTGCGTGTTGACAACGTTGCCGGCGAAAACAATGATACGGAACCGTCCATCACTTCTGAGGCGCTGCTGGAACTCCCAGGGTCGGGCGTCCGACTGGTTTAGCACTTTGTAGCTTGAAAATCGCATGCCTAGCTGGGTGCCTGTGGCAAGCTTCTGCTTCCCAATTGTCCCCATCGGCGACGACACGTCGGTTCCGTCTCCTTGCTCAGCTGCATCTCCTGGCTTGGCGACCAACATGCTAGTCCCATAATCTACCGAGAGACCCGAGGCGAACAGGTTGCCTGATAAACACATTAGCGGAGTAGTGATACAAACGCGCCTGGGCATGTGTACCTTTTAAGAACGCCTGCTTGAAGTCTTCCATACTGACGCCTTCCTCGTCGAGTACGTCCTTTGCCGGTCGTCCCGAAAAAAGTCTAGAGAACTTGTGATCAAAAGCAATGAGGTCCTGGGCTATCCTCCTCCGTTCAGACTGGTATGTCTTCAGAACCGAGGGTTGGGCAACACCTTTCACCACCAGTCCCAGTTTCCAGCCGAGGTTGTAGGCATCTTGCATCGACACATTCATACCTTGACCTGCTTTTGGTGAGTGCGTATGAACTGCATCACCAGCAAGAAAGACGCGATCACTAAAGTCGAAATTCGTACCAACTCGTTGACCAATCTGATATGCAGTCCACCAATCGCAATACTCGTATGTCAGCTGGTAAGGTGTCAGGATCTTCTGTGCAGCCTTGATGATGGTGCCAGGTGTGATTTTCGATCGATCGGCTCGTCCACTGGCGTCTGGCTTGATCTCCGTGAGCTGGATGTAGAGTCTCACGAGCTTGTTCTCGCGTGGAATGACCATCAACGACCCAGAAGAGGCACTATGAACAGCGCAGCGCATGCGAATATCCGGGAAGTCTGTGATGGGGACAATGTCCAACACACCCCAGATGTAATCAGTGGGTTCGCCTTCAAGTTTGAATCCAAGTTGTCTCCTCGTCCAGCTGTGCGCGCCATCACAACCGACCATGTACTTGACCTTCAGAATCTCAGTGGTACCCTCTTTCTCCCTGCTTCTGTTGATGATATCATCTGTGTCATCATCTGCAAGATTGCTGCGGAATAAGCCATCGCTAACGCTAGAACCGTTGCTTTGTGCGGGCTTGGCCTCTTCTTCGGAGAGATACCTCAGTTGTACAGTAATTGGATAGTTATCCGGTGAGTGGTCGTCACAAGTCCCATCAATGTGCAGAGATTCGGGCAGAACCCCCCGCTCTACATGAAGCGTGTCCTTAGAATGCTTCTTGATGTGATCCAGGAAGAAGCGTTCAATTCTGCCTTGGTGTAACACAATCTGTTGGAATCGTGACAGACCCACAGGCATATCCGGGACGCGATCGGAACGGCGTATGAGACCGTCGTCGCCAGGATTCTTACGGGCGTCAGGCGAAGTTGCTAGGGGGATGGGGTAGACTGACCCACATACACATCTATTGGTCTTGTTAGCTGTTCTTTCTGGAGGATTACATATTATTTGCATATCATTTTGAGTCAAAGCCCAAGAGTATGAACTTTTGTTGATAGCTCGGAAGCAATCTCGAAGCTGATGCCCTTCTGTGTGGAAGCTTACTGTATGATACGTACCTCTATCATATGATTTGCTTCTTTCCATGCACGATCCGCAAACCCAAAGCTATCGAAGATCTCAAGACTGCGGAGTTGTAATCCATCAGCTTGTCCAGCAAAGATCTTGGTACCGCGCTTATCGACGATGCGAGCATTGATGCCACATCTGGCCATCCACGCTGCGAGCATCAGGCCTGACGGCCCTGCCCCCACGATTAGTCTTCAATCCTGTCAGCCTCCGCTCACGGAACCACATTGAGGTTACTAACACATCGCACTTGGATACTGGCACGTCCTGCATGGGCATGATCGAGATCAAAAATTGCAGTGGGTTGGTGGTGGAATGTGCCCCCGCGCGAAGCTTTCCAGAGCAAGAGGTGTGAGAGATCCATGTTATATGATTGTGGACCCGTTCCGTGCTGAGACGTCAGGCAGGAGCGCGGCAGTACTCATCGGCGAACGGGGTGGGTAACCGGCTGTGAGGAGACTTGTGGAGTAGACTCGACCATGGAATTACCCCACATCCGTTGGGTCCATTTCCGAGCTCTATGATCCATGCGGGCTTTCCGCTCCTCAATACGTGTTCAGGTGGGCATGCATGCGGCTACGTATGCTCCGCGGTGTCAAGCTTGGCAGGTTTACTCATCTGCTGGAGCGTGGTACAGTTGGGGTCTGTCAATGCTTTGTAAGGCTGTTGATGCTGATGCTGGTGTTGGTGTCAATGTGCTGTACCTTGTTCCATTACTGTGGCAGACAGCACCTGCAAAAGTATACGCTCACAACATGCGCGTTGCAGTAAAAAGCGCAAAGCTGCATACGAAAGTGTAATGAAGAGTTACTGTCTTGTCTAAAGCACATGTAAACGATAACCTTTCGTTGCAGTCTGATGAGTTCGTGCGGGAACAAGGCACGAGCGCGCATGCACGTGTGGGAGCGTTGAAGCATGCAGGTGGGAAGGCGCTAAACGCCTAACCGTGTTTGTTTACATCCCACCCTCCACTTGCCGCACACCCACAACTCACTACCACGCGCAAGCCCTGTCTGTTACCTACACCTCACCCTTAAGCCTCACGCGAAATGGCGCCCCGCAACGCACTCGCCAACATATCCTACACCGTGGACTCCGCCTCCGAAGACGAAATGACACACGACGAACTCAATGCGCTTCCGACACCCGACTCCAACAGCGAAAACAAGGCCCCGGCGCGCAAGCCGCGTGGATCTGCCGCGCAAACCAAGAAAACCGCCTCTTCAGGCAAGGCCGCTTCCAAAGCAAGACCAGCGACGCGTCGAGTAAGCGGAAGTAGCGTTCTGGGTATCAAGAAGACCAACGCGGCAGTTGCGAAGAAGGCACCTGCCAAGGGCGGGCGCAAAGCGCTGGCCGAGCGCAAAGACAACAACGCGAGTGATACGGAGGAGGTGGATGAATTCGAAGAGGAGCAACCCATGACACCAGCACAGCCTGTCAAGAGGGGGAGGCCGGCAAAGAAGGCTCAGGAGGAAGAGCCAATCGATGCGCCAGCTCCTGCGAAGAAAGGACGCAAAACAAAAGCCAATGCGCCAGCACCAGTAGAAGAGGTAAAGACCAGAAAATCAAAGAGCAAGAAGAATGCGCCCCACCCCGAAGCGGAGCCAGAGTACATGACGATCCCAGAGACCCAGCCGGAGTTTGAAGCAGATCCTATGGATATTGAGGAGTCTATCGAAGTCGAAGAAACACCTGAGAGTATGCCACCTCCACCACGACCATCCGCGCGACGCGTACAAGCACAATCGGCCAGAATACGGCAAGGCTCACAGGGGGTCAGGCGTACAGGGAGCGTCTCGGACTCTGAGCGAGATCCAATCATGCGGCGGAAGGTTGGCGACCTTTCGAAAAAGTTGGAGGCCATGACCGCCAAATACGACACACTCAAGGAGGCTGCATCATCGGAGAAGGAGTCGAAATTCGACCAGCTGAAGAAGCGAACAGATCAAATTGTCAAAGGTAGGTTGCATGTGAGAGAAGAGTGACGCCGATTGCTAATGTCAGGAATAGATCAAGACGCAGTCATCAAAGCTCTGAAACAGCAAATTGCAGAATTCCAATCACGAACGTCGGACCTCGCGTCAACGAAGAAAGAACTTGCGCAACTTGGCAAAGAAAACGCACACCTAGTCGCTGAGAACAAAAAGCTCATGGACTTGCTTGCGGTTTCACAGAATGAGAGCAAATCCCTGTCCAGCAAATTGGCCGCAGCCCGGTCGTCAACACAGCCTGAGAACAAGAATGTGCCAGGTAGTGCAGTCAAGCCGCGGTCGAATGGGGTCGTGCTCCCTGGAACAGCCGAGGCCGCAAAAGAGGCTCAGCTCGCGAAGCAGAAGGTAGACCTGTACAGCGACTTAACGAATCTTGTGGTGCTAGGCATGAAGCGGAATGAGGACGATGAACATGTGTACGATTGTCTACAGACTGGACGTAACGGGAGTAAGTGTTGCCTGAAGAAATCTGAACCGAGAGCATTGATTACTGACTTTTCTGCTTAGCATTGCACTTCCACCTCACAGTTGCTGATGGCAGCGATTCGTACGAAGATACTGAATTCATATACCAGCCCCTGCTTGACGAACAAAGAGACAGGGAGCTCCTGGAGTTGCTACCAGATTACTTAACCGAAGAGATCTCCTTCCCGAGAGCGCAGGCGGCGAGGTTTTATTGCAAAGTTGTGGATTCTATGTCTAAGAAGATTATTCTCGAAGACGAATGAACGTTTTCCTTTTTGAAGATATTAACGAGTTGTATTGGCTGGTACTTGGAGGGAGTATGGAGCTGTGGCGTGGAGACTGTTCCATTACTGGTTCATATTGGGAAATGCTTCAACGGATTGATACCTGGCGTTGACACTTGTTATTTTAATGTATGATGTTCTACAATCAAATTTGTACCTTTCTCGTACATACTCTTGAGTCACATGAGATTGATTGTTTTTATTGAAGTGAGAGATTCGTGGTTGCCGCTCATATGCTTGCTGTTGGTACAATTGGCGTATCTACAAGTTTGACGCGCTCATCGTGCTTCCATTGTGCGCATCAGTCTGCGGTCCGCCAACCCCGCAAGGTTCCACTGCATCTTCATAAATCATATTCGTGCCGCACCTAGTGCTTTCCCTCGACCTTTTCCGCAGCCTTCTTGACGTACTCCCTGTTCGCATGTTAGCCAGCGCATTCGGCCATTCTGTACCTACTAGCATTCCATCTTCGGTATGGTATGGTGTAGCGGTACGGCTTAATACGTACTTGACAAAGTTCTCTTCCTGGGGGCTTTTCGCATTGATCGGGGGCTGAGTAACGTCCTCGGCCTTCTTGCCGCCCATAGCGAGGGCAGCACCAGTAAAGGTTATACCGAGCGTTGCAATGGCAAGCTACTCAGCAAGTCAGCCAACCTGACACATATGCGCTGATGCAACCAAACTTTTCCGTGCGCAATGGGGGCTCGCGGGAAATCAAACGTACAACGTGCGATCCGACCTGGCGGCCGGCAATAGTGTACATGGCAACCATCTTGGCGGATTTGGGGATTCGATTCGACGGGCTGGGAGGAGGTGCGAGGCGGCAATGGATGGAAGTCGAGGGAGACGTGGGTGAGGGAGATGCCGCTGCGAGCTTGCGCGGAGCTCTGCGCGGAAGAGTCGAGGGTCTTGGCAGGTAAAGTGTGGCTGATCAGTGTGGCTGGTGCCTTACATGCGCCACATATCATGCTCTCGTGCTGGTGACGTCTGCTTCTAGGCGCAACCGAGGCGTTGTATTCCACGAGCAACCTTTACCCTCAGTCACATCAATTGACCCGTCCCGCCATGGCAAAAGACGACAAGCGCGCAGAAGAAGTCCACGGCGTCGTGCCTGAGCGACAAGGCACGCGCCCCGACTTCTCCGTCCCGCCGCCGCGAAAACGGCTCCCCAAAGAGTTGCAAGACACGCTCGACAACGACGAGAAGCTATGGGAGGTGTTGTATGATGGGACGTACGTGAACTTGCCTGTCTTGCGTGCTTTTTTCAACTCCTGCTGCTGAGGGCGCAACATAAGAACTGAGATGCGGGATTTAGAGGCGACGACACGACCGATACGTCCATTCGCTATGCCGCCTACGCTTCGAGGATCCGGACCATTATGCTGTCGGCGCATCGATATGTCGCATACACATCGGATATTGGAGAGTCGTTCCGGCCCATTGCCCATCCGTACCTGATCAAGGGCGCCTATGCGGTTTCGTGGCTGTATCTGGCTGGCGATGTATCGCATGAGGGTTATAAAGCCTACTGTCGGAATCAGAGGGTCTTGCACCCTGAACAGTATCTAGAGGAGGAGGTTGCCAAGGAGACGACGAATGTGACAGCCACAGGACGGGATACGGGCATCTTCGCCAAAGTTCAAGAAGCAGCACAGAATGTGATCAAAACCGATGGCGTCAAGTATGGTGGTGCAGGAACGGCGTTGACCGGAGGCGAAGTCGTTGCTGGAAAGATACCAGCCATTGAAGACTACCGTGCAGTCATGGCTCAGCGAGCCGTGTTCCAGGCGGTTGCGTCCATGGGTCTGCCGGCCTTCACCATTCACAGCATCGTCCGGTACTCTGGAAGGGCGTTGAAAGATGCGAAGAACAAGACTCTCAGAACCTGGGGCCCTATTGGAGTAAGCCGGGTGTAGTCTTGGGTGATTGAATCAGTTGCTAACAACACACAGCTTGGTCTAGCGGCGGTTCCATTCCTCCCCTATGTCTTCGATGAACCAGTCGAACACGCAACTGAGTGGATATTCTATAATGCTTTCAAGACGTTTGGTGGTGACAAGGCTGTTGAAGGGCGGCCGGTGACTGGCGCAAAAGAGTTGAGGAAAGAGGAGAATCTGATAGGCACGGGCAAGTCCAAGGAGTTATAAGATGTCATCGAGGAGGTATACGGAGATTCATTACCAGGGGATGTAGGATAGACTGCGCTAACACTCATAATGCGCAACGTTAATACCACTCAGATCAACACATGCGCAATTCCCAAGGAACACTATCATCTACGACGCTGCATCATGCTCAACATGTGAGCGGTTTTCCCATGATAGCATATACACCTGTGAATCGGACCTCAACCCATCGTACCGTCTTAATCACAAGCTGCCGCGAAGACTTCCAGCAACTCATTAAAGTCACACACATTCATGCTCTCAAACACACCAAGCTGAGGTATCTTCAACGCCGTCATCCTCGGACTCTTGATGCCGAACGCAACCTTTGCAAGAAACCTAGCATCATCACGTACCGCGACTTTGTCAAGCAGTTCTTGAACCTTGACTGAATCCGGCGGCTGAGGCGGCTCGTTGGGTAGCACCACTTGCTCATGGGTTTCGCAGTATGTACAATGTCCGCACTCGCTGGGTGCACCGTCCCCAGAGTCGCCAAAGTAGTCTGCAATCGCTCGGGAGTAGCATCTCTTTGCTGTGATTAGGTTCAGCAGGGCTTGAGTTCGGGCTAGATTCGATTGCTCTGTTGACGCCATGCTTTCGTCGAGTTGCTGGATGATGTCTTCGATCTCACGCGGTGAAGAAGGCAGCGGGCGCTCCAGTCGGAATATGTTCTGGACTCCCTCTTTCTCGAGCTGAATGAGACCGCGTTCATTCCACTCATCCAGTTTGCGCACAAGGTTTTGTCGAACGAGGCCGGTAGACTCTGAAAGCTCATTAAGCGCGACATGTGTCCATTTACTGGCCTTGACTGCAGCTTTGTTAATTGCCTTGCCCTCGGCCGATGCATCGTTTGATACCACATTCTCGTTCTTGAGAACGTATTTGTAGCGATCGTACATACTCCCCGCGGCACGAAACAGATGGAATCGAAGTTCCATCTGGGCAAACAAGATACCAAGTACCGTAGACTTGATATCTGTATCTTTTGACAAGCTGTACAGAGATATCGTGAACGTCTCCCCAACTTTCAACTTCGTCCGATCCGGCGTACAAATCTCGGTCATCAACAGCCGGAGTGAGCGCAGCGATGGTCTATCTCCATAGGTAAATATATTGCGCAAGTAGAAGTCTTTTGTCGCAAGATAGAACATGCACACGCTAGGTTTTCCGTCACGTCCAGCACGTCCGATTTGCTGAGAGTATGACTCTATGCTGTCTGGTATGTCGAAGTGAACGACGCTTCTAATATCTGGCTTATCAATGCCCATTCCGAAAGCAATCGTAGCGACGACGACCATGTCTTTGCTCACGAGGAAATTGTTCTGGGTTTTGGTACGAACTGGCGTGGGCATACCAGCATGATAGGGCTGTGCTTTGAAACCACTCCTCTTCAAGGTCGCTGCTAGCGTTTCCGCACCCTTTTGTAGCGTGACATAAACTATCGTCGGACCTGGATACTTACGTATGTGTGCTACGAGCTTCGCTACGTAGTCTGTGTCCTTCGAATTTGCCTCTGCGAGAAGCCGCAGATTTGGACGATACATGGTGGTTCGAAACAAAGCCTCTTCGGGCATATCAAACGCATTTCGAATGTCCTGCGCAACCTTCACAGTTGCGGTAGCTGTGAGACACACTATCCGTTCGACTTGCGCCTCTTTAGCGAACCTTGCTATCTTCAAGTAGTCTGGTCTGAAGGAGTGGCCCCATTCAGAGATACAATGCGCTTCGTCTACTGCGAGCAGTCGGATGCCGCCAGGGATGTCTTTCAAAGAGGCGATGAAACCTTCACTATTCAACCTTTCAGGCGCGCAGTATATCATGTCAAGGCGGCCATGTCTGAGATCGTCTTGCACAGCAAGGTACTCGTCCCTCGTGTTAGACGAGTTCAACACGGCTGCTTTGATACCACGGCGTAAGAGAGCGTCAACTTGGTCTTTCATCAACGCGATCAGTGGCGATATAACAAGTGAGACACCACTCTGTTCTGGTGAACGCCGCCCCAGCTCACGATCCTGGTGCTTGAACGCTACAGCAGGGACCTAGCTAATCAGCAATGTACACTAAAATTGCCAATGGACTCACCTGGTAACACAGGCTTTTGCCACCTCCTGTCGGGAATACAACGACTGCGCTGCCTCCGTCAAGCAGTCGCGTGATAGCTGCCTCTTGCTCCAATCGAAAACCACTGAGACCGAAGCTTTCTTTGAGAACTTTGTTAGCGAGCGGGGTAGCAGCTGACGACGATAGATGCGCCGTCTTTGGCCGTTTAGCCGATTGCAGTGCATCGGTAGAGCTCAGAGGATGTTTTATGGTGGTTACAGCCTCTGTGGCCGCAGCCATTTCCGCTTCATCGTCGGATAACAGACCGAATTCGTCGTCACTCATCGTGGCGAGCACGGTGACTTGTCTTCTAAGCTTTCGATGAGCTCTTAATAGGTGTTGGTAATGAGTACGTTGCGTTTACAGTGGGCCTATTACAGGTCAACCGCGAAGGCGTCACGCCAATTCGAGGATGCGCCTGCCGCCATGTCGCGTAATCACGTGAGCCATACTACCAATGGCTTCCAATGTTGAACAAGGATAATCTCGAGGATTACTAACAAACACCCACGTCACGTACCCATGAGTATTTCACTATCTGTGACAGATACTAACACTTTTGCACATGTTTTTCACAAGCGAGTTGTCGATGAGTACTCAAAAAGGTTCAATAATCAAGGCAACGAAGACTACCTTTATAGCGCTATGCACCGAGAGGTTTAAGCGGCTGAGCACAGTATGAGCTATAGAGTTGCAGTTTGCTGCCCTGAAAGTGTTTGCTAATGTTAGTCTCGGAGTCTCACTTTCTCAGGGTTACGGTTACTCAGGTGTTGGGCGCATTTACATGCTCTGTCAACATAGTCGAGTACATGCCTCATCCTTAAGAAGTACGCAACCAAAATAAAGATTTAACAGATCTCAATGCTTCGAACATCATCCTGAGACAAATTCTCCACCAACTCCCCCCTCATAACACCATGTAGATACATGGGACCAAGGATCCTGAAAGTCCCATCCGGAAGCTCCCTCAACATGAATGGCATATTTGCACCTATGATGATCCACGATTGGTCGCCCTTTCTAGTGATCTGCGGACCAAGACCAAGTCGGCCATCCTCAGTACATATCAGCACCCTATTCGACGCAGCTCTATGTACATCGAGGCTGTAATATTGCGGCTCTCTTTCGGTAGGATGCCTAGTGTTGTTGCCTAAGTGCGTCAGAGTCTCCGTATCGAGACCCAAATACGCGCAAAATCTTGAATAATGTTGATCAACGTCTGCATCGGCGCGATTAAGCAAGAGATCGCGTCCTGTGCTCAATCCTGCTGTCAATGTGATGGCCAAGGTGGTGGGATCCAGTGGGGTAGCATGCAAGGTTCTAGGCCGATTGCACTTAAAAGCACCAGTTATGAGAGATACGAGCATGTCTGTGGTTTTCGGTTTGTGAGTACACAACACCGAATCGAGATGTACTGCTTCCAATTTCAGTCTTGGTTTGTTGGCCTCGTGCGCCGTATAGACCATGTTGAGCGTGGGTTGTGTCAACTTGCCTGATGCGCTGTAATTTACTCTGCCCCCTTCAAACGGATGTGGTAAACTGGCGGCAAGATCCCATCTGGGGATCCAAGAAGGAAAGTCCGCTGCAATCGTACGCTTGTCGTGAGCAACATGGAGAAGGATATCCAGACCAAATCCCACGCTGCCTATGTACGTGGTTGCAATACTTCGATAAACATCAAAAAAAGTGGTCTCTTCACGATACTCTGGGTGTATAATCGTTCGCTTGCCATCATAGTAGTTGCGGGGATACCACATGTAAGGTGCATCATCTGCCAGGTGTTGTTTGTAGGCTGCCGGATGTCCCAAAAAAGCATAAACGCTGTCCCTTGGATCCGTGCACTTTAGTCCACGTGCTTTTCCTAAGATGTCAAGAAATGACTCCGCAAGACTGGGATCGGACCCGAATTCAAGCCGTAAATTTCCACGTGTGGAACTTCGGTATTGATCTGCCAGCTCTAAGTTTCGGAGCCAGATGTTGTGATGTTGTGAGAGAGCAGAACCGCGCGTTTTTAGAAGAGCAGTGAAGTCGTCCAACTCATTCCGCGTGAATGAGGTGTCGCCGCAATAAAATGTAGCATCCCTGGATAACCCCAACTCTTGGACAACCCATACGCGCTGAAACCAGGGACGCTTGAAAAGTTGTCGAAGCGCATGCCATTTATATTCCTGCTTCTTCGGAGGTCTTTGCATGGGGAGGGCTGTTTGCTCATCGAATAGGTCCAGATTGTATTCATGAGAATCCGGACTGGAGATCTTTCGATAGAGTTGACCTAGTTCTTGCATGCGCTCGACAGCGAGAGCTGCACCGTGGTCCTTGAAATTTATACGATCACGGCCCAGCCAGATGTGTACGTGTCGTGCTTTCCAATATACGAGGCCCATCAGTTTCACCTGCTCAGCGCGTTCGAAATGGTTGCTCTGGTCGATACACAAGAAGTCTAGCCACAGTGTGCGAGACTCCTTGTCATGACGAAGACGCTCAATCACATCTTTTGCATTGCGGGTGATGTACACAGGCACCCCGTTGCCTAAACACGACCATAGGACCTTAGCGCACAGGAGACTTGACACGAACCGGGCCAACCTTGACCCAACGCGAGTACTTACACATGATCCGATGCGTACCTTTCGAAGATCCCCAGACATAAGAAACGGCGTCATATGTCTCGAGATTCGGAATGCTCGACTTGCCTGTAATATCTTCGTAATCAAGCAGGTTTACAACTTCAAGGGAACAGCAGATGACCACTCCCTTGCAGCTAGGATACACCCGAAGGAGACGAATATGGTTCTCTGGGAGAGGCTGGTACTGGATAGCCGGTTTCTTTAATTTGAAGAAGAATGTAGGCTTCCATGAGAGCGTCTGCGATGTGATGCTGCCCAGAACCATTGCTGGACATTACACAGACTGGGAAGACGTAGAAGCCATGGAGTTCAGAAAATGGCAGAGACTTGTAGACGCCACACAAGATGTCTCACAGCATTGCCAATCATGCACATTGCTTCTGTGTGGAGCAAATGTGTGGCACAGCTGGTCGGACATGGGTACAGGCGTTAAACCGGATGGACTGATTTGTTCGTCTCGGCGTTGGTATGCCAGAGCGCGTACGGAAGATCGGTGGACAGGACCCCTGAAAATCATTGCACAGTCGAGACCAGAATGCATCACAACAATCTACGGGTTGGTGTATTTGTTCGTCAACTGGTGTGGTGACATGTGGCACAAGCTCGTGGACGGCCCGGACCCTGGCGCTAATTCAACTTCGTTGCCATCGGAATGGGCTTCCGACGGCGACATGACGAAGCCTTGGTTGCCTCATGCGCAACCGCTGCCTTCTCGAGGGTTCTTGGGACCTTTGCATAAGCTCATGCGTTTGTAATCCTCACGGTCCCTAGATACCGACTCTTCCGCGCTGTATATCTCCACCAGCTCCCTTCACGATGGCGCAACCTAAACCATCCCAACCACCATCATACACCGAGATGCGCGACGTGGAAGCCATCGGCGCGCACTGCCAACTGGAATATTGCCACGTTCTCGACTTCCTACCGTTCAAATGCCACAGCTGCAAAGGGTAAGCACATCTCATGCCCTTGCGTGCCAGCGTATTGCGCCGAGAAACTCACGAGATCAGTACCTTCTGCCTCGACCATCGCAGCGAAGTCGCGCACAAATGTGTAAAAGAAGGCGACTGGGCAAGAGCGCGTGCCAGAGTAACTGCTGGCGACCTAACATTACCACCCAAACCATCGCTCCGTACTCACGACAAACAATGTTCAGATCCGGCTTGCAAGACGCTCATCTACACCGGCCTGGTGACTGGTGTTCACTGCGACCGATGCAATCGAGACTACTGCCTCGCACATCGCATGGAGGAAGAGCACAATTGCAAAAACCTCGTACCGATCGGCGCCCGTCCTACAAACACAATACAAGCCCGTGGCCAGTCTGCTCTCTCGAAGCTAAAGCTCTGGGCCGAATCCAAACGGAAAGAAGACGAGCAACGGCGGTCATCCAAGAAGTCAGGATTTCTCGGCATAGGCAAGGCCTCGTCCTCAACCGCAGCCGCCAACGCACAAGCCGAACTCAATGCGCTCAAGCGGGCAGCCAAGGGCGAAGCAAGCGTGCCACAAGACAAACGGATCTATCTGCACGTCGAAGCCTCAGCGGACACAACCAAGGCCAAGTTTCCTACCGGTAAGTTCTTCTACAACAAAGACTGGACGGTCGGTCGGGTGTTGGATATGGCGGCCAAGTCGCTGCAGGTACAGAACGTGAATAATCGTGGTGGTGGCGAGGAGGAGAAGCTTCGTGTATTCCATGTTGAGGGTGGGCGATTGCTCAAGTTCAGTGAGAAGATTGGTGAGCCGTGTAAGAGTGGGAATATGATTGTGCTGCTGCGGGGTGTTGGATCGGGTGAGGCACCAGATCTGATTGATCTGTGAATTCGGGGCGCTTTGGAGATGAATGGTTGGAGTGCTGTCAATACGTCCATGAGCATAATTTCCGCGAAGTACATTTACACTTGAGATACCCATGTAAGTTGGGAGTTAGGGCAACAGATCGATTCTGCCTTGGGCCTGGTCTCTTTACGATGAACTGCATTGACCTGCGTTAACGCACGGTTGTCTCACGCCTGCCTGTGTGAGCCTGGATGTAATGCCATGTCATATACGAGCATCAAGCCTCAGCCCAACGAACAGCTGGAATAACCCATGTTAATACTATGATGTGTTGGAGGTGGTTCTTCATATTTCTCTACATGCTATATGAGACAAAATAGCAGACGAATCCAATAAACTGCCAACGTGATTATCCTTCCCGTCCCAACTTATACCGCCATGGCTTGAATCCAAGCAGCACACCCAGTGCATGTCACTATTAGCCGCAAACGTGTGTCATCGAACGCCACCCTTCAACCTCCCTCTCGAATCCCGTTCATGCTCTCGTTAATATCCACAGTACCTCAAGGCATATTCGCAACCTGCGCCGGGTATGATTGCAAACCTGGTTGCTTCCGCCACTCTTTATGTGCTGTACCGTGGTGTTCCCAGCCCATGGCTGTGGCGCTTCTCGCGGCTCGGCTTCTTCGCAGGTGGCACCTGCCTATATGCTCAACAAGACGCTTCGTATCGCATCGACACGCTGAGCGCTCAATCATCGCCAGGTTTCAGATTGCGGCAACGCAGGCCGTGTATGCGCGTAGCCCAGCCGTAGCTTCCGAGGTTATTTACGCCGTCTGGCACGGTCAGGTAGGTGTCCAGGTCGCCTTTGCAGTCGTAGTTGCTGTCGTTGTGTCAGTAAAGTGGCAGCCCTCTGGCCATAATTAGAAGCAAAGCGTACTCGTAGAAGCGGCAAGTCCAGAAGTCATCGCGATGCAGCACTGTAGCCACGTCGTGTCCGCCGACGAGAATCGACTGCACCAGTCCATCGATGAGGTTGTTGTCCAGCGACAGGCACACGTTGTTGTAGGCGTCGACTGACACTTCGGAGAGATAACCGGGCGCCGCGAATAGCTGCACTTTGATGCGCCCGCTCGTCACGGTGTCGTCGCCTGCCGCGTAGCCCGCAACAAGAGCCAGCAGCAGAGTCGTCGAGGGAAGGCCGCGCATGGTCGCGGCTACATCCAGAGGCCGGGATTGGGATGCAAGGCTGGGCGCTGACGGGGCGTTAGGGGCGCGATATCACGAAGACCAGTGTTGGGGAAAGAGTGAGGTTTGGCAGTGGGTAGTTGGCGCTGCGTCGCCGGCAGGGAGAGAACGGCGAATGACGGCAGGTGCTAGGTGGGCCGGATGCCATCGCCCCTGGTTGGCTACTGGTGAGCGGCGGCTGGACGCTGCACTGCCTCGTTATCTTGACCAAAGCTTCGACGACGCGAGACTCGCCAGAAGGGAATGAATTGTGGACATTTATGCTATCTGATATTGTGCAGGTACGCTGCGTGTAGCTAATATATGTACCATAATTCGAAACCCAATCTGCTGCATTAGATTGTTCTGCGTCATGGCACCAGCAACATGCAGGTCGGACGCCAAGGGGCAATGGCCGCAATCTCGCCTAGACACAAGCTATGTAACCACTGAAGTTACGAACACCAGATGTGCATCATGTAATCGCCTCGTGCACTGTAATGGACCCAATGCATTCTAATGTCGATGCACTCGTTTCTCCGTACATTGGCCATTTCCTTGTACTCCACTCTTCATGTTGACCGCAGCACTACAATCTATCCTCATCATGATTACGTTGTTCCATCGAAGCCAGAACGCTGCTTGAACTCTTGCAACCATGTAGGGTCGTCGGCTACCGTTTGATTCCATTTGTCGTCTCCATCGTAGTATAACAATCGCCGAGACTCTCTTTGAAACATCTCGTCGGTAGGTACGATACCTAGCAACATCTGCTGTCGAGCAAAGCGACTGAGATGACTGCTCAGGATATCTGCAAACGTGGCTGTGTCTACCTCCTGTTGCGTAGGCATTGGTTGTATGTTTACATCTGGTGGTGGCTCGAATGCATCCAAGCCTGGTGTCGCTGTGCCTCTGTCTTGCGTGGCTTCAAGTTCGATGCGTGCCAGTAGCTGGTTCGTGTGATCTAGAGCTGCTGGATTGGTTGCCGAGAACGGAACCAGAGTTGTTGATTGAGATGCAATCAGCCACGGTGGGAAGGCCTTCGTGACGCGTGCCGCTACAGCGGGCTCGAATGCGTGGTCACCGCGCCAGTCTTCCATAGTCTTTCCTTCGCGGTAGTGGGCAGCCAGATGGTCTGCTCGTTCGTCCCAGGTCTCCAGCGACGCATCGCAGAATCCACAACGAGACTTTACGGGCATCGACTCCACCTTCCAGTCATCGATTAACGGTAAAGTCTCCAAGCCATGAAATAATCGCAGATGTTGCACTAGATGATCCTTGCGACGGAATACGCGTGGAGTTGATCGCTCTTCCAGACAGGCCGAGTGATTGTGCTCTTGCAAATGCTCCAGAGTCGGATCCAGGGCATTGCAGTATGCACAGTGGACTCTTCCAGTCAAAGATGACAACACGGAACCTCCGTTAGGCGTACATATCCACTCTTCCATGTTGAGATGAAGTGACTTTTCATGCCGCGCCCAGTCGTATTTGTGCTTGAAGGTATCACAGCAGAACGTACACTTGAAAATACGGTCTACAGCATTCATGTTCCTCCCCTTTGATTTTGCTTTCCCACGTGACTTTGGCGTCTGAGTGCGGCGCCCGCGGTTCGAGTGAGCCGCTGCGGAATGGCTCGAGTTCCATGAGCGTAAAGAGGATTCACTTGCAGCTGATTCAAGACTTGTTGTGGACGAAGGCCCGCGGTATTTACGAAACGCATCTCGACTTGATGGCCGGCTGTTTTGAGGGGAGATACCGAGGGGTCGACCATCAAGTGCATTGAAAATAGCGGATAGCGAAGCTGCCTCGTCTTCTGGTGGAGAATTTTGCCACCGCTGCATAGCAAGTGGCTGTGCTTCGAACGGACGAGGGCTGATACCAGGGCTTGGTATCATCATCGGACTGCTCTTACTGTTGTTTCGGCGGAGGACATACTTGCTCCGGCGCCGAGGAAGTGTGTGTTGGCGAAGTTGAGTGGGACGCTCCTCAGGTGTGATCGTTTGATGCGGGATCTGCTCCGAGGTGAAATCAGGAGAGGGCAGTGTATCGATCGCAGGGGAAAAGTTGTTATCGAAAGCATACGAGGATTCCGGATTGCCGTGATTTGAATTTGGGTCAGGATCGAATTGTTCGACTCCCAAAAAGGATGGTTCGACGCCAGGGAAGTCTAGTGAGAAGTCGATTGTACTGTAGTCCGGCGTCCAAAGAGGGTCGAGAGGCTCTTCATTCCAAGCAGGCATCTGCCAACTGTTTGATTGCTGATCAGCCATGACTAGTCTGGTAGAGCAGAACAAAATGGTCGATGTCGACACGCGTGCAGAGTCAAAGACGAAGGCGTAGTCGTCTGGCCAAGTCCGAAGTCGGCGGTACCGTAGCGTGGCAGATCGTGAATACCTTTAGTGCTTGGATGAATACCTTACAAGGGGATGCTCAATCTACTCCAGTCGCGCTCCAGTCCTAAGCATGGGGTATACTTATTCGGAATGTTAATATGATGTTGCGAAGGCAGCGGGGGCACTGCCCGAGTTGACTTACACGCCACGACAAACACGGCTTAGCTTCTGCCGGATGCGGACCGACCTTGTTATTTCTCCTCGGTAAGAGGCCGTATCACACTTCAACATACAACTGTAATGGAGCAGGAAGAAGAACCAGTGCTCGAGGGAATCTTTGGTAATCCATGTACACCAACTTGTCTGCATTTATGCTGACTGTTATGCAGCTGTTGCAAAGCCTGCAAACATTTCTTCTGCGGATGTCCTAGACAAACTTCAGACGTGTTTTGCACCTTCCCAAACCTTTGCCCGACTACTTCAATCGCAACCACGGAGACCGAGCAAAAGCAATGATCAAGTCTTCAAGTTGGGTCACGGGGGTACTTTAGATCCGCTCGCCGCGGGAGTGCTCATAGTTGGCATCGGAAGAGGAACGAAGCACTTACAGCAGTATCTAGCTTGCAAAAAGACATACGAGACAGTAGTACTATTCGGAGCCAGTACTGACACTTATGACTGTACTGGACAAGTGACCGATAGAGTCGCGTTCGACCATATAGTAAAAGAAGCTGTTGAGAGCCAGCTGGCACATTTTAAGGGCACAATACAGCAGACACCGCCATTGTATTCGGCACTGAAAGTCAATGGTAGAAAGGCTTGCGACTATGCGCGTCAGGGCGAAGAGCTACCACGGCAGCTCGAGAGCAGAGAAATGTACGTGGATGAATGCAAGCTTTTGGACTGGTATCCTCCGGGCCAACATAAATATCCATGGCCTGGAGAGGACTCGCCAGCACCAGCACCAGCAGTCCGCGTTCTACTCACAGTCAGTTCTGGGTTCTACGTGCGCAGCTTTGCGCATGACCTCGGAATAGCGTGTCAATCACGCTCTCATATGACAGCACTGGTCCGTACGCAGCAAGCAAATTTCGCACTCAAGAATTCAGACGAATCCGAAGGCCTGACGGATACGATCACCTATGAAGATCTAGATGCCGGTGAAGATGTATGGGGACTGATACTTCGACGGCAACTTCAGACCTGGTGTCTGGCAAATCCAGAAAGAAAAGGCCATGTCAATGGAAGAGAACAAAGCACCAAGATCAAAATCGCACACGAGAAGGAAAGGAGACCGAAGCAAAGATTTCGGGGTGGTTGGATGGCAGAGACAAAGGCGGAAAGAGTACAGCAACAAGGAGGAAGGTATAAGGGCAAGTGGGGTACGAAGCTGGCAGACGGCATGTCCATTGGCAGAACTACGGATGGCATTCATGGAGAGAAACGGTCTGGGGAGCCAGGTGTGCCAGAACCTAAGTATCCAGGATGTACTTGAGTAACGAACTCTATCGGCGTTGAGTAGGCAACCATATCACCAGCCTGCTCAGTGAGATCAGCGCTAACTATGGTAAATTTAGTTTCCTACATGTCACTGCAATCTGACGAAGAGATTACAGAACAACCTTAGCTCTAGCGAGACAGCTCTCTCCGCTACTTTGCTGGAGCGATACATGAAGCTAGTACTTCTAATTTGATTCGGAGGTTCGTTGTCAGTTTATAGAGTGTGCTTGGCTAAGTCGATCGCAGCGCCAGTTCCAAAGTAGCTACAAACAAGGTTGTAGTTCCTGGTTCCCAGCTGACGCTATCACAAAAGAGGATGTAGATCCTTGTCGAAGAGGGTGATGAGCGGCTAAAACCGTCTACTGATACACGATCACTGCGCTCCCTTCCCTCCCCTCCTCAACCTTCAACTAGCTGCCCAAAAACGACTCAGCCGTGTTGTGCCCGACATATATCAAGTACAACATGCCTACTCAACTCGACGCCGCCTCCATCGCCCGTCTTTCCCTACATGACCCCACCCGCTTCAGCATCCAGCACTCCCAAACCCTTCATCGCCTGGTGCTCCTGCAGCACTGGAACATCTCCACTGGCTCAAAAGTGCTGGAACTAGGATGCGGGCAGGGGGACTGTACGACTGCTCTTGCTTCTGCTGTGGGCGAGCAGGGGAGGGTGGTGGCGGTCGATCCAGCGGAATTAAATTACGGTTTGTCCTTCCGCTTTCAACCCTGCTGCCTTGTTGTGGCAGGCGAGCGGAAAGCAGTGGACTGATGCTTCTCAGGTGCTCCATATACCCTCGGCCAGGCACAGGGTCACATCTCGCAAGGCCCGCTGGGTAGGCGGATTGCCTGGGTCCAACAATCCCCCCTAGACTACCTGTACTCCCTCTCCTCTCCCTCTCCCACTCCCTCGCCGCCCATCAGCGACAGCAAGACCTTCGATGTAACAGTGCTCGCCCACTGCCTATGGTACTTCCCCTCCCCCTCACTCATTCTTTCCACCTTCCGCGCCCTCAAGCAGCACAGCAAGCGTCTCCTCCTTGCCGAGTGGTCGTTGGTAGCGACGCACCCCTCTGCACAGCCCCACGTACTAGCTGCGCTCACCCAGGCAGCGCTGGAGTGCCGTAAATCAAAAAGCACCTCGAACGTGCGCACAGTGCTAGGACCAAAGCGGCTCACAGAGCTGGCCCTGGCTGCGGGGTGGCAACTAGAGAATGAGACCCGTGTACAGAGTGGAGAGGGATTGTTAGATGGACAATGGGAAGTCTCTGCTTGTCTTTCCTCCTCGTTCGAAAGAGAAGTAGAGGAGCATGTGAGTGATGAGAGGGGAAAAGGGGTAGTATTTGCGTTACGGGATGCGTGTGAGGCGAGCTTGGAGAGTGTGCAGGGGGGTCAGAAAGGAGTCAGGGGGATGGATGTTTGGGTTGCTAGTTTCGTCTGATTGGGCGAGCTGAGCAAGCTGGTGGGAGAAATTCAAGTCTCCTACTCGAAAGCTTTGCTGGAAGGTCGATGGTGGCTAAACCAGAGTTGTTTCAGAAGGCCTTTGACTACAGCACCGCGTTCTGGGAATCCACGCTCCGTACGCTGCTCCGCTGAGTGATTTAAGAATTCGTTCGATGGAGATCAGTTGACTATAATTAGTATGATTTGGCCGATATCAAACAGCTAATCTATCTTAAATTTAGGAACATTGCTATGCAAATGACGAGGATTGTTTTACAGTTCAATGCGACATACTTGTAGTACTTGGTCAGAATGTGGATCAAAACCAATGCATAAGGATTTAGGATGAAAGATCCAAAACCAACGCCAACTAAATGCTATGCTACAACCTATGATTACAACCAGCTATAGTACCACCCGCCTCCTTGTAAACTAATACTCAATCGCCAGCTTACTACGCGCACGCAGCAAATGCCCATACTTGAACATAACAAACGGGATCAAACTCAAAAGCGTGCCAAACAGCGCCAATATAAGCCCCGCATACTGACTTCCCACATTGTGAAAGAAAGCAGACGCGAACAGCGGTGTAACAGCACCCAGTGTATTCCGCATGAACCCCTGACCCGCAATGGCTGACGAGGACGTTTCGCCGTAACAGTCAGCGGTGTAGGAATACGTGCTCTCGAACACGAAGAAGATGCCAAAGGCAATGGGCGCGAGACCGATGACTGGTCCGACCCATGAGAGGTACCCATATTGCGTGAAGGAGTAGATGAAAAGACCAATGGGGAGCCACACGGCGCCAAACATGGCGCCATAGAGTCGGTGTTCTGGCACGACGCGAATGTTTGGGTCGGCTTGGAGTTGGTTGTATTTCCGCATTTGGAGGTGGTGCGCGGCCCAGCCCAAGAACGTGCCAACAGCTAGGGAGATGTAGGGGAGACCTCCTACACCTTCGGACCATCCGCGCTTCTCGGTAAAAGTAATAGGTATGACAGATAGGAAGAGGAAGACAACGGCCCAACAAAACGCAATCCATAGACCAAAGGCGAAGACAACGGGTTCTGTAACCAACATGCGGATCGCCTTGATGGATGAAGCTTTCAACATGGATTTAATATCAGGTGTGTAGATGTCGTCTTCGGCGATATATCGTTCATCGCCCGTAGCCTTGCGAAGTTCCTTTGCCCGCGTATGGAGTCTAGCTCCACCACGTGTCTCAGGGAAGAACAAGAAAATGGCAATCAGAAGCGGTACGTTGGCAATACCCTGTATACCCTGGATCCAGCGCCAGCCGAGCGCCTGGTCGATGAAGCCAGCGTAAATGGGAGCAGCGACAGTACCGAATATAGCGACAAAGGCGAACATGGCCATGGGCCGACCTCGCTTATGAGGCTCGTACATGTCGTCGAATGTTCCTCCGACGAGAATTGTGCCGACGCATCCGAAGAGGCCGAGGAGGAGGCGGAGTCCGATAATGGTGGATATGTCCTTTGCCAGTGCGAGGCCGATGAAGATGAGCGAAAAGCATAGGAATGCAGAGGCGTATACGATCTTGCGGCCAACCATTTCGCAGAATGGAGCTAGCACCATGGGTGCGATGGCGCATGAGATGTTGAATGCGAAGAGGCCTAGTTGGCCCATGATGGTTGGGACGCCGAATTCAGCGCACATGCTGTTGATGCCAGAGCTGTACGCTGTTGTTGCTAGGCCGATGAATAGGGTCATGAGGTTTAGCATGGTTGTTATGCTTCGCTTGTACCACTTTAGACCATCAGTTGGGGTTCTCATGTAGACATGTTTGAGAAACTCACCGGACTCCAATTGAAGGGGTTCTCTTTGTCGCCTGTGGCAAAGGTCAAGATGATGTACTCCTTGCCTTCATGTTTGACCATCTCTGTTAGAGTCAAAGGCATGTCACAATCTACTGTCTTGACCGGACCGCAGTCCGAGTCGATATCTTCAATGCCTGCGGAAATGTGTTTGCCGCCTGCGACTCGTCCGATCATGGGCTCGCCCTTCTCGTTGCGCATTATCTCAGAATTTATTGAAGTGCGTTCTGTTCCCAGCTCGGCTTCGTCCTGGAGTTTGCTGTTCACTCTGGATAGAAAGCCTGGAGTTCCAGGAACACTGTTGGGTGCTGTATTGGCTGCCGTGTTGGCTGCAGTAACGTCTGCAGTATGTGCTGCGGTGGAACCAGCCATAATGTTGCTGATGGAGGCATTTCGTGGAGTGGCGACGGAACCGTTTCGCGGAGTGACAACAGAGCCAGTTCGAGGAGTCATGGGTCTGCTGCCAGGCGCGCCGGTGTAGGTCGAGTTGGCCCTCGATGCTGCCAAGGACCCTGGCCTCGAGGGCCGAGTGTGGAACGATGGTCCGTAATATCCAGACATGTTTACTGAAGTTGTGAAGGGGAGGTGAAACCTTGGGGCGTATGCATGGGGGAGATGTGTGTATTTGACCTGCTCACACTGGCGAAGAATTGGTCTTGTGAGCCGTTGAGAACAATGTGGATCGCATCACCTGTGAGGCCCACTACACCGCCGCTAATGGCCGACATGGAGGCAGATAGGTGGGTCATGGTCATGGTGATGCGTTTTTGCCTCTCGGCCAACTGAGATCTTCCACCCAGCATTGCTGCATAACTAGATCAATTCGAAGGCTGTAAACCGCATTAGACATTCCAGTGCGTGAAATAGTCGAGAGGAGTTGGTCAGTATTCATCGAGTCTTATCGAAGAGCACCATGGCGAGCGTTTTTCAGTGGATGCAGAGATTGGTGTTGAGGCTCTGCGGGATCGCCGGTTAGTTAGTCTGCGGTCCGTTCGGCAGGACCTAGCGATGTGCGCACAGGGGTAGCACGATGACATCAGAATAAGATGTCATTGTACGACTGACGAGTAGGACTTCTTTTCTGATGAAAACACAAACGCTGACTGCGTAAATATCTCGTAGTATGACGTAGTGTTCGGTGACTTAACATACCTGGGTAGTGAGTAGGACAGCCTAGAAGATTTGAAGAAGCTTCCGCCCTCGCCAACGCTTTGACCCATGGTGTTTGTCCTTCGACCCACTCATGTTCCATCTTGTGTTTAGCGTGTTGCTTGTTGTTCCATTTATTCCTATCAAAGGGAGAAGAGGCGAAGTTCGCTACACCAAGTTATCCATGGCGAGCCGATTGGAAGGAGACGAGACGTTTAACTGCCCATTGACTTTGAGCGTTATCTGCCACACAAAATATACCTCGGTATGGTACAGCTCATCATAATGGCTGGTGAATTCGACTCACTAAACCATTATCTGCAACACATACCTAATGTTTTCGTCGGATCAAAGTGCAACGAAACATGAATGAAGGACTCCTATCCGCTGAATACCTATGGTACCGAGTCCAGCTTCCGTGGGGCGGGGTAAGCTCCTGGGACCGACACGGAACTTCATCACGGCCAGGTCCCGCTCAGAGCTCACGGTATCATAAGCACCTGATCAAATGCAAACATCGAATTGAGTCAACACTGATGTAGCTTATACGCAAGAATATTTCGCAACTTTCTAATTAGACTTCCAATCCTCACCACCGCAAACATGCAAGCAGAAGTCCCCGGCAGCACCCCACCCGCCGAAGTCGACCTCGCACAATACCCCCTCGCCAAAAAACTCCTCCAACGCTGTCAAGACTTCTTCTCCGAAGTTGAAAATCTGTCCGCTACACCCCGACTCACCCCCAACCCCCAAACTAACTTTCCCCACCCCCCAGAACCCCCGGCCAACCCCTCGAAGCCCACCTAAACAAAACCTACGGCCCAGGCCACCCAATCTACGAAGACCTCTGCACCCTCACCCTCGCCGGCTTCCACGAGGGCTGGCTAGCCAACACCCCCATAACCGGGCCCAACTACCGGCGCTCTAAACTCGCTCTCCCCAGCGAATCAACGCGCTACTTTAGCATCACAGCTGTCTACGTTGACGCTAGGGACCAAGACGTGTTCTCAGGCCAGCACCATTCCCATCCGTATGGGGAGATTAATTGCGTGGTGGTGATTGATGAGGGGGCGGAGTTGAGGGGGATGAAGGGCTGGCAGGGGAAGGGGTGGACGGCGCCGGGGCCGGGGACACATCAGTATGTTTCTTTTTCTTTTTCTTCTTTCTTTTTAAACAATGATGGTGATGAGGTGGTTGGGTTGGCTAATGTGAAGGTTTAGTTATCCGCAGTTTCGAGGGGGGAGGCTTATTTCGTTGTTTTTCTTGCCGGCGGGGAGGATTAGTTATTCTGCTGATCCTGAGGATCCGCAGCCGGCATCTGTGTAGAGAGGGAGTTTGGTTGTGGATGGGGGTTGTGCTCGACTGTATACCACCCTGAATTCTCTGTCTGGAATTGAAGGTACTGTAGACTACCCCAGGACCGCAACATGACCAGGCATTCTTCATTAGTCATATCGATTACCTCAGTGTTTGCCACAAAAGCAGGAGTACCAACAATTACTCAGTCCTCTTCACACATGCAATCCTCAGCTCAGCAGGTACCGACCAAGTGTCCTCATCCCATTTCCACGACTCCCCACGCTCATTCTCCAATTTCACCTCCCACCCCTTAACAACCTCCACAATAATCGCCTTCATCATGAGATCGACAACATACTTGCCTAGACAAACTCGCGGACCAAACCCAAATCTCCAATAACAATACCTCACATCTTTCGCTCTTTGCACGCCTCCCTCGGCCCACCTCTCAGGTCGAAAGGTGGTGTTGTCTGGACCCCACAGTGGATCACGTACGTTGAGCGCATGCGCGTCGACGACGAACTTGGAGCCGGCGGGGAGATAAAATTCGCCAACTTGACGAGCAGTAGGACAAGCCTGCGCAACAGAAAATGCAGCTACGGGACGCAGACGGCCGCCTTCAAGGAGGATGTGGTGCAGATAGTTGCTCTGTGACATGAGGTATGCTTTGTTGGTTTCGGGATCGGTAGCCGCAGCTTTAATCTCAGAGAGAAGCCGCGCTTGGACATGTGGGTATGCGGCGATGAAGACGAATGCCCATGCCAGCGCTCCGATTGTGACATCGAGGTTAGCGAATAGCATCTCGTCGAGTGTTTGTAGGAGAGCCTCGCGTGTTGCGGTTCCTTGGGCAACGTGACTGTACATTTCGACAATAGGTGCTGGCTCGCCTTTTCGTAGCGCTTCGGCATGAGCGTCGTCGTTCCACTTACCCCACGCTTGTTTGAAGGTGCGCATCTCGAGGTTGGGTTTGATGGGAAGATACTTTGCCCATGCATATCGAGTGATTCCTCCATACAGCATGTGCGCAAAAACGGAGTCGCGCCCAGGGATGATCTCGAGCAGTCTGACCTTCAAGGCTGGTGTCAATTCGCCGTAAAGTAGATCTGCAAGAGCGAGGAAGGGATAGACCCTTAGATCTGCAGAAGGTCGGAGCAACCATATTTCCGAAGACTTGGTTTCCATTAGAGATGCAACATGCTTGTTAGCATGGGTAAGCACACGGTCGACGTAAGTCGTTGTTGCCGTCCGAGTGAAGGGTGCTTCTGTAGCTTTGCGCAACGACTGCCACTCTTTTTTACTGACGAGCCCGAGACATATGCCTGTTGCAATGTGAGTGGGTACTTGGAGAGTTAATTTTATGTACCTACCTAGAAGCTGATACATGTAATGTCCGCTGTCGTTGGCACTGGCCTTGATATGAGTATGAGAGTCACGAAATACGGTTTCTATGTCGGTTGGGTTTGTAAGAATGCTGGCATATATCAGTGGTGGAGCTGAGCCATTACAGATATGTCAGCCGTACATTTCGCCATGGAAACCAGACCAGATGCGATATAACGAGCCATATTCAGCCCCCCACTTGATGCTGTTTTGGCGACCACGAAGGTACTTTTCGACGTTGCCTTGCCCATTCGGCCATACAAATGGAAGAGTCGGTAGGTTCTGTCGGCCATCCGTAGACTTGATTGGGTCTCGAACTTGTAAGTAGACCTGTATACTTATGAGTACTGATGAGGTCTATATTTGGGCGTCATCCTACCGTTAAGGCTCTGGATAGCAGGTTGAACCGCCGCGTTGCCAGTGCAATGCTGGCCACTAGGAAACCCAACAACGCAACAGTCGAATACATGGCTGACGTATGTGTCAATTTCCTGGACACGGCGCCGAGGCAGCTTGCACAACTGTCAGACAAGAGGCATGCAGCTTCTTATCAGATGAAATACAGCGGGCATATGTCGGAGGCGAGCAGCCAGTCACAGGATGATCAGATAAATGAACTGCGTCTTGGCGGACATTCTGTAAAGCATCGAGTAAGGCGTCCGTTTCCGTTTCCGCAGGTGTGGTTATGCTGGCCGATTGATTGGTTGGCCTTGAACCGGTGGCATGGCAGCTGCAGCTTTGTAACCGATGCTTTTTCAGATTCAGCAGACCCCGCTGAGAACCTGGGTTCGGTTGATAGCATTGCAAGACTTTGCGTTCAGCGCGACAGACAGGGTGGATTTATGAAGGAGCTCGTCCTTATTGAGCACCAGGCTATATTCATTCGCCCTGGAGCCAAATGCGGATGAAATACGAGCTCCTTTCTACGCTGCCAGTAACCTCCCTAATCAATGTGCCAGGCAATGGAGGTACGCGGTGAGATTCTAATGGAATATTGGTCCGCGGCCTGGGGCTAGATGAGTGTATTCGGGCCTTGTTGTGTTGAGTGTCGACTTGCCAAGTGGGTTAATGTGTAGACATGTCATAGCACGTGTTAGAGGTTACGAGATGCGTGTGCTCACTAAGCACCTTCCACCCAGGTGGCCTCGGGAGCCCTGAAGGACTGGTTGTGCACATCACGTGACTGCGACAACTGGACTACCCAGGCGAGGTCATACCTATGCATTGATGGCACATGGAGTGGTATCCTGGAGAGCTCTACAAGACATGTTCTGGGTGCCATGTACTGTGTGCGGCTTGCCCACGACATTGGAAGCTGGGCACACCATTGAGGTCATCAAGAGGGACCTGAGGTATTGTAGGACCGTCGGGCGGCATATCATAACGTGATCCTGTGGTGCTGGGCACATATACCCGGGTTCTTGCCGGTGAAGAGATATAACAACCTGCGACTGTGAGGTCGAGGAGGCAGCGGTCCCCATGGGGGTCTGAGTGCGCTAGAGTGCAAGTGCTGTATAGCAGCGCAGGACGTGGGGAATCACGGCACTGATGGCATCGATGGCGACGGTTTCCAGTGTGTTGAGGCGGGGCCGCGCTGGATCGGGCGCATTTCCGCGGTGCTGCTGCTGCTGCCATTGGCCTGCCACGCCAGCTGGTGACACATGGAGCAGCATCTAGTTACTGCGTAGTACGTCGAGTAGGGTGTAGTAGGGGATGATCCGCGGCCAGCTGCCATGGCCGCCCGCAGGCAGACTGCGTATTGCGGCTCTGCGTGCGTCCGATTTGCTGGATTGGGCTGCACGCGGTGCGTCGCGGGTACGGGAGGCCGTGGTCTCGACTGCTGGCTCGAGTGTGCACGCTGGCGAAGGAGATATTTTGGGTGGCTTCGGACCGACCACCGTCCTTACGCAATGCCACTGGCACGCCCGTTGACGGCCGCCCACATTCCACCACGCGGCCAGGGCGACTGGAGAGCAGCTGCCCATAAAACGCCTCTCCCCCTACCGGCTGTGGCTGCGCGACATACCACAGCACACGCCGGCTTTCCTTTCGACGCTGCAATACCCTGCCACCCCGCCTGGAGCCACAAGCCATGCCGGCGCCCCCCATGGAACCCTCGTCGACCACCTCGTCCGAGCCGACACTCGACCAAGCCCACGAGATGCAGCCCATGCAACCCATTCACCCCACAGACACAACCACCGCCTCAGCGACGGGCAAGACGCGGGTGCGCTTCAACAGCTCTGCCAACACCCACATCCCCGCGCCGGCGCCGCCACCGCCCACCGAGCACCTCACTCCCATGGCGAGCGCGCAATCCGAGACGCCTTCGCACAGCAACGACCGCCACATCGCCGATGCTGAGGAGCTGCTGCATGCCCACCACGCATACACCCACGCCTACGACGACGCCCACCACCACCCGCATCAGCACACACCTGCCGCCGCCAGCGAAGACGAGGCATACGCGGTAACGGGCAGCACCAATGGCGGCGTCTTCTACCAGCTGCTTCAGGCCTACAGGACACCGGTCTCCGCCATGCCCGCAGCCGACACGCCGTCGGAAGCCAGCACAGCGTCACCCGGGCCCCGTGCCGGTTCACTATCTGGCGCCGCAACGCCCTCGACCAAGCGCAAGTGGTACAACGCCGACAAGGCGGTGCATTCGCAGGAGACGCTGGCCACGCTCATCGGCGCCTCGGCCAAGCTGGCCAACCCCAACAACGAGAAGCAGGATGCGGCCATGCGCCCGCCCCATAAGCGCACCAGCAGCGGCGGCATCCTGGCCAAGGTGGTCAAGGCCAAAGACGACCAGGACGTTCGCATCAAGATTCACGTCGCCAACATCCTCAAGCGCCAGCAGTACATTGTCCGCATGTGCCGCGCCCTCATGCTCTTCGGCGCCCCGACACACCGCCTGGAAGAGTACCTGGCCACCACCGCCAAGGTTCTCGAGATCAACAGCCAGTTCCTCTATATCCCCGGCTGCATGATCATATCCATAGACGACCATCTGACCCACACCGCCGAGGTCAAGATGGTCCGCACGGCCCAGGGCGTCAACCTGGGCAAGCTCAAAGACACGCACGAAATCTACAAGGAGGTGCTGCACGATGTCATTGACCTGGACGAGGCATTGGCCCGACTGGATACTATCATCAACGCAAAGGACCGCCATCCTGTCTGGCTTACCGTCATCATGTATGGCCTGGCCAGTGCCGCCGTCTCTGTCTTCTTCAAAGCCCGCTTGATCGATATGCCCATTATCCTCGCCTTGGGCTGTCTCCTCGGTCTCCTCCAGTTAGTCATTGCGCCCTTGTCCAAGACATACAGCACAGTCTTTGAGATTTCTGCTACCATCTTGATGAGTTTTCTCGCCCGTGCCTTTGGGAGCATGAACAACGGCAACACGTTTTGTTTTTCCGCCATTGCCCAGAGCGCCATTGCCATGATTCTTCCGGGTTGGGTATGTATACTCCATTGACTCGACTTGCCATCATAACTCTAATGCTCTTTCGTAGCTCGTCTTGTGTTCAGCACTAGAGCTGCAGTCGCGCGCCATCGTACCCGGCTCCATCCGCCTCGTCTTCGCCATCATCTACTCTCTTTTCCTTGGCTATGGCATCACTGTTGGTACGGCCATCTACGGCGCCATTGACTCCAATGCCACAAACTCGACACAGTGCCAGAACCCAATGAACCCGTACTGGAACTTTCTCTTCGTCCCCCTCTATGTCTTCTTTACGACTTTCACCGTCCAGGCCAAGTACAAGCAAATGCCAGCCATGATCTTGATTGCCTTTGTCGGTTACATTGTCAACTTTTACGCCAACATGAAGTTCTCATCCAGCGCACCCATCGCCTATACATTTGGTGCGTTTACCATCGGTATACTCGCCAATCTGTACAGTCGTCTACGTCATGGCGTTGCTGCTGCGGTACTACTTCCTGCAGTCTACGTCCAAGTACCCGGATCGCTGGCTTCAAGTGGCAGCATCAACTCCGCTCTCAAAACCGCAGCTGCCCTGATCAAAGGCTCCGAAGCAGCTGTTGATGTACGTCATCAACTGCCATTGTGCTTTGCTCAACACTAACACAAAGCAGTCGACTACTGACAGCTTGAACGCCATCGTTTTCAACGTCGCAGCGTCCATGATTCAAATCGCCATCGGTATCACCGTTGGACTGTTCATGGCGGCACTGCTTGTATACCCTCTGGGCAAAAGACGCAGTGGCCTGTGGACACTTTGAAGTATTCCCCTGATATTTTTGCATAGCGACACGGCGTTTTAGAAAAGCAAAACTGGGAAAAAGTTACGCCTTTTCACGCTAATAATCTGTAGTACCCGAACAGCGAGATGTTCAAGATGACTGGACTCCTCTCTGGATGCGTGGTGTCAAGGTGAAGCTAAGGTAAGCCCCCAACCGGTCGTTTCCTGTGCGACCACCCTACGCAGTTACCGATCTCCTCTGCAACTCCAGCCCGCCGGACCACCACCATCTACTCCGCAACATTAGCTATGCGAGTCGACTTTGGACGACGCCCAAACATCGTGTGATACCATAGCGACTAAGCCTTGCTCCCCACGTTCAGCAAGCCCTTGCGCCCTTCGCAACGTCCCCTCTTGCGACTATAGCCATCCGCTTTGCTCGCGTCCCTACCGTTGGACACACGCCATGCGCCAATGTCTGCCCTTGACGCCCCCTCCTGCGGATCGTGCTCCAAACCTGTTCTTGATACAGCAACACATTTCCGGAACCCTGCCTTGCCAATCCTGCCCTTTAGTGCGATACTTTGATATCGTAGGGCTTAGATTCACTCCGTTCTGTGCATTGCGCTCTTCGAGTACTCGAAGGCCATGCTTATGATGCGTAGAAACGGCACGACCATGTTGGTGCTGTACTGACCCGTAGAGTTATAGACGAAAGGTTGATTGATTGCACATGTTTCAATTACCATGGATGAGTTCTCTAGATACTAGACGTAGGTTTTATAACTATAAAAGTTGAAGAATAGTCTATCCATGATCACCTTGGCCATGCAATCTGTCTTCCTGTCACCAGTGTCCTCACTCGACGCATACGCATATCAGTTTCGAGGTTTGCGCATACCTTTTATCACGTTATGCAATCGTAGGACATACAGCAACTGCTACAAGCATCGTGTTTTGAAGACAGTTGGGTGCCTAGCCAGTGCTACCATTGTTAACTTACCCATGGCTAATTCCAGCACGCTATGATTGGTGTACAATGTCTGTCGGTCTGCCAACACATCCTGCACAGACTCCGCTTGTGCCTCACCGATCTTACTGTTACGCTCGCAGCTTGCTGCCTATGATACGCAACCCCACGATAACGCATAGGAAGACTTTCTGCAACGCATCTGCAACGCAGGTCTCTCCGGATCTGCATCTGCAAAGCTTGCGAAACCAGCGTCGAGACTTGATACTTGCGCAATTACCTACCTATGTTTCGGTTACCTGATATTCAGAAAAGCTGTGCGGACGATATTGACACATCGGCTTGACTTGATCTTACGGTATTGTTCTCGTGGATTTGATCCAATTCAAACTTTCAAGTCACACTGTACAATGCATATGGTCGAGCAGCTCCATCCGAACAGAAAGGCGGTGACTGCGGCTTACGCTCCTGGTCAGCCTCCACCATACCTCTTCACGACCGAGTTTCGGCCTGTGGAATCGACCAATGATGCGCAAGACTGCCTAAGTGTAGTCTGCTACTCCTACCTGATGCTTTTAAATTTTGACCTCGACAGCCTCAGAAGTCAGCTTGTCACTGTCTTGACTTCCCAGACCGCAGAGAGCACCTCGTCTAATTGAATTGATAGTGCGAGGCGCAACGTACACACTGCTTTGACACCAGACAAGACACCTCTTGCCTAGGCTGACAATCTAATCAATCAGTGGATGTATCTCTTCCGTTGTCACACTCCGTTCCCTTCAGCCCTACGATACGTTGCGTACCTACCATCTGGTAGGTACAAAAGAGGCAATTCTTAAGCAGGGCGTTGCTTCGAGAACCCAGTTCACAATGTTCATAAGTCCAAGACCATTACATGATCGACATGCTGCACGCTTAGCCCAAACAACGCTGTCACGATTTAGCCCCCCGGCACGCCACGATTTTATCAAAGACCTGGAATGGTTTAGTGCGCGTCTTCATGCAGGCTTTCATGCAAACCCTTGTTCCGGGAGCGTCGTCATGCATCTCGACGAACCACTCGAGGACGAGAATAACTCTGTTCAAGATGCATCTCGCACTGTTAGACCGTATTCCGAGCGAGGTCGGCAGAAGCCAAGCATGAGATCCACGTCCATCACAGCGGCATCACGCACTGGTACCCTCACCGGGAGCCACATTACATTGTCCAGGGTCCAAGGTGGCCTCTCAAATGCGGGCACACTTGCAGCAATGAGCAGCACCCCTGTCCCTGCTGCCGGCTGGCATGTTCAGTGACTCGATGAATAGACACCGATGAGCATTTGCGAGTCTCCTGCTAGTTGTATAAGTTCTCGGGCTCCCCACCGTTGTGTAAGCCTTTCCCCACCATCTGAATAACTCATCTCGAGACGTCTAACACGATTGTTAACCCCTCCCAACAAGCTTTGGTATCACTCTTGGGTAGTGACTACGGCGAAGTACAAAGTACAACGTCCAAGTCATCTTATCGCAGAGGCCCCTACAGCCGATTAGCCCCTAAAGATACAACAAGGACCACAACATCCAATGGACTCGCAATCCTTCGAGTACTGGATGGCACAGGGCACATACATCGCCCCGCCCCACCAAACCACCATATTCGAACTTCCCCCCGATCTCGCAAAAGTTCCCAGTCTCAGCGGCTCCCCCGTAAGTCTCGAACAGCGTACCTAGCCTATGCCAATATCCCGCTCTTCGTCATTAACACCACAAGAAGGTATCCTCAACATACGACCACTTCCCCACACCGATACACCAAACCTTCTACCCCCTCATCGATGATGAACCGCTACAATTCAGATCACATCCCATACCCATGACCCCATCTGATTTCGGCTCCGACCACGATAGCCCACCATACTGCAGTCCGCGCCCACCACCTCGACGCCACGCAGAACAAACATCAACAACAACAACACTCTTGCAACCCCACATCTCCCCTTCAACCGAACAACCACACAACACAACATCCGGTGTACGTATTCCCCCCCCCCCCCCCTCTTCCTCCCCTTCCTCTCCCACCTCACTCCAAAAACCTCATCCACTAACACCTAACCCACCACAGCGCCGACGCGCCCAAAACCGCGCCGCCCAACGCGCATTCCGCGAACGCAAGGAAAAACACGCACGAGATCTCGAACACCAATTGAGCGTTTTGAGCGAGCGGTATGGGAAATTGGAGACGGAGTATGGGGAGCTTGGCGTTGCGTATGAGAAGTTGAGGAGGGTTGTTGGGGTGTTTGTTGGGGATGCTGGGGACGGGGTGGAGGGTGGTGCGGAGGGTGGTGCGGAGGGTGGGGATGAGGGGGGAAAGGATATATGGAGGAGAAGAGAGAGTCAATCAGATACTTTGAGGAAGCTTTTGGAGATTTTGCATGGAGAGGTTAAGAGTATTGGTGTTGGTGTTGGTGTTGGGGGTATGAAGACTGAGTGTGTTTGAAGTTTCTACTTGGTTTGTGGCTACGTGGGTCATACCTTATCTCCCTATTTTTTTTGTTAATCTATACCCATTTGCTACGGTAGTAGCCTTTTTCTTTTGCTAAAGTTGACAGTTCCTCTTGTCAAGATGGTTTAGGTAAGTTGCGTACGTGTTTGGCGAGTAATCTTTCTTTCTTTCTATATACTTGGATTGGTAGATCGATGTATGTGATTAGAATGATCCCAAGGGAACTAATTCTCCTATGTATGCGCGGTATGACGAATCTCAATCATATACCATATTCTATAGTTTACTCTTCCAATTGAAGATGAACTAACTCCACAGTACACCATCTCAGCTTGCCCATCACAAAAGCCAGACGCGAGGTCACCAACAACGGAACTAGAGTCTTCTTAATAACAAAACTTGTGCGAATCACGCACACACAGGCTAATGACCCCAACACTCGAGCTGAATAGAGTACCATGTCGCCAACATGCTCATTGCCTTCCCATACGCTACACCCCCTCGCTTCACCCTGTCACCGGTGTACAGTACACACCCTGCATAACGCCATGGGCATTCCAGGCCCTGTATTTGGTAACGCTTCTGATAGGCTGACGCGCCCAACTTTTGGCTGTGATATGGTCAGGTGCCCGCAGCCCAATCGTGTGGTTTCGGGTACGGTACCCCGTGTGCGTATGTTCTAGAGCTTAGTGGCTGTTTTCAAAGCTGGGATGGCGGGGATTGGAGGGTTTTCTCTGTGGGTGGGGATGAGTTGATTCTTTTGGTGGAGGGTGTAGGAGGGAGTTGGTATAGGGTTGAGATGATGATTACGGCGCGTTT
Source organism: Plenodomus tracheiphilus IPT5 (assembly GCA_010093695.1). Classification (NCBI taxonomy): domain Eukaryota; kingdom Fungi; phylum Ascomycota; class Dothideomycetes; order Pleosporales; family Leptosphaeriaceae; genus Plenodomus; species Plenodomus tracheiphilus. The sequence goes on from MU006306.1 coordinate 395,151, forward strand.
AGTTGCCTAGGTACGCAATACTGTAATGACGGAGCATGCGCGAGATCATGGGAAAATGTACAAGAACGAGCACGAGCATCGACGAATGATTCGAACCGAGACATGGATGTTATGCATGCAAATCTGCATTCAAGCACGCAATTCCAGCACTCACTTTGCTTTTATGCAAGTCCAACCACGTGCCTAGTATTGGGAGTTCGCAACTGCAGCACCAAGCCCTCCCCGAGATTGTATTTACTTTTTCCGGCCAATGCATCTGCGCGTGAATGAACTCGACGTTGTATGGCTGCTACAGCAACAAAGTTAACAGCGGAAGAGTCAAAAATAGTGATATGATTCGATGTGCCTACGAAAGAATCCTTGCCATATGCCACTTTTGTACGTAGTCGGTTGTGTCAGACGTAATGGGGCTGAACAGGGTTGACTGATATGTCGACTAGCGCTTCTCGTATTTAAGGATCTAATAATAAGTGTGCATTCCACGTGTTGAAGTTTCACTGTGGCTGGAAGTGTTTGGTAATCACATTAGGAAAGACTTTCCTCTTACGTGTGGAATATGGACACGGGTTGCATTATGCGCGAGACACGTCTTCAGTTGGTTGCCTGTGTTCAATAGGTAACATGCTAGCAGTTTGACGTGTATCTATCCACGTGTATTCGACGTGACCAGATTTGGATATCGAAACGCGTGCATTACTTGTGTAATCAGCGATTGAGCCAACTAGATAACAATCCTTTGTTCATGTCCTCACTGTCAACGTTTGCAAGGTGAAGCAATAGTATCAGACGAAATTTGCTGTTCTATTAATTGTTACAACACTGCAACAACGGTTACAAAGATCATCTAATTCCAAGTATACGCCAACGCTTCCAATTTGAATTCGCAATACGTTCGTAAACACTCCAAGTCCAAAGACACATTACACCAAGAGCCATTAACCAGATCATTCGGCCGAAAACAATATCCATATCAACCCCCCATCAACACGCAATATTCCCCGCAAAAGCATCCGTCCCCTGTCCCTCCGGCGCAACCACAAAATCCCCCGCCACCAACGCCCTCCCAAACAACACACAAGCCGTAGCCAAATCTCCCCCAGGTGTACCATAGTATCCCGCAGGCGTAAGCACATTCTCCGCCCAAAACGCCGTCTTGCATTCAACATGGTATCCATAGCCATAACACTGCTGTAGACATTGCTCTGCCATTGCGGTTTTGTTCGTTGAGAAGGACGAGTAGTATGCCGAGTAGAGGATGTCGCTGTTGGTGGAGGGCGCGGGGAGGAACGAAGTGGTGCCTGTTGTAGTAGGCAAGGGATTGGTGATGGTGCAGGTATCGGGGATGGGGACGATGGCTGGTCCGCCTGCGCGAGATACGAGTGTGTTTGTTGTGGGGAGGGCGGAAGATAGTGAGACCAGTGCTGTGAGGAAGAGGGTGGTTGAGGGATGCATTGTTGAGGTTTGGTAGACAGGCGGTTTGGGTTTGACGATTTGGAGAAAGTAGTGGTAACGTATGGTATTTGTAAAAGATCGATTGGGATACTGGAGAGGTCCCCGCCGGGCACAATCAGGTTATATCGTCGTTCAAGTTCGTCGCGTGGGAGCTAAAGTTATCGGACTTCAGCCGCAGTCAGCTTGTGCATGCATTCTGCAGCCCATTTAGCCAACCTCCGCAGTGCGACTTCCAACCACCTGCTATACACTGCAACCACGCTTCGCAACCTCCATCATCTTACCTTGTTATTGGACAGTGTCAACACGAATTTGCAAGGAAAAGTTAGATGTCTTACCGCGATACGTACACATGTAAGCATCAGCCTTGATGACATCACACGCCTTGTTGGTCGGGTCAACGTGGAAATCACGCGAGGCCTGCAGCTCAGCGAGGGGCGAGCGATCCCCGACCTGTGTAACTCAAAGGCAATGGCATTTCAGATCACATATTTTGTACTGCGTGTGTATGTCTGACCGTCATTCGGCAATGTTATACACTGAGTTCTTACATGGTTTCGCAAATGACCACTCACTACATGAACCGATCGCGATGATTCGGGAATGTCTCGCGGCAATGTCAGTTATATTTTGAGCGTGAAGTTGGCTGACGTACGTGTAGCGTTTCTCACTTTTGTCATTGAAGGAGCTGCTGCCCTCTGTTGGATCTAGGCCGGAAGTGACGATGAAACTACCACCAACCCAGTACATGCCACTCCACCATCATACCCTAATCGCCACACTCTTGTCAGATGCGCATCAGCCTTCGTACTCGTAATAGAAAATCATCACATCGGACCATCAGCATTGTGAGAAGTCACGAGGGCCACTCCTACTGCAACCTTCCCTACCTAGCCCGGAATTGGGAATTGCAGCAATGATTCCGACTAGGGATCAAAGGCAGACAGAGGCGGACGAAGTTCAGCTTTTTCCTGTAAAGGGATAAAATAAGACATGTTTATGAGGGCAGTATGGCTAAGGGGCAAGGAGGACGACGAGGCGAGGTTGAGAATGGTAAATGCTTTCCTTGATAAGGAAAGAATATCAGTGCAATCACTTTGATTTTTGAAAGTCTAACTACCTATCCGAATCCTAGCATATCTCATTCAGTCCCGTTTGCCACCATGTCCATCCAATTACACCCGGACAAACCTCGCGCCAGTCAAGAATCCAGCAGGATACTCAACAACAGGCTTTCCATCCTCCGCAGGTGCCGGAGCAGCCTCAGGCGCAGCTTCGGGTGCAGACTCTACAGACTCTGCGGGAACCTCAGCCTGAGGGGTCTCCTCCGCTTCCGGCGCATTTGGCTCAGCAGCAGCAGCACCTTGGTTGCCCTGGTTCATCTCCTCTTCCTTCTTCTTTTCTTCCTCTGCTGCTTTCTGGTCTGCTTCTTCCTTGGCCTTGGCCTCTTCTTCGGCCTGCTTTTGTTGTTCCATGTCGGCGGTTGGGCTCTCCATGGCTGGGGTCTCCGCAGCTTGCTCAGCGGGGGTCGAAGTGGGAGATGCTTCGGCGACTGGGGCGGCAGAAGTGACATTTCCTTCAGCCGCAGGGGGCATAGCTTGCTCGGTTTGCATGGCTGGAGGGTGAACAGCCGCAGATGATGCTACGGCCTCGCCCATGACCAAGGAGAAGCTCTCGGTGGCGATGGGTGCTGGTGGGGCGGGAGGCATGACAGTCATGTTAGCTACGGCGGAAGAAGGGTGTGCTGCAGCCGAGGTCTCCGCGATTGGCATGGGATGTTCAGCGGCGGGTGGCATCTCAGGTACGACAGTAACTGCCGCAGGGGGAGCAGGGGGTGCTGCAGCAATTGAACTCGCGACCACATGTGTGGTGGCTGGAGGGGCTTCGGGGGCGGGGGCAGGTGTCTCATGCACAACAGCGGCGCTAGTGTGTTCAACGACTGCTGGTGTTTCTTCAGCAGCTGGAGGAGGCATCTCGTGCGTGGTTGCTGCGGCTGGAGGCGTTTCCACGGCTACGGCTGATGACATGACGTGAGAAGCGACAGTCTGCTTAGCCTTCTCGCTTTCAATGCTGGCCATCTCTTGGGCGACATGCATAGCCTCCATCTCCTTGGCCTTTTTCTGGTGCTCCATCTCTTTCGCATCCGCGGCAGCCTTGTCCTCGGCGGCTTTGGCTTGCTCTTTTTCCGCGTGCATCTTTTCCATGGCGTCGGCGGCAGCCTTGTCCTCGGCTGCTTTGGCTTGCTCCTTTTCCGCGTGCATCTTCTCCATAGCATCGGCAGCAGCCTTTTCTTCAGCAGCCTTGGCCTGCTCTTTCTCTGCGTGCATCTTCTCCATAGCGGCAGCAGCTACGAAACGAGGTTAGCTGGCAATATGCGTACCGAATGCGATCTCATGCATACCTTCTTGGTGTGCTTTGGCTTCCGCCTCCGCCTTAGCGACATGTTCCGCCTCCATCTTCGCAGCAGCCTCTTGGTGCGCCTTATCCTGTGCTTGGGCTTTCGCAATGTGCTCTTCCTCCATCTTCTTCGCAGCTGAAGATTCATTAGCTTATGCAAAACTTCTCAAGTCCCACGAATTCCGTACCTTCCTGGCTTGCAAGATCTGAGGCCTGCGCATTGGCCACATGCATGGATTCCATCGCATCGGCTGCCGCTTTGTGTTCTGCATCCGCTAGACGCTGCTTTTCCGCCTCAGCGTCCATGGGGGCCGGCATAGGAGCAGGCGCTGGAGCCGGCTCTACAACGTGCTCTGTTCGCAAGGAAAGACGCGTTGGCGCTTCGACATTGGATCGAATCGCATATCTTGGTACTGGGCCGGCGGCAACAATAGCCGCGGACAAAAGAGTGAGAAGCGGGTAAACGGTCTTCATGATGGACTCGGGGACTGAAATTGAACGGTGGTGATTAAAAAATGTGATGCTAGATCAAATGAAGAACGTATCAAGGAATGAATGAAGAGCACAGCTCAGCAAATTAAAGATTAGTGCACGGCACTGAAAGAAAGAGAGGTCAAAGAGAAGAGAGTTGATGAATTGCAAGGCCGAACTTGTTCCATCTGGACCCGGAGGCTATATATCAGCGGAAGCTTACCACGGTAGGCCGCAAGATTGGATGATGCCCCTAGAAAGCAAACATACCCACTGCAACAAGTCCACTCTTGGAAGTGTTTGATGGGGCCCAAATGGCATCAGCCACGGTGCCTGATGCCAATAAACGTCTAGGCAGGGCATTGTCGACTGGTTCGCCCCACCAATCTCGAACGACAACAGGTGCCGCCCGCCCGTCAAAAGGCTATCACGGCTGAAAATGGGACCGTGCCTGAGCAATTTTCCACGTGCGTGGCGTGTGGCCTGGCGGAGCGGACCAACCAAGAGCGCACAGTATGGACAAGCAATGAACGGTCACCACCGACCCGGAGGATTCTTGGCCTAACATTATATGTCCCGGATTGTGCAACATTCAAGGTCGCGGGAGGGATGAAAGTGGTGAGGCTCGCTTGATTGGGCATGTGGAGTTGCAAGCGGACTAGGGTTGTGAAGCGAGCATGGTTTCAGCGTGCTGGAACCGGGAGATCGCCAGGAACTCGGAGAGCCTCAGATACAAAAAGCAAGCCATTATGCGATCTGATGTCTAGGAGTGATGCCAAAATAGATGTCGGGGATGCTTGGCGACAGCTTGGCACCAAGCTCAGTTCACAGGATGTGCTGAGGTTTGCGTAGCTTCGTTGCGCGCTAGGTCGGACGCGATTTCATCCGAATCGTACGCATCCTGTGTGAATTGAGGCGAGATCTCGATGGGTGCAGTTGTGGGTATCTTCATCGTGTTTGTGCGTCAACTATGACCTCATTTTGCCGTATTGTATTGTTGTTGTTCATATAGAACTGGAGTGATCAGGAAGCGTAGCGGGATTTGAACACTAGCGCCCTTCGTAAGTCATGACACCGCACCCATAGAGATGGTTACGACTAAGTAATCCCCAGTATTCCGTCGAATCTAAGGTTGTCTCGATATTGGACACTGTATGGGGACGGCGCAAAAATTCTTCCTTCAACATACTTGTTCTTAAAGGTGCAGTGGAGACCCACTCGAGAACAAGACTGCCACAAGAGTCTGTGAAGATGGGCTGTAGCTTGAGATGCTTAGATTCGAGCGTCAAAGGTATGATTGTGATCGAAAGTGCTACATGTATACAGCATGTATCTTGTAAGCAGCCAGAAGATACTTTGCTAGCCTTTTACATTGCCAAGAGCTAAAGACACTAGATAATTGATTATTATATAAGAAAAGACATCCGCCGCAATGAAAGTCTGTAACAGCTGAGACGAATGCGCCCTCTTCGAAGACCAGACGTGGTCGTAGCGAAAAAGGAACTTTTCATGCGCGATATTGAACCATAGGACATAGACGCTACGTAAAGATGACATGAGGCCAGTAGATAGTGGCCGAGGTTGAACGCCGAAACATTGAAGAGGGTATTACCAGAGAGATCAAGAGACCGAGCCTGAACGAGATGTGTCGATGAGAGAAATGCGGCAAACAGTACAGGTAGGAACAAACGTAAAGTTCTTTTAGGCGAAAATCATCAAACAAACACAGGGTGAATCGTTAGTAAAAAGCGTGCCGTCAAAGAGTAGGGTTACTCGCGCAGCAAAAGCATGGATAGTGGTGAAGACCTTGTCAATGGTGGAGTGGCCACTGGGCGTTAAGATGATACCGGACAAGCTGTCTTTCAAGGCGTGGCAGCAGTGACAAGTGCAGAGTGTTGTCTACGGCGGTGCCGCAAAAGGTTGTCCCGACGGGAGAAGGTATTGCGACAACCAGGATGGTGACATGGAAAGTGGTTCTTGGCAGAGGGCTCGTCAATGTGCTTCTGCTGATGTCGTTCGAGATCTTTCGGATACAAAAAAGTCTCGCGGCAAGTGCTGCATTTGTGAGGCCGCTCAGAGCGCCCCAAATGGGTTTTCTGATGTCGGCTATAGACCGTCAACACGGACAGGGTCGACAAGCATAACAGCCAAACTTACTTGAAATCGCAAGCACGATCGAAAATCTTATCACAGTCGTTGGCGTCGCACGGGAACCCGCCACGCCGCGGAGCTTGCCGCTTCTGGGGAACTTTCTTGGACCTGGGATGCGACGAATCAAGCCGATCGCCAGGTGTGTAGGTATCCTTGATGTGCTCTAGTACGGTGGTCGCCTGCACCGTCGTTTCGTTCATATTGATGCAATGGAGATTCTGGTCCATCAATTGCTGGCATTGTAGCCCATAGACAAAGTCGCGAATGGGTGCGAGGTGTGTTGCAGCTTCGTAGGCTTCGGGAAGGGCTGCGCTTGGTAACGAAGTCTCGTGGACAGGTATGACAGTGGGGCTATGTGTTGACAACTAGCAGGAGTCAGTAAATGTCTTGCTGAGCATAAGAGATCATACTCTATTGCACATGCACTGAAGGCAGTGAAGCTCGCAGTTGTTGCATGGATTGTTGGTTATAAACTCAGGAAGTAGGAAGTTCACGTTCATTGGGGTCCCACCCGGCATTGCTTGGTCCATGATGGATCCTGCCACCGCTGGCTTCAGCAAAAGGTTGAGTACTAAGATCAACCGAAGCAGCGTGGACATGCTCTTGCCAAGTGATGTCGGTGCCTGAGAGGGAGGTTAAAGTCGCCAATGAGGTTCACAGAGGTTCAATACAGGGCGTGGTGGAGGGTAATGCGCAGTATGAAAGGATGGTGGGGGAGAGGGTAGAGGAGAGCTCAGGTATAAGTATTAGAGAAAAAGTGGTGAAGAGGGCGCAAGTTGGATGCATGCTGGGCAGAGGACTGGAGGCCGCCGCCTGAGGGAGCCACAGGTCACGAGCGGGGTGTGGCTATGTTTATGACGTTATTGTCAAGTATGGCATCGTCGCTGGCGGACCCATCTCTGCAATGAATTGAACAAATATGTTAGCAGCGATGAAGGTGCGCACTCTGTGCATAGTAGCGACATGTTGGTGGTATGTCGAAGGGGTGCAGCGATCAAGGGAAGGCGCGCAACCGTCGGGCTGCTTACACCATGCCCTTTTGAGCCAGCGCGTGAGGGGCAGCACCATATGGTGATTAGTGTAGAGAATGTTGAGCACACAACGGCGCTGTATATCGTTGGTATATAGTAGAGGACGCCTCCATTGTATTGATTTTGTCGTTGTGCACCGTCAAAAGCAGATCGGCCAACACATGACTCGACGCGTCGCAATCTGTGAGCCTACATACAGTATATGATGCGATGCAAGATAACAATTCCCCTCTCTTTTCATCCCAAGCCTCAAATCCCATGCCTACTTTACTATTCACGAATCAAATATCAGCCGTAAAACATAATAAACGTTTATTCATCGCATCTTGCAACAAAGACTGGGATTGTATACATTCCTAGAGAACATCCGCCTACTATGCTGTACGCTATAGATATATTTAATCAATATTAGTACACCGCGATAATCACTGAATACACACTTTTATCCCTTCCACACATCCATAGAACTTCCATATTACAACACAAACAATAACATCCATATACAGAGAAAATTTGCTCATTCTATCTAAATAAATGCCTTGGTATTCCCCTCCTGATCCCGCTATGAAAACCTCATCCCATGCTATGCTATGCCCACACCACCGCATCCGCCAAAACCTTCCAGTCGTACAAGAGACAAAGCAAAGCAACGCTAGAAACGCAGCAAAAGCAAAAAGACCCAAGATACCACAACCTGCACAAAGCCAGTCAGCCGACCAGCCAACTAAGCAGGTAGCAAATCCACCCAATCTCAAAATGATAAGAATACTCAGTGGAGTTATAAAAAGATACTATTACCCTCTCAAACAAAGGTCAGTGATTCTACGACCTTCCGCCTAAAAAGAAAAGAGAAGAAGTGAATGTTTGAAAAGTTGTGTGGAGAAAAGGCCCCCATGTAAAACGCCCGATACAAAATACAAACTTTTGGTTCTTGCAAAACCCTCTGCGACTCAAGACTGATGTCGCGAATAAAAACCTGTACTAGGCTGTTGTGGAAAAGATATAGTATGAGAAAGGTAACCGGATAGATCGTGTGCGGCTCGCTCCTTCTTTTCTTCATCTGACAAAGAGGACGTCAGGTTGTCGTTGTCGTCGTCACAAGCAGGTATGACTTCAGCGTCGTAGTACGAGTGTCGTTGTGTGGAGCGGGCAGAGAACATGGGTGTGTCGGATGTGCCTGATGGTAAAGAGGGGGATCCGACATTGTTGGTTGTGGGAATGCTGTGGTGAAAGGACGGAATCGTGATGCTTGGTGGGCGGATGGTAGTATTTGAGATTTTCTCTTCGAGATTCTTGTCTTGCAAATCGTCGACGCGGAGCACATTAGAGGGGCCAACACTGGAGGCTGGTGGTGGGGCATGGGAAGCGCTGGACTGCGTTTTGGACTTTGAGGGCGATGCAGGGATCGTGAAGATCGGGATTGTTGCTGGGTTGAATTCGAGTTGCGCACTTCTGACGCCGGGGCCGAAGCCTGAGCTGCCCTTCTCTACCCAAAGTCTCTCCTTGATGATATCGTCTTCTTCATCGAACATCTGCAAACTTTGAACCGAACTATCGAGACTGTGCCGTATCTGTTGATTATCGGAAGGTATACGCTCCAACTCTGAAAAGCCCGAGTCCTGGTGCAGCGGCACATGATGTCCTTGTGCTATGGAGAAGCCTGTACCAACTCGCGCAGCACGATCGAAAATGGAGAATCCGGTACTCACCCGCGATGGCGGGGCGGTGCTGCTCACTGAGGAGTCCATGGATAGCTCATGTTCAATCTCGGCGAGAGTCGTAGAATCCGGAAATTGAGGGGAACGCTGGTAGTGGGGTGGCGCCTCATCAGGAACTGCGTGCTGAGTCTGAAAGTTTGCGAGTTGATGCACACGATCGCTAAAAGAAGCTTTGCTTCCGACACTTCTATGGTGATCATTACGTTCCGACCCCTGTGAGCTGCCTGCAACATCCGAAGCAATGGGGTGAAGTCCAGTCACCGTGGAAAGTTTGAGAGGGTCATTATCAGAGACGTTGTTCGCCACAACCGTGTTTTCCATTTCGCCTGGAGGTGTGGTAATGCAAATCTCTTTTGGTTCCTGCGTGGCGAAGTCGTGAACATTGATATCGAGGCCCCCTCTTTGCACCAGCTTGGTGTCCCCGTCCACGTATATTTGCTCCCATCGGGTCTCTCTGCTCGCTGGCAGACTCGCCAATTCATTTTCCATTTCCGAGTCGTCGAATGACATGACCGATCGATGGCCAGTGTAAGGTGACCCATCACTCCTCTGATTCCTGCTGATACTCCTTGGAAGACCAGGTGAACGACTACGGTCGCCAACGCCATTTGCCATGATGTAAGAACCAGAAGACGCAGGATACTCTGTAGGCGGTACGGTAATGTTCTCGAAAGATGAATGCTGTCTCGAATTGCGACGGTGCTGTGAGATGTCTTCAAGATCGACGGCTGTGGCAGGATCGATGTATTCCTTGTCACTCCTATGTGTCGACACGCTGTCTCGTAACGCAACATGCTTCTTTACCTTTGGCTCTTCTATCCGGTCCGGGAACTCCTTTAAAAGATTCGCAGCAGACGGTCGCGCTCGGGGTGTGTCGCTCAAGCACGCTCTAATAATGTCTCTGAAGTACACTGGTACGTCAGTATTGTGCCTGTTCAACGATCGCGTCAATGGCCTCTCTTGACGCTCCGGTTCGTCTTGTTGTTCTGCTAGCGCCCACAATACCATACCGAGCTGGTAGAGATCGGATTTCACGCCGATGTAGATGGAGATGCGCTGGCCGCTTTCAATGAGCCGTGCGAGTTCAGGTGGCTCCCAGCCGACAGGACAGCCGCGACGATTAATGTCGATGATCTTGGCGTCGTCGTTACCGTCAATGACAATGTTTGATAGGGTGAAGTCACCCTGCACGAATCCAGCTTCATGGATTTCGGAAAGGCCTTGGACGATTTGTCGTGCCCATCGTTCGCGGCGTTCCCAGTGAAGTTGGCCTGTTGGTTTGTAGTCGTAGATCATGTCTACCAGCGCGCCTTGCTCCGCGTAGCTGATGAGTAGGCCCTTGATAAGCTCATTCTGTTCGTCGACGATGATGCCTTCAAATCTGATGACCGACTTGGACTCATGGAGACTGCAAAGAGCGTTGATTTCGTACAAGAATTCTTCGACAGCATCTGGTCCTGGGATCTCCTTTTTGATGTACAATCTGTTGTTGACGGAGACCTTGTATACGAAGCCTGATATGTGGGAGTCGAAGCTGACAGCAGTTTCCTTGAAACGTTTGCAGTCGAGGTGTTCGATAGCGGAGAGAGATGGATACGGGATAATCTCGTTGACATCTTCCGTCACGTGAACATGTAACCGGCCGTCGGTTGTCTCGAGCTTGAGATTAGTCACCGTCTCATAGAACTGGATGTCGGGCAATGAGTCACGGATGGCCTCATAGATTCTTGAGCTCTTATCTCGTTGGTAGTGCAGGGTCTTGAGGTCGGATTCGAGTGACTCTGGCTCCAGTCGGCGGTAGTCGCACGATACAGTGACTCTCCTCCACTTGTTGGGCTCTTCAGCGTATGTGATGAAGAACTTTTCTCGGTCTGACATGTCTCTAAAGTGCATACTGAGATTCAAGATCCACTTGGCCTCGAGCTCCTCCTGCAGGCGAATATCGTCCATGTCAGAGCCCGAGTGGTGTGAGTCGTGTTCTGAGAAGGAATCGATCAGGTCCAGGGGCGGCGGATGGTGTGCCGGCATGTAGTCTTGCGCACCTGGCATGGTGAAGTCGACCTGTCTTGCGCCTGCGGGTATGTTCGAGTCTGGACCTCCTCCTATAGTCGGTTCCAGATTCGAGGACTGCGTGTGCAGGCTTTCGGTGAGGTGGGGGCTGAGGACGTCGGGCGCAGACATGGAAGGGACCGAGAGTGAAGGCGGGGAGAGGCTGCGTTTTGTGGCCGTGGTTGACTCCCTCCGGTCATTTGAGGTGGCGCGTCGCTGCTCGACCTCCAGCGGCACTTCGAGCAGCTTATCCCTCCTCTCGCTGTTCATGCGCTTGAACGTCAGGGGCCGGGGCAGCCCCGGGACCACTCGACGGCTGGTCCTCCTGTTCAGCAGCCCTCCGCTTGAGTGCGGCCGTGACTCCTCCTTTTTGGCTGGTACAGGCTCCGCCTTGAAGCCCTTGTCCTGTGGGAGTGATGGTGATAGTGGTGGTGTATGGTCGTCGTCCTTCCTGAGCCAGGAGCCAATCTTCTGGAAATGCAGCCGCTCCCACATGCTCCGGTGCTCGCTGACCTCGGTGCGGGCGCGCTGCCTGCTCCTGCTCCTGCTCGTCTCGCCATGGTCGGCGGCCAGCGACTGGGGCATCTTGTCCTCGCGCCTCACGCCTCGTGGTGACGTGACGGCGGCGGCGGCGTCCTCGTCCTGGTCCTGGTCCTGGTCCTCGTCAGAGCGGCGGGGACGTTCCTGGATGGCCGCGTATGGATAGGATTCGGGCTATCGATTGGGCGCCGGCTGCATGCTGTGTCGCGGTGGTGTGTAACGAAGGCTTGCTGCATGCCTCGATCTAGATGGCCGCTTGTGTTGTGTCCTGGCCTATCCGTTTCCTGTCCACTCGCGTCCTGCGTGTCCTGCTTCCGGTCCTGCTATCACGACGGGCAATGAGGAGAATTTCTGCGTGGTTTATAGCATCGACGCCCAAGCGACATGCCCCCCGACCGGGCGTTGGCGCCTAACGTGCTCGCAGCAGGCTGGCGACGGGGACAGGCCAAGGCAGGGCGAGGCAAGCAGTGGGCAGAGGTCCTCCTCGTTCCGGTGTGTGTGAGGCTCAAGGGGCGCGGGGAGACGACGACGGGTGCTGGATGCGCGACTGGCAATGGGGTGCGTCCGGTGGGTCGTCCCATGTGAGATGCGCTGCCAATGGGGGTTGGGGTTGGGGTTTGGATTCCAAGGTTGGGCGTGTCGGGGGTGCCACGCCCAATCAGCGCGTCGAGGGCGCAGCGTTGGAACGCTGTTAGTCTGCGCAGTGCTGCAAACCTCGCAGCGGAACCTCGCCTGTGTGTCCCGAATGCTCCTGGGAACCGATGCCACGGCCGCCTGTATCGGGACAATCGCACAGTCTCACACGCGAGGGGAAGGGGCAAGAGGGGGGAGAGACATCACACGATGCCATGTGCAGCAGCCGCCTGGCTTTTGCACGCTGTCCATTGCGCGTAGCGGTCAAGCACTGCGCACCACATTGGACAGGCGCCTCCTCTGCCTGCAGCCTCCGCTGCGCACAATGCCCAGAACAAACCCAATGGCGGTCGAATCAGAGGGCCTGCAAGCACGAGTCGAGCCGCGATATACCACCGACTCCAGACTGATTGGTGCTCTCGCGCCTGTGGCCGCCATGTACTGATACAACCTGCGGTGAGCGTTGCACGCATGGCTCTCACCAACGCACTGCCCTGATCTCGAGGAAGCACACAGTCCCAACACACACATGTACAGGTACACGCACAGGCAGAGCTTTTTCTTCTCATATCGATTTGCCGCCGCTCTCTGGTGCAATCCCTGGTTCGATTGATTGAGGCATCCCCTCTCTTGGGCCTGCGTACATTAGCCCACGCGAAGCGAACAACGAACTCCTCACCACAGCTGCGCCTCATGGTACAAATGGCAAAGTACCCGTACACACGAGGCCCGCCGTCAGTGGCGCTAGACATTCGGTGCAGCCACTACTGCAAGTGAGGATGACGCTCGCTACACCATGTCATTTGCACAGCTCCAGTCTCGTTGCCATTGTACCGTGTGCCCAAAACATCTTCGAGCAACCATACATCTGCCCCTAGTATCAGCAATACAGCAGCCACCACAATTCTCCCCTAAACAAAGTCCAAATCTCCCTCAAATCTACGGCCCCAATCTTCACAAAAATCTAATTGACTCGGCCACCTCACCGCAACACCAAAAGTGAAGCGGCCAGAACCCACACCTCATCCACCGCCCCCCATGCCACGCCCATCCTCAACTATGACAACATCTCCCACTCAATATTAACCCCCCTCATCATTCGCTACGTACTCGTTCGCATAAGACATCCCATAAGGCCACGCGATGCGCTGTCTCTGACCCCTACATACATAGTACATGCCCCTTTGGCATACAAGCCACAGTGCCTGCCACGTCAACCTTCGGTTCATGCGCCAGGCGCTGAGACACTTGAACCAACAGCAAAAATCCTGCGAATAAACGAATGGCATTGGCATTAACATCAGCCAATCCAGAGCACAGATAGTATGGTACGTGTATTTCACTTACACAGTAAATACATACATATATACATACAATCTACATACAAAACAAGCGCAATGCATATCCCAACAAGGTCCACCCCTTCCCACCCCATCGGTCCGAACACACACCTAACCCACCACCAAACCACGCACACAACTCGGCACGGTATCGGTACGCTCCGGCCCACTGGCCTCCCCACGGCGCGGCAAAAAGCCCCTCCCAAAAAAACCACACGCAGTGAAAAAGCCTTCCCAAAAAGAAAATCGCTAACTCGCTACCCCTCCTTTGTCCTACAACACGACACTGACACTGACCGGAAAACAGTAGTGCCGTTGTTGATATCAGATAGTATGTGTTGTACATACGTAACAGCCACAGTAACACACGGGGCACGAGAACTGCTTGCATAATGGAGGAGGAGGGGGATGGGTGAGTGGGGTGGCCGGTTTCGGGTACAGTACTGTACGTCGTTATGTACCCTACGTACCATACATCCAACATTCAACGTCTTCCCAACTCCCAGTAAAGAGTAAGATTTTACATGCGTTGGTCATATCACACTGTGGAATGCACCTTGCACAATTCTAAAACGGCGAGAACATTGCCATCGCAATCGCCAGTTTTTAAACGCGCTAGTTAGGATGAAAAAGAAAATTGAATTGATAAACCATAAAAACTGTAAATGGATACGGGCATACCTGCCGCAAAACTTTCAACCATCAAAAATGGCATCACCATCGGTCCGTCCCGCATGGCCCAAAAGGGATGATGCTGGATAGCCGGCGGCAGCGGCATCACTTACTCGTTCATAAATCCTTCCCGCAACGCAACGCCACACCACACCATACTTGCCCACCACCTTTCGCCCGCCTCTTAACATCACATCTGTATGTGCTGTAGAATATTAACATGGAGTGAAGATATATTGCGCTGTGTTGTAATGTTCTAATCGAGCGAAGATGGTATAAAAGGTGACTTTACTACTACATACACTCATCTACAACGTCAAAGCCCGCTTCATCCCATTAGAAGCGATGCATAACCCCATACTTTCTAGAGAAGAGAAGAGATTCCATCGAGAATTCTTCGTCGGCCAAAAATGCTATGCAATCTCAAGCTACACAAATAAACAACGCCCAGAATGCGCTTTGCTGGTGTTCGTGCCTTTGCTTCTACTTCTATACAATCACACACACAATAATCTTACAATCCCTCTATAATATAGTCTTCCTCGCGTGTTGTATAGTGAGACACATGGTATGACATGGCATCTTTTCTTCTTCTCAATCGTCATCACCCGACTCTTCCTCATCCTCCTCCTTTCGCTTTTGCTCGCGCTTCTTGCGGTCCTTTTTCGTGCTCTTGAGCTCCTTTTCCCACATCTTGTTGGTGGCGTCTTTGTCGAGGTCGGGGAAAACGATATCAAAGACTTCCTTGTACCATTGCACGGGCCGGCCTTCGATGCCTTCTTTGATATTCTAGTATCGATGTTAGTCTATGCTTCGATCGTATCAATCGCAGGGTAAAGAACATACTTCAGGTAGTTCGAGCCAATCACTCATGTTGTCGTGTGGGAAAATGACCGTCTTTGCGCCCGCTCGTCTTGCAGCGACCGTCTTCTCTCGCAATCCGCCAATTCGCAGTACCTTGCCTGTAAGCGTGAGTTCACCCGTCATGGCGACATCGTCTCTGATCTTCTTGTCCAGCGCCAGACTGAGCATGCTGGTTGCCATTGTGATACCAGCACTGGGTCCATCCTTGGGCGTGGCACCCTCAGGGCAATGCAAATGTATCCTTGCGTGCTCGAAAAATTTGTTCTTGGGAAACTCGCGTGCCAGAATGCTCTTTGCGAAAGAGTAGGCGACGCCAGTCGACTCTTTCATGACATCTCTTAATGAGCCGGTGCGCTCAAGGCCAGGTGTAGAAGAGGCTGATAATGCGTTTTGCAGAATGCACTCAATGTACAGTGCCGAACCACCCATGGACGTCCACGCTAGGCCCATAGCAACACCCGGTGGCGTGAAGTCATATAACCGGTCAGATGTGAAGATAGCCGGACCGACGTAGTCCTTGAGGTTGTCTTTTGTGATGGAGACATGTACGGTGTCTGGTACTTTGAGGGCAACACGGGGCTTTTCTGCGGTTTGCTTCTCCATGTTCTCTGGAGTCTCCTTGAGGTCGGTGGTATCCTTGTTCGCCTCGCTCTGAGCTGCTTTGCCCTCTTCTGTCAAGGCTGCGGATTCCGGTAGGGCCTCCTCACCAACATCGTTCACGATCTTGAGTGCCGCCTTACGGTATACCTTTTCAATATGCTTCTTCAAATTCCGCACACCAGACTCTCGGCAGTATTTGTTGATGAGCTCGACTATGGCATCGCCTTGAAGAACAACATCCGCGTCTTTCAAGCCGCTCATTTCTTTAGCGACAGGCGACAGGTACTTCTCGGCAATGGCAATCTTTTCATCCGAAACATAGCCGGATAGTCGAATCACCTCCATGCGATCCAGTAACGGCTGAGGAATAGTCTCATCCATGTTGGCAGTGCAAACAAATAGTACCTTTGAGAGATCAACTGGCACATCCAGGTAGTGGTCCAGGAAACTGTTGTTTTGTTCAGGGTCCAGTAGTTCTAGGAGAGCGGACGAAGGGTCACCATGATTGCTGGTACGACCAATCTTATCGACCTCGTCAATCAAGACAAGAGGGTTCTCAGTCTGGCACTTCTTTAAGGCCTGAATGATGCGACCGGGAAGTGCACCAACATAGGTTCTGCGGTGACCCTTGATCTCAGCGACGTCGTACATACCTCCCACGCTGAAGCGGTAGTATTGGCGGTTGAGAGCGCGAGCAATGGACTTTCCGATTGAAGTTTTACCCACACCAGGCGGTCCGACCAAGCACAGAATCTTGCCTTCTACAGTGCCGCGAAGCTTTCCTACCGCGATAAATTCCAGAATGCGATCCTTGACGTCCTTGAGTCCGTGATGGTCCTCATCGAGAACTTCACGTGCATGCGCAATACCAAAGTTCTCGGCGCTGCGCAAGCCCCAGGGAAGCTGTGTGAGCCAGTCGAGATAGTTTCTTGTAACGTTGAACTCGGATCCGTTGGGTTCGAGGCCTTGCAACTTGCTCATTTCTTCTTCAAAAACCTTGCGTACAGCCTCAGGCATCGCAAGCTTGCTGGCCTTCTCAGAGAACTTCTCAATCAGCTTGTCTTTGCCGTCAGACTCGATGCCCAGCTCCCGCTTGATGGTCTTCATTTGCTCCATCAACACGTACTCGCGGTGCTTCTTATTGACTCTAGCGCTGACATCGTCAGACACCTTCTTTTGAAGCTCGGCGTCCAAGAGCTCTCTCTTCATTATTTCCAGAGCCTTGCTTAGTCGTTTCTCCACGTCCATTTCCTCAAGGGTATCTTGTAGCTCATCCGAAGTGCCCGTGGCAACAGCAGCACCAAAGTCGGCCAACTTGACAGGATCTTCGCCAATGTTTGTAGTTGTGTGGACCGAGAAGGTAGCAACGTGGTCACGGAATAGTGGATTGATGGATGCGAGGGTCTTAAATGTGCTGACGATCTCGTTGATGAGAACCTGAATGGTCTTGTTGGTCTTGATGTCAAAGGGCTCTTCGACCATATTCTCGACATTGGCTATGCTGACATTGCGGCCTTTCAGGAGTGTGGGTACGAGCTCCTGCTGACTTGACTTGGCCTCGTCGCTGAGCTCCTCGAAGCTGGCCACCACGTCGCCTTGGGACTGTGGCGCGCCTTCTGCCGGAGCGTCATTTTCATCCAGAGTGCTCTCAGCGACTGATGGCTCGTCTGTGTCGTGTTTGGCGGTGGCCAGGCCAGTCATCCTGATACGGCGGTGTGGGTAGAGAACGCAGGTCATGGCGAAGTTGTCATCATTGCTTCCAACGACTGGGAAGGCGCTCGTAACCTGACAGAATGTTCCCACGTCGTAGACTTCATTGCGGTCATGGATGACGTCCTTGTCCACCGAGTCGTCCTTGAACAAAAAGGCTCCAATGTACGGCTGCCCTCGCTTGACCATGTCGGCGAGGGCCTGGCCCACCTCGCGATCTCGTATGGTGATGGCCTTGTAGAAGCCAGGAAACAGCGGACGCTTGAGGAGTGGTATGGCCATGACTTGCGGGTAGACGTCTGGTATCGATGTCTTGGCGAGCGACCGTTCTGCGGCCTTGCGCTTCTTCCCAGCGCCATCGCCACCGCTGCCAGATGCCGCCCCTCCCGCCGCACTGGCACGGCCGGAGCCTGGTCGTGGCGGTATAGGCTCAGGTGCATTCTTCTTGGCCTCGGGCTCCTCTGACGGCTCCTGCTGCTGCTGCTGCTGCTTCAGCTTCTTGTCCTCGTCCGTCTCCTCTTCCTGGCCTTCTTCCAGCGGCTCTGGCGTGGCTTTGGGGTCCTTCTCCTTGGGTCTGCTCAGCGATGTGGAGAAGCTGCGGGACGCGAAGAGGGCGGCGGGCGGTGACGGACAGCGGCACGGGGGGCGCGCAAACAAGGCTGCTTGACACTGTGCGGGGAGGAAGCGTGAGGACGACGACGAATGCCGTGTTGCGGCTCGCGAATTCGAGCGGGCGGTGTGGCGGAGGGCTGTCCGCCATGACAGGGTGGCACCTGAGAGCATGGTGGTGGTCGAGGGCAAGTGCGGCCTCGGCGACGATGAGGACTGGCAAGAGCGGAACTGGTGGGGGGAGGCAGCAGAGAGCGCGGTGCAGATGCAAATGGCCAGTCAACGCCTGTACACGCCGACGACAGCAACAACAGCAACGGGATGGAAGCAATGCACCGTCCGGTACAGCAAAGGAAGCACGGCGGCAGTGGTGGCGGACGAATTGGATTGCTCAGCAGCCATCCGATCTCGACATCATCATAGCGCACGTAGCCCCGAAATGGCAGAACCTCGGCTCTATTATCACATCGTCGTCTCTGATCTTCCACCGCCGTCCATGCCATCGACATGCTGTGCACGATGATTACTCTCGTAGACCCTCGCTCGCTATACGGTTACTCTACCCCCCTGCTTGAAGAAAACTCTTCTCCTGGCAGACCAAGACAGCCTGGCAATACTTTGTTCTGCTATCAATCTGTTGTAGCTCCTCCATCGCAATAGGGACACCAAGAGTGTGGATTAGCTCTTTCATTGAGCATTGCTGAGCCTTCAACTATTACAGGACGGCATTGTCGCCATGGTGCTAAGTTGTGTCATTCGTGCGCCAATGTGTTGATGCTCTGCTAGAGTAAATATACCATTGCACATTGCATGTGGTGTCAAGTCGAGCGACTTCATACGTCACAGCAACACGAACATGTCACGCCCCCTCGACTTCAATTCGTGTCAACGCGCCTGCAGACGTCGCGACACCGCGCCCTATACTCCACAACCCCCATCATCGTGGCATGGCATCGCCATCACACCAATCTTACGGAAACATCCTTTCTCCAGATACTTTGTGCGGGTCATGCCGGTTTGGCGGCAACTAGAACACAACCAACCATCCGGACCATCCGCGGTTAACCATCACCGCTACAATGGCTCAGATCCAAAGATTGCGCCAAGCATAGCGTACAGCGCACCAATCAGAACCATTCCAAGTCCCTCCTACCAAATGGCTGGAGGTGTGTATTGAAGTGCGAGGTCACGCTAACGTCATTGCGTTCCACTGAACAACGGTCCGAACACTTCAACGCTATCGCGGGCTAGTGAAGGTGCTATGAGATCACACACCTGCGAACGCTATATGCCTTGGTGATCCACCATCATGGGTTGTGATTGCAACTGCTGCTGTAGAATTACTTTCAATCGATTCTCTCACGTCTTTTACTCATACCACGATTTCCACTGTCCTGATTAAGAGGAGGCTTTAGGACAACATGTCTCTGTCTTCGTCAGCAGTCGAGGACAAAGGTAACTTTCGTCAAGCTGTGGTAGGACCCAAGTAATAATTGAACCCTAGAGGAACCTTCTCATCGCGGCTGGTCTCATTCAACCACAGGAGAACTCCACCAAGCAAACCCCTCTGCACCAAAGCCTCAACCAAACAGCCGGATGAGAGATGGCAAAGAAATCGAACTCCACACCTGGGACGGGCCTGACGATCCCGACAATCCGTCAGTCTCCCTTGTCTCTAATCACAGTGCCCACAAACTGACTTGACCAGATTCAATTGGTCGTTTACGTACAAATGGGTCCTTACTGTGACAATCTGCTTCATCTCCATCCTGACCGGCTTGCCAGCTGGATCATACGGCGCGGGGAACGATTACATGGCCGCCCGCTTCAACGTCCAAAACGAACCGTTTCCAAATCTCTACTGGGCAACGTGTAGCTGGAACGTGGGCGCTGCACTCTTCCCTTTAGTATTCGTCCCACTTACCGAAAACACTGGCCGTATGCCGGGTTACTTTGTAAGCAACTCCCCATGCACCAATCTCGATTTTGTCAAGCCGTGCTGATTAAATTAGATTGCATATATCATCTTCGAGCTCTTCCTCTTCGGCTCTGCGTTTGCGGATAATTTTGCGACGCTAGTCGTCACGCGTTTCTTCGGCGGCGGTGCATCCTCTGTATCCATCAACATCGTCGGCGGGAGCATCAGCGATGTCTGGAAAGGCGACAAGGCTCGCAGTCTACCCATGTCGCTCTTTGGCTTCACGTCTGTTGCTGGTATCGCTTTAGGGCCCTTTATCGGAAGTGCCATTGTCCAGATTCGCAAGCCAGATGTTGGTTTGGAATCGCCGTGGCGCTGGTACGTCAATCAATCACCTATCAGACCCCACAGGGCATATCTAGAATTTTGGCTTACAACAACAGGATCTACTACATCCAAATCATCTACAATGCCGCCCTAATCCCGATCTTCTACATGATCCTCTCCGAAACCCGCGGCGACGTCATCCTCCAAAAACGCGCCTCAAAACTCCGCAAACAAACCAATCGCCCGATCTACGCCGAATCTGAACTCGAAAAACAAAACGTTGCCCAGCTCCTCAAACTCTCCTTTATGCGCCCCACCAAAATGCTTCTCACAGAACCCGTAGTGATCTTCTTCACGCTCTGGATAAGTTTCGCCTGGGGTATCCTCTTTCTCTTCTTTTCCTCGGTTGTACAAACATTCAGCTCAAGCTACGGCTTCACCATCTTCCAAACAGGCATGATTCAGCTCGCCATTACAGTCGGCGCGCTAATCGGCACACTCTTCAACCCCATACAAGACTGGCTCTATCTCCGCACTGCACGCAATAATGAAGAAAGACCAGGCAAACCGATTCCAGAGGGGAGATTGTACACGAGTATCCCTGGCTCTTTACTTTTCACGGCGGGATTATTCATGTATGGATGGACTTGTAGATCGAATATTCATTGGATTGTGCCCACCATTGGGGTGACAGTTGTAGGCGTCGGAATCTACTCGATTTACATGGGCGTCGTGAACTACCTTACTGATGCGTATGAGAAGTACGCTGCTTCTGCGCTGTCTGCTGCTTCCCTTGGACGCAACACGTTTGGGGCTTTTTTACCGTTTGCATCGTTTCAGCTTTTCGAGACACTGGGGTTTGGATGGGCGGGGAGTTTGTTGGGGTTTGTGGGGGCGGTGTTGAGTTTTGTGCCGGTTGTGCTGTTGTTCAAGGGGAGGGAGATTAGGGCGAAGAGTCCGTTTATGTTGGATTCGGCGTTTGATGAGGATGAGGGGAATCAGCGGAGGGGTAGAGGGTCGACGGGGGCGGGTGAAGAGAGAGTATAAAGAGGTTTTACTGTGAGGATGTACACTAGAAGCTGTTATTCCTTGCAGAACTGCAAACATTCTTTACACATAACGGTGTTCACGATTTGATCCGCCTGGGACTGTATACTGCATACCACATATACGAATAAACCACTAACTTACATCCTCCCCAACAACACCCCCTCTACATCTCCAAATCCACCCAACGCAATCCTCGTTCCCCCCCCCTCCCTTCCCGCATGAAAGTCACAAAACATTCCTCCCCCAGACCCCATCACCCCATCACTACCCCATCTACCCGTCTCCCTCTCCCCACCAGACCTACGCTGAGTCTTACTATCCCGCCCACTGGACGTAGAACTAGCCCATGAACTTCTCGGCGATACAGCACCACCATCACCAACCTTCATCGAGACAGTAAAACAAGGACCTGATATCTCCGCTAAACCCCCCTGCATCCTCGTGGTCAACCCCCCCCTGCCGCAATGGAAGTATCCATCTCAACACCATTACTACTCATACTCAAAGGCGTCCATGACTTCCGCACCGGCTTGGCATTTGCAGTTTCAACATCACAAGGCATGATTGTTTGAGCGCCGGTGTGTGTATTAGAGCGGTGAAGCTTTCAAAGTTTTGATAAGAGGGGGAAGGGAGGGTGCTGGGATTTTGGTGTGGGAGGTGTTGAGGAACAGGGGGGAATTGGTGGTTGGGGATGGCGATTGGGAGTAGGGTATCGTGATTTGTGGAGTGGAGTTGTATGCGTCATTCTCGTAGGCGTTGTGAGCTTCGTCGTCGCTGTGCTCTTGGATGTTAGGGTCGTTGTGCTTGTCAAGGTTAGAGTTGTTGCTTTGGGGGGGTTTGTGATGGCCAGATGGGAATGAATTGCTTTCCTGCAGTATGTGTTCGGATGTGTCGTCTTTCATATCTGCCAGTGTCTTTGATACCACCGCCTCGGTCCTTCCAGCACCCCTTGAAATAGCCCCAGCCGCCGTAAGATCCGAAGGATTCACGAAATTGCCATACTCAAAGTCCAAGCCGTCATTCTCCGTACTAAAATCACGGCCACTAGATCTATCATCCTGCGCGGCCATATCAACAGGTGTACTAGAACTCAGTAGACTTCGACCCACTGACTTCTGGTGAATCGGCTGCTCCTCGAGTTCCTCATCAAACCACTTCTCATCGGTACTGCTATCAATGACGAAAGGATTGTCGGGCTCAATTCGCTCATCTTGCTCTTGTATCTTCATCACCTGTAACGTTGGCAGGTTCTGACGTTCAATGCGCTGCCATATTTCCGCAGCTTTAGTATCCTTGTCATCATATGGCGACGAAAAAACATGTTGCTGTGTCGAAGCATGTGTAATCATGCGCCGGGGTGTGGACGAGATGAGTCCTGGTGTTGTATTCCCTTGGTAAGATGGAGTTTGTGCTGGTGCTTTTTCCTTGTTCTCTGGGTAAATTTTATCTTGTGACTGCACAGGCTGGATATAGTTGATGTTCCGAGTGCCTTCAGTAATTCCGCACTCTTGCTCTTCAACGACACGACTCGGTCGTGGGTAGCTCACCACGCCCTCCCCGCCGATGCTCTCAATCTCCAACGGTATCGCGACGGGCGCGACGTTTGAAGGAACAATAGTTCCTGCGATTCCAGAGCACTGGCAAGTGCTGTGACTTTGGCCTGGACGCTGCGAATGTGGCAGCCCGGAATACTTGAGGGCTCGTAATTCGATCTGCTGTTGCTGCCGTTGCTGCCGTTGTTGGTCTCGATGGATAGACTGGGTGGGATGCGCTTGCTCAATGTCTTGAATAGGGAAGCGACGTTTCCTATAAGATTTGAAACCGGCGTAGGCGAGGCAGACGCCTACGATCAGGGGGGCGAGTACTAGGGCTGCTACGAGGAATAATGGGGGCATGATGCTCGAGGGGGATGAAGATAGCGGTAAGGTCATATGTCTTTGACGCTTTGGTTCTCTGATGTAAAAGTTTGGGTGTTGAGTCCTGATATAGGCAATGGCGGCGTCATTCAGCATTTAATTCTTCAAGATCTAGACTTGACTGGCCAAAATCACACGTCAATGATGTGTTGTAAGTGACGGCATTTAATTCCAACATCTTCACAAATCCACGCGCAATTGTACGTTTGTTGACGACCGTTCATAAAAATTACACAAGATTACTCTAAGTGGTACATAGAAGTAAGGGTAAAGTAGCAAGTCTCGTAATGTCGATACGCTAGAGTGCACTACACATCTTCTTTTCCCTCTCCTCCACTTCTGCCTCTACGACTGCCTCTTCCTCTGCCTCTGCCTCTGCCTCGTCCTCTACCTCTGCCTCGTCCTCTACCTCTTGTCCCACTCGCCTTCTTTGGCGACGCGCGATCCGTCATATCAGTCAAATCGGTCTCACCATCAGTCTCCTCAGCAAAGAAATGGCTCTTAACCTGGGCATCACTCTTGCGAGCGGCGTTACGCCTGGGTGCAGTCCTTGTAGAAGGAGGCAGAGTTGGAGCTATTGTAGGGATGTCCGACAACATGGATTCCTCATCCGAAGTTTCCATGTTAAGAGATTTGAGTTTACGGGTAGACGATCCAGAGGCTTTTACTGCACGACCACGTGATCGACCGCGTGTAGCAGGTGTGGCAGCGTCCGTTGATTTGGTTTCTTCTTCAGAGTTTTGATGATCGTCGATGTCCATATTGTCTTGATCGCTGTCTTCGCTCGCGGGTTGCTGAAGTGCTGAAGTGAGAGAAATTGGCGTACGATGTGCGCTTTCCGTGAGCACTGTGCGGACATCCTTACGTCGTTCTCCATGATCAATGGACAGGTCACCATGGGCTGGTTCATCCTGGCTCGCGATAAAGAATCCACCGGCTTGTGCTTCATCGGTGCTCGCTAGGTGCACGTGGGAGGATGTGGTATGCGCGGGCCCAGCATCATCGCGTAGAAAGCCTCCTTCGAAGTCAGTGTGATTGTGAAAAACCTCCCATTCGGAATTCCTGGGTTGTGGCGAATGCGTCGGTGCCTCTTTTGCGGGCAGAGTGACATCCTCACCATACTCTTCTTTCATGCGCTGAATGATTCTCAGGCCGGACGCAAACTTCTTCCAAATTCCCAAAACCAGCTTCTGCCGCTTAGCGACTTCCTTTTCGGCTTTCTCGGCTTCAGCAATCTCCCACGCATCTATGACCATATTCTCGTGTTCTTCTGCAACGACAACTCCCGTGATAACAGGCACTGCACGCTGTTTTCCGAATTCAAAACCGGTGCATGCTTCTGCATGATCAATGTTCAGTTTGCGGCATATGCGCGCTGTGCCCCTCAGTGGTATATGTACAGCGCCACTGGGTACCATTGTCGGAACGTAGACGTCGATGTTGCCAAACGCGTTGCGAGGAATTTTTCCGTCGACGATAGGATCCGGTATGATCCAGTCGGTCTGGGCTTTCGAGTACAACCCTTGTTGTACCTTTTCGCCCTCTACTCGTTCGCGCTCTTCGATCTCACGCTTGCGAGCGACTGTCACTGCACGAATCTTCACAAATTTCAGTGGCTGTTCGCCTTCCCGGATCGCACGACCTTCTTTATGCCACGATTCGACCGTCTTGCAATTGACAATATCTTTCCTGCGGTACACAGGTTCAGACTTGACATTGTCACCCTTGCCAGTGACAAAGTGACGAACGATCTTAGCGCCCGGCTTCAAGGCTTCTTCACGCCGTAGATGTCTCTCCAGAACGTACACAGTGGAGGTCTTGTAACCCTGCAGCGTTTCTTTCCCGCCTTCATCGTCCATTGTCTTTTTTCTCTCTGGCTGCGCTGGGACAAGATCACCTTCATCTTCAACCTCGTCCCATGGCTGACGCTTGCTGTGGGGTCGTGCATAGGGTTGCATGAGTGATTTCACCCAGTCCCATTCTTCATATCGTTTGACTTTGCCGCGCTTGTTGTGGATGAGTATTTTTTCTACTGGCATACGAAATCCCTTAGTCCTGCTGGGCCAAATCTGTCTCGGGAGATATCGTGTTGTGACATCCTTGGCTGTGCCATCCGAGGAGAAAGCAACTAAGTAGGCCACAACTTGACGGGCTTTCTCAGCCGCTGCACCACGAGCATAAAAGTCGGCAAGTTTTTCGGGTGCTGCAGCGCTTGCTATCACTGTGCGAGGCAATGGCGAGATGGAGATAGGCGTATGAGTGAGGTTTGAGATGGCCTCTGTCCAGTATGTTGGGTAGGGGAGCTCTTCACTGTAATCGCGTGTCTTGGGTGGCTTCTTTGCGGGGCGATGTTCGTCGTCGGATGAGATAGATATGACGCTGCTGATGTCACTACTATCGCTCAATTGAACCACCAATGAGTTAGGTTTGCGTTTTGGAGATATAGGCTGGAGAGCTTTCGTCTTGGACGGCGTCGACTTCAGAGGTGTGCTGATCGGCACAATTTTCGCAACGTCTTTCAGTTTATCGAGAGTCCGGGGCCTTCCTTCTTCGCTCTGACTCCATCCAAAGCCAACTGGTTGCAAGCTGACCACCATACGAGCCTCAATACCCAAACCACGAACGAGCGCGGTGAATAGCTGTTGCCCTACATCTCTACTACCTTTACATGATCGTGCCAGGTTGCGGAAAGCTTCAAGATTTTCAATGCGTTCACCAAAGGTATCTGGATGCGAAGGATTCTCTTCCCAGGCTCTTATTTCGGCGGCAAGATTTGCGGGCGAGAGGTAGCCTCGCTTGCGTAGACTTGGTGCAGTGACGTGGAATTTGGCTTTCCAGTAAGCCGAAAGGTATCTGAGTAGACGGAGCAAGGGATCGCCGGCTGACAGGTTGGGCGTATTTGGCTCCAAAGGTTCGGACGAAGCACCCCAGTCACGACCTTTTCTGTCGGTCTTGGAAGCTTCGTTGCCTTTCCCCTTTTTATCTGGAGAGGCCTTGGGCTTCTTCCCGTCACGAGGGGTGGCACGAGTATATTGAGGGCTTTGGTAGAGCTTGACACCCGGCCTGCCACTCTCCTTCCAGTTGCCTTTCGCTGCAGCAGGTTGCTTCTCAGCTGGCCCTGGCCTTGGGGGAGCAGGCGCTGCGAGCCGACTCGGTCCATCTGAAATGGCCGCATCTCGCCAGTACCGCTCCAGCTCGCGCCAGCAGCCGGGCGACATGGCTTCCACCAGCACCTTTTGCACCTCCTTGTCCTGTATCCACGCGTTGCGGACCAGATTGTGATACATGAGCCACTGGACGTGCATGCAGTGCGTAATGTTGCGAACATGGCGTTGCGTCTTTGAAGCGCCTTTCCTCCCATCCGACTTCGACTCGAAGGCTGTTGCAGGCGCAGCCGTGAGGGTGAGGGCAATATCGCCCGTGATGACTGGCGCAGGGCCATGATCCGGCTTGGTGCGATGGTGGCCGCCGAGGGCATCCTCCCACTCGTCCTCGTCGTCACTTTCGTCACTGCCGCTCACGTCTTGCACCGGCCCCTTGCCCTTTGCTTTGTCTGGCCCGTGGAGTGGAACGTCTTCGAAGTCGTCGTCATCGCTGCTGTCCGGCTCCGAGAGCTGGCTGTCGTCGTCATCGCCGTCTTGCTCCAAGAACGCCTTTGTCTGCGAGAGGGTCCGTTTTGGCTTTGGCACGGCATCCAATGTCTGGAAGACGGACTCGCGCGTGCGTCTCGGGGTGGGGTGGGACGGTTTGCTGGTGCGCCCTCGCTTTGGTGGAGGTTCGGCGGGAGGGGTTTCTGAACGCACACGCTTGCGCGAGAGAACGGGAGGCATGGCAATGCCGTGGAGTTCTTGTCATCCGTCCATACATGGGCAAAGCACAGGCATATATTGAACTATGTAGTGAAATTACTAGTACGATGACGCAGTGGACCATTTCCGATGCGCCGGCAACATCGATCGCGCATCGCGCTAGGACCTCGTCGCGTCCCACCTGGGCAGGCACGCTTTCGCCAGGTCACGTGTTGAGCCTCTACTGGAGCATTACATGTAGGTCTGTACCCACCCTGGCAACCCTAGGCAGCTCTATGATTCAATGTTGTATCAATCGTCACCCCTTCACTTACGCAAGCTACAATCTTAGCAGAGCGTCTAATGAACAAGACAAGCTCAATGGCTCCTGTACATAAAATCAAGCAAGCGAGCAATCAGATTAATGACCGTACACATGACTCCAATCCATCAAGACATGAAGTGATGATCTGAACATGACAAGATTGTTAGGACTCCAAGGCCGCAGCAATCTTGCAGTGATTAAGATTAGCTATCTGCTCTGACTTCTAGATTTGTGATTGACCGCCGTCAGAGATCAACTCACGGCCAATTCACATTGGGCGGCCCTTGAAGCTTGAAGTACCCTGGCTGGTTCGTCTGAAAGAACTTTGTAGGATCATACTTGCGTGCCACATTCCTCAATGTAGATGCACTCTTCCCATAGTTTGCAATAACGTCCTGATACTCACTTGCATAATTCATATACAAATAGCTCTGCTCTTTGCCCGTCCTCTTCGCCTCTGCCAACATTCTCTTGATCACATTCGCACACGCCTTCATGATCCTTGCATCATCTTCTACTTTGCTCCAGCGAACAGAGAGATCGACCAGCAGAATCGGTCCATCGGATGGCGAGAGCCCAAGGGTGTTGCCACCATTGTTTTGCATCCGATTAAGCTGTGGTACGGTAATGACCTGGAACGTGGTTGCTGCCAGTACACCCGCCACGTCTTGTATCTTGCCAAATTCTTCAAAAGTGACTTTGAACCCGAACTCCACCATAGCCTTGTCCAGCTTCGATGATGCGGTCCAACCCGTTTGGCGAAAACCTTTGGGGGTGCTAAACCTAAGTTGCTCGGTCAAAGTGGTCAAAGTGGTTATGGCGGTTGTGTCATTGAAGGCAGGCACGTTGCGCCATTCTTCAAAGATGGAAGCATTGGCAATGGGATCTGCGTGTTCGAGCTGTGCAATGGCGACCTCTAGGCCAGGTCCGGCAAGACCAGTCGAAAGGAATTGTGCAGCCTTTGGATCGGCAGCCGCGTTGTTCCCCAGATTCACGAAAGCGTCGATTGCGCCTGGGAAGCTGGTGTTCATGAACTGTCTTGTTCCGCCGAACATTTGAGGTCCGTGAGCGAAGGTTTGGAGATCGAATCTGGTCACTATGGCCAGGTTATTGCCGCCGCCGCGAAGACCCTTGTATAGATCCGGATACGAGGTTGGGCTCGCAGTCACAATACGGCCAGAGGCAGTGACGACCTCAAAGGATGCAACGTTGTCGCATGCCCAGCCGTATTGGTTGGAGAAGAAGGATAGACCACCACCTGTTGTGAGGCCCCCAACGCCGATATCCGAGACGCGACCACCAACGACTGCGAGATTTTCCTTGGCCAGAGATGTGTATACGTCTAGCCAGAGATTTCCTGGCTCGACCGATACAATCTTCTTGTCCTGTGAGAGCGCGATGCCCTTCATTTTCTCAAAGGTGGTCGTGATACCGCCATTAGTACTTGAGGCGCCCTTGAAAGGGGCGTGACCTCCGCTCCTCACAGCGAAGGGACACCCTGTGTATCGAGAAATTAGGATTTGAGTAGAAACATCAAGTGCTGTCTCGGGCTTGAATACACAGCGCGGCGATGCTTCCTTCTGTTGGTCCGCCCAGAAATAGTCGATGACAGTAGAATAAGCAGTTTCTCCTTGCATCTCTACCTTGGCATCTCCGAAGACAGCGAGGAGGGTATGACACTAGCAAATAAGTCAGTACCTAGTGTGAGAAAAGCAGCCTTGACGTGAGGACAAGACGCCGGGTTACGTGGGGCTGCCAACTTACAGCTTTTGCACACCGATCTGAACATGCTGAGTCATTTCGCTTCTACAAGGATGATAGGACAGATGGATCGACTCCATTCTCCAGAAGTGCCTTTTTGATGTCAAAGTCGGGCTGCTCGAACTGATCAAGGCTTGTGGCTTCTGCCAGCACAGAGCCGATCAACAAAGCATAGGGGATCCGCATTCTTCAACTGTCGACAAAGTTCTTGGCGTGTCAAAACTACAAATGTCGTTGCGTACGAGCACAAGAAGATATTCATATTGCGTTCACCCCTGAACAACGGTGCTTAACCGGTCTTACCAGTATACATTACAGGTACTGTGGTACAGGGCATAAGTATGGTAGTAACGGTGGGGGCTGACAGCCAGGGGTGAGCTGAGCTGTGCGCTCGGAGAATCAGAAACTATATAATATTCAATCTTACATAGCTAAAGCTAGCTATTTGCTTACAAAGTTAATGTTCTCCTGAATCTTCTATAAGCTATCACTTCGCCTCCTTTACACAAACGCTGTTATCTTATTAATATGCCACCTGTTGTAACCCCTAAGCCTTCTATCCCATTAACCCTAACACGCTGCCGCTGCTAAGCCCTCTACCGTTATCTTGAGCGTGATGAACGCCTTGCTATTAAGACACTAAGGTCTGTTGGCCTTACACAATTAACACAGCTTTTATCTCATTCTGGTATGGCTTAATTTAAATTCCGGCGGCCCGATTGACCCCCTGTAACCCCCTCCCCCACCGTTACTACTTATGCCCCGTACCACAGTAAGCATAGTAAAGTCAGACCAATCGGCATAACGGCGGTTCCCCGGTGCTTAGACCGAATTACTGTATATATACATAGTCAGTGTGAAGGTCGGCGAAGTCCGTGATAGCAAAGTAAGACCCTTCGTATCCAGTGATATACTATGTGCGAAAATTTCAAGTGGTTGTTAATATCGGCAGTCGGTGCTGCGAGGCTGAGACGATGGTGGCTTCCACCCGACGCAAGGCGAGAAGCCACGGATGGTCACCCTCTGGGAGCCTTGCAGTACTAGTACTGGTAATCACCTAACGCTCGGTAGCCTGGTTTTCTCTACATCCCCGGACAAACAGCGCCATACTCCTGTCTGCAGCAATCATTAGATGTCAACATCTCACTCTTGCATGCATCGAATCGTACTGTGCACAGCATGTACACGTGCATCACTCTAATCAGCGTTGTTCCGATCCAATTACACACAGTATATGTAGTGTGTATGCAGGAACTGCGTGGCGTCTGCTGTTTCTGTATCACGTCCCTTCGATACTTTATTTGGCCGAAGCTTACCTACCATGGTATAATGTAGGAACCCCCCCAATGTGCTCCAACTCCAACCCGCCTTTGCCACAACAGTACAACCATCTTTCATCGCCTCGGAACGATCGCAATATGTATGTTTGTCTTTTGATACTTTCCAGCTCAAAATCTAACTTGCGAATTCTACCTGTCGACGATTCTGTGATCCCGCTCGGTCCTGCTGCTTCTCCGGCTTTACCAAATCACCGAAAGCCTCTTATACACGCATTTTGAAAGCGTTCGTATCGCTTCCATTCAATGCCGGACCTTTCCCTTTCTCAGAACGTCTCTCACCGTCGGCCGCTGCCAGAACTGCACGTCATAATCCCAACATACCACACCGACATACCAGGTGGTTGGGTCGAGCAAACGCTCAACATACAGTAATTCAGGCCGCGGATATTGCGCACTGGAAAAGATCACATAAGAGTATCGGACGTAAGAATTGTAATTGCAATCTGCGTAACTAGGCGTGCGACGGATGACGTCCTTGTTACCATACATGTCGGCAGATGTACCGCCGATAGCTTACACGTTGTTCAAAATTCGGCCTGCATGCTTACATCCTGTGCAAACCATGACATAAACCCCACAGTTTTTGTTTCGAAACTTCATAGGTACCTACGTATACAGACTCTTGATCGCATGGACGACTACATCTGATTGCAACGCTGACGACCAACCAAGGTCTGACTACGTTGTAGACGATAGGAGGACTTCCAACGGCTTCCTCCGCTCTCTAACTTATCAGTAATTAACACCGCAACTTTGGTGAAGGTCGCTGCCCGGCTACGAACATGCTAAGCACGCCGCTCATTGTAAGCTCACCGAAACCTCGTGGACTGTAACAACGCGGTGTAGATCTCGCACTAAGCTGGTCAATCTCCCCACAAAAAAACGCACCATCATTAAACATGGCCTACAAGACTAGCTGCGATTGGCTCAATGCTTGAATGTAGCAAGGGAGGCCCTAGAGTATGTTGCTATATCTGGAACAATTGTCGCCAGCCTCGAGGCTTCCAAGATTTGCAGTAACAACAAGCTTTCGGCTCTGACGTGAAGGCAAAAGTAGGGCGGGCGCACCAGTGCAATTATACGGAAAGGCCGGTAAACCTTATAGTGCGGATTGCTTGTTGCACCCTCAGATATCATATGTATATAAACTGGCTGTTCTTCGACCCTGAAAGCCGGTGTCGCTTTCTGCGTGATACACTATCGGGCACTCTACCAGACAGTCGTCACCAACATTGCAATAACCCAAGCTCTTGTCCCAACAATACATTTTCTATAAGACTTCTGTTTGTCAAACAAGCTCCGCCAGAGACCTACCAATTTCAGACGAGTCTTTACATCTTCCTCTACCCATCATGCACATCTCCTTGTCCACCGCATTGCTCCTCACCACCGTCTCCGCCTTTGCACCCTCCAAGCGAGCCACGACATTGATCCCCAGCACTGTTTTTGATAGCAAAGAAAATCTCGAAGATTTTTTCAATTACAACTACCCCTGGGGCCCAACTCACAATGGTATGTACTTCCCCTCCCCTTCCAAACCATGCACTCCATCACCTCCCACCACTGCATTCCCACTAACACACACCACCAACCAGGTGCCGCCCGCATGGACCCAGCCCACGCCATCATCTCCTCCCCCGGAGTCCTAACCCTCACCGCCCAACCCGCCGCCAACCAACCCCCCGCCGGCAAGAAGAAAAACATCCCAATCCACTATCTCTCCGGCGCCGTCCACGCCAAACAACAATTCACCGTCCCCCGCGCCGGCGGCCTGGAATTCCGCGCCACGCTCAAAGCCCCCGTTGCGCGGGGCACATGGCCCGCCTTCTGGCTCACCGCTGTGCAAGGCTGGCCGCCAGAGGTCGACATGGCTGAGTTCAAGGGCACGGGCAAAATCAGCTTCAACACGTTTAACACGAGTAGCAGTGCGCAGAGCAAGGACATACAATACGACCATCCCGAAGCGTGGCATGATGTCAAGTGCGACTTGGTGGATAATGGGGGCGGAGTGGTCAAAGTGACGTTTTGGTTGGATGGCAACGTGGTGACGACGCAGTATGGCAAGGATTATGTGGGCAAGGCCATGTGGTTGATGATTAATTTGCAAATGGAGGGGAGTAGTGGGAGTCCTGGGCCTACTACGAATACTACGTTTGAGGTTAAGAATCTGGGGGTTACGACGTTGTAAGGTGGGCATCGTCGGGTGCTTGGGGGATGGGCATGGTGATGGGATGCTCTGTGTGTAACTCTCCACGCTATCATTTTAGGCACAAAACCTAAACGCAATGACTACGAAACATGTCTAGAGACTAGACCCTATGCTCACCATTTCCTCCTACGCACCACCCAAGACCCAAGACCACTCCCTC
>MU006306.1:428191-489229 GCA_010093695.1 Plenodomus tracheiphilus IPT5
TACTCCAGAAAATACGATACCGCGGGGCTAGACGCCCCATTCGGCGTCAGCCCCTCCCACCCCTCCCCCCCTTCTCCATCTCCATCTTTTACCCTACAGAAAGCCAGTGATTAGTGTAACCCAATTCCACACAACACAGCAATCTTCCACTCATCTCAAGGCAGACTGCTCCAAAAGGGTCAAGTTACTCATCAGCAAGCAAAGGAGCGCGTTCGCGCTCCTCGTCCACAATCGCACCACGGGGGAAGGGGTCGCGGCCCAGGAGGCCCGGGATACCGACTGCGAGGGACAAGATGAAGAGGAGGCCGCCAATGGTGAAGGCGAAGATCCATTGGAGTTGGAGGATGTGGGGTTTGGTGAGGAATTGGCCTACTCCGGTTGCTATATTCCCCCAACATGTATCAGCTTCTATTTCCAGCCCAATGTGTGGTGGTGAGACATCCCGACGTAAAGGTTAAAAAAAAACGGGAGTAAAGCAGAAAAGTTGGGAAAGAAAAAAAACTAAGAAAAACTTACAAAACGCCAACACAGATAGTGCAAAGCCAATCGTATAATCCTTATACGCAGCCAGGAAAAACACACCATACCCAGCCCACCCCCAAATAAATACATTCGCCACAATCCGCGCAACAGCATGATTCGTGTGCACAGCAACAGCACCACACCAATACAGCGCTACAAAGTTCCACGCCAGGGGCCCCGCAACAGTACCCACATGGATGAGGCGCGGAGACGTCGAGTGGCGGAAGTAGGCGGCGGAGAGATTGAAAAAGTTGATGATGAGGAGGAATTCAGCGAGCCAGTAGTGCGAGCGGACCCAGAGGTGGACGAAGCCGAAGAGGAGGAGGTTGTGGGCGATGAAGTGGGAGCCGAGGTTTGCGGCGGCGTGGAGGTGCGTGGTGTTTGTTGTGTAGAGGGTGTAGGCGTAGTAGAGTTGCAGGGTGAAGAGGATGATCCTGTGGGGGATTTTTGTGTTAATATGGTGTTGGTTGGGAGGTTTTCTCTTATAGTGGGGATCAGAGGAGCAACGGATGGGTCTTACCAGTAGATGGAGGTGATGATGCTGCTCTGGGCAAAGGGAGTGGGGTAGTTGTGCTGCCAGAATCTGCCGTGGGGGTGGTGGCCTTCGTGCGGCTTGTTGAAGGTGTAGTAGAATGCTGATACGAGGAAGAGCAGCCAGCTCACCGACGTCGTGATCTTGTAGAGCAGGATGGACTGCGAGGAGAATTCCGAGCGCTTGGCAAAGGGGTTGAGGTTGCGGCCATTGCTGGCGCCGTTGGTGGTGGGCTCAGACATTGTAGTGGTGGTGCTTTGGTTTGGCAGTGAGTCGGTGGTAGTAGTGGTCGTTTTGTTGCTGTTGTAGAGGTGACTGAGCGTGAGGAGAAAAGTGTGCGAGGAGTCGTAGTGGAGAAGTAACGTAGACTGTATCCACTCGTACGATTACCCAGCCTTTCAAACGACCAAAATCTCACGCAGACAACAGGCGACGACGCAACAACCAAATGTCCAGCTTCTGGAACGCCAACCAAGAAAGGGCACACACAGCTGCCTAAGTACCTCACCCAGCCAACTAACTACATCGCCCACCAACCCCCCAATCCTCAGTCCCCGTCCTGCATCGCGCCGTGCGCGTGCACCCAGCTCCAACATTGCGCAAATCAAGCTCAAACACACATTGCACCTGTACGTCATACGCGCCATGCCCCTTCT
This sequence comes from Plenodomus tracheiphilus IPT5, assembly GCA_010093695.1. NCBI lineage: Eukaryota > Fungi > Ascomycota > Dothideomycetes > Pleosporales > Leptosphaeriaceae > Plenodomus > Plenodomus tracheiphilus. Next base: position 429,902 of record MU006306.1, read on the forward strand.
CGCACGCTCTAGCGAGGTTTGGTCCATGCACAAGCACGACCACGGAAAGCAAGCCTATACCCGTCCAAGCGCCCACCCGTGCCAACCCCACACGCACCGCTTCCCTTCTGCCGCTTCCCCCCCCCGAACCCTGTCGTGTGATCCTTCAAGTGCGGTTGCTTCAGGACTAGTGGGCTTCTTGTTTCCCGCTTGGCCTTGCCCATGGTGGATGTTCCTTGTGACGTGCGGGCGTCTTGTGCCTAATTTATGCGGGGACTGCTTTGGAACCGCGAGGGCGGGTGGCGGCGGCAATGATGGCGAGGGAGGGGTAGTCGAGGGCGTTGGCGCTTAGGCAGGGTCTGGAGAATCTATGTTGTGCGAAGGGGGAGGGAGGGGACCCCCTTTGCGATAGCTGTCTGGGCATGGGATTTCGAGAGTGAGATTCGTGATTGCAACGGCTACTCGGAGGAACAAAGTGTATGGTAGAGTGGCACAGTCAGACTCCCACTCCATCAGTGCCAAACACAACAACACATCTACAATCCGCACCGTCCAGAAATCTCGCATTTCAGGTCCACAATCACGAGCTCACACTGCCGTCTACTTTGCCAATCCCCCCATACTAAAAAGAATCGTCATCGACGATGGGTATTACAAAAAACATAACAAAAGCTCCCAGCCAAGTCCCCTCCTCCATTACTGCTGCAGCTAGCGCATCCCATTCGCCAATCCACTCTCGCACAGGCTCAAGAGGGGTAAGAGTACGGTAACCCACCAATGAAAACGCCCACCCCAAGAAATCTTCCAAGTCAGAATCCGCCTTGCAACACAACGACATGGCGCAGGCCGACAATAGCCACGACGAGCGGCAGAAGTGCAATGCCATGTTTCAGGCGATCGCTCCCCAAAGAGGAGCGTGAGCACATGGGCTCTAGGCAGCAGGTATTGGTACGCGGATCCCGCTGACAAGGACGGCATTCAGCGAGCTGGCGTATCGGGTACTTCCCAGATATCCTTGTGCTTGCCCTCCGGCTTGATGGCTGACGCAGCACCCTGTTGTCCCCGTGCGCTTCCCAACGCTGCACCAATGTTCTGCGTCTCAGAGGAACTAGCAGCAAAAGGTATGACCCCATTCGCTGTGAAGACCGGCAGCTTCTCCTTCCTCATTGCGGGCGACAGGGGTCGCGACTCTGTTGCCGAGGGCGGGGACGCTTCTGTCTTGGGAGGTAACCACTGCAGAGACTCTGGAGCTTGAGGCCTTGCAACAGAACCACCCTGAGCGGCTACGTCGTCACCAAAGGTTTGTGTAGTATAGTTGACAAACTGTGGCATACTGGAAGGAGGAGGCGGGGGAGGCGTATCTGCGCGCGAAGGGGGTGACTTGTCATGGACTGGCTCGCTCACGGTGACAAAAGATGGCATAGGCAGCTGCTCACGAAGCTGCTCCGGAGTCATGGCGAGATCTCTGAGCTCGGTAGGCGGTTCGATGATACTCCCAGACGGGCGACGGTCGATTGCCGACTGACTCCTAGGAGGTTGAGTTTCGTGGGTGACTTGTGCAACTACTGAAGCTGACTCTGTTCGCGTGAGGTCATGTTGCCCCAGAGGATCCTTCTCAACAACTTGCATCTTTGGTGATACAGGCGTCGAGGTTGATTGCCTAGCCTCCACAGGCGAAGGAGGCTTTGATGATTTGGGCGGTCGACCAGGCCCTCTTTTTGCTGTTGTGGGTTTGGCATGTGGTTTCGCTGTACCCGCCTTCGCTGCAGGTGCCTTGCGCGTCGTGGTCTTTGTCGAGCTCTTCTTTACCGCTTCTGCCGTCTTTAGTGCTTCAGCCTTCTCTTTTTCTCGAGCTTCATGTTCCTCCTTTGATGGCATCTTGAGTGTGATACGCTTCAGGCCGGATGTCAGCGCATCCACATCATCGTTCTCCTTGCCTTTGACCGGCTTTGTCTTGCTAGCATGACCGGACGGAACTCGTGGAACAGGCGGGCGCTGGGGAGCACGAGCTGTAGCGGCCGTCGAGCCCCGTGCCTTCTTTACGGCAACACCGTTTGTGGGAGCAGGTGCAGGCGCTACGCTTCGTCGACTTGCTGCCACACTCGGTGCTCGACTGGCGCTTCTGTCGCCAATCGAAGATACACTCGAGGCAATACTCATCCTCCGCGATGCAGACCGCGCAGGCACTGGAGCTTCAACGGAGGCTAGAGGAAAATCGGCAATGGTTTTACGTCTATTCGCTCGTGATTCTGCACGGAGAGACGCCTCATCTGAGTCTGGGTCCGCGTATGCGGGTGCAGCCTTGCGGCCACGCAACTGTCTCCCAGAGAGATCAACATGCACAGAGGCTAGCTGCGGAGCGGCAGGCTTCTCCTTCTTGACCTTTGGTTCAGCTAGATCCTCCGGTTTGAAGCTGCGGGTCTGTCGATCAGAAGGAATCAAAAGCTTAGCCAAAGCTTGTGCAGCTGTAGCCCAATCAACCTCGGGAGGTGGCGGCGTCGGCGCTCGCGAAGGACTGGACGCATATCGAGAAGAGGTGCTACGACTTAGTTTCGTAGGATCCACGACCTTGGCTACGAAAGATTGTGTCGGAGAGGAGAAGTGATTGGAAACATCTGCACGAGGCTTTTTCGGCATCACGAGAGGCGGATTGACGAGATTCTCCAGCTCAGTCAGCTGTGACGAGTGCCACCAAACAGGATCATAGGTGACGGGCTCAGCATCGGGCTCAGCAGGCTGCGGTTGTACGTCCTCGTCACGCAAGGTCAACCCACCAAGTCGCTGGCGCATCTCATACGCAAGCCCTCTCTCTTGCTTCCGCTCGGTCCATACCTGGCCATCGCAGAGTCCGCTCAAGTGGCTGAGTACCCCACTAGTAAGCGCTCGATCACTGTAACCGCCCTCAAGCACAGAAATGACACGACCATCTACGCCCGTACCATCCTCTTCAGCCAAGCGCACAACGTCGCGAGTAAAGCGAGCATAGAACTCGGTGGGCACATTGACAGCATGGCGCTGCATGCCTGCAGTCTCCCACTCACTGGCATCGAAGCCTGCGGACACGAAGATTGCTGACTTTGGCGTCGGGTGGTTTGGTGTTGTACGCAAACGAGTCGTATGATGCTTGAGGTACTGGCGTGTCTTGTCAAGTAGCACCATGTACTTGTCTTCGTAGATTGCCCAGAATTCCTCGGGGGTTCTCCAAGGCTGCAAGTGTACGTTCCAAATGGACTGACCGTGTGCGTTGTCGATACACAAACTAGCCGCTTGCACCTTGTCGTCGTCTCCATCCTCACAGGGGTACGAATTGATGTCGTGTAAACTGAAGTATCCGATTGAAGTCTTCTTTGCGTTTGACGTGTTTTTAGACATGTTTTGCACCTTCTTGTTGCGAGCCCATGTAATGGCTTGCGAGCCATCTCCGTGGTGCAGATCAAAGTCGATAATGGCTGCATGGGTGAGCCCATATGTCATCATGGCGTGCTCAATTCCAACATGAACGTTGTTCAACCAGCAGAATCCTGATGGAAAGTCGTCCGAGCAGTGGTGACCAGGGGGCCGAACACAAACAAAGGCTCGGGAGGGGCCATTGCCCATGCTGGTGCCCTGGAACACTGCATCCACTGCGTCAAGAACGCCACCAAGTGCGCCCTGAAAAGCGTTGAGAGACTCGGGACAGAGGTACAAGTCTCCTGAGTGCAGTTCCTTTCTCGAGGCTTGTCCTGGCACGGCAGGCGCATCCCTTGCCAGCTCTTTGCCTGTCGTGGCCAGCTTGCGTTCCGCATCGTTGCACAAGGATTTTAGCTCGCCCATCCATTTTGTTCCATGGACGTTGGTGACCACTTGCGAAGTGATGTCGACCATGCGCGAGGTCTTTCGAATCTTGAAAGGTATACGCTCAGGGGGATTGTGAAGTGGGTGCGGTGGGTGACTTCCCTCAGCGTGACGCTCTCCTAGTCGGACGTAGGCTGCTGAGATACCCAAAACGCTGGCGAGGATCCGCTCGGGCCGCTCCATGATTAGGTTGAGCAGTCCCTTGGGCGTCTTTGGCCGCGAGTATCGGTGGCCATAGCAGTGGTCATGCACAATGACTACAGTGCCTGCATTGACCGCGCCTGCAACGCCCTCGTGCCGTGATAGCTCCTTCTTGAAGTGCTCCTCAGCTACATCGCACGCGCGCAATGGTGGCTTCTCCTCTGGCGGGGGTTGTAGTGGGCTTTTGGGACCCATTGGCGAGGGCATGTGGGGGTGAAAGGATGACCGGCGCGAGGGCTGTCGAGGCGATCCAGGGAGATCTCCTCGAAGAGAGGATGTCGAGGCTTTCCGGCTCATGGCAGGCGACGATGTGCGGTGGATGCTGGCCACACTGGGACTGCGACTGAGTGGGTTGGCGTGGAAGTTGGGAGAGGAAGGCGTGCGGCGGGGCTCTGCGGGGTTCCTAGGCGAATACATTCCCGGTGACTGCGGAAGGGCTGTATTTGTAGCCGTGTGCAGGGAGAGACGCTTTCGTGGCAGTGAGAGGTGATTCGCGTCATTGTTTGTTTGTTGCGCCCGTCGCGGGGTTCCTGGGCGTGCAGCGGGCGACGATAGGGGGTGATTTTGCATGTTTGCGCTGTCTTGCCGCGTCGCAGCGCGTGTCTCGGCGTGTCTCTATAGTTTGTGCCCAGTCGAATGTCTTTGGTGGTGGGAGACAGACGGCGCGCCCACGACGAGCAATGTTGCGCGTTGGGGCAACGGGCGATCAGGGTCATGAACTAAGCGAGCCTCCAAAGTCGGCCATGCATAGGGCTGAACTACAACGCCAAAGCCACTAGCATGTGAAGACCCAGGCTAGGGATATGGGCACCTGAAAAATGTGTAGTAATGGCGTGTGTGGATAACAGGCTCTCGTCTTGGCAAACTTCACATCCAGTGGGAGGCTGGGAAGTGCCGGTGGTGTGAGCGTGGATGGATATCTGAAGATGTTGAGCACTGTAACACCACGGGCAAGTAAATTACCCAGCCATGTAAATTGACGTCCATACGTGTCGTCCAAATGTATATATACAACCAGCCGCTACAACTACAGTAACAAATCTTGGTTCCCATCATGGCCACCAGGACTAAGCACCATGTGCTGAGGCTCATTCTGGTTCACCACCCACCCACCACCAACGCCCGCCTGATCCGCCGCGACAGGCGATCCCCCAAACGTACTTTGTCGCCCCACACTAGCAAAGTACATGTCTGCATCACTCACAGCAGTTGCCATGCCATTGCCATTCGTGGGCGACAGTGAGCCGTTTCCATTAGTCACTGTGTCCAGCCTTGAGCGATCCGCGGCAGCACGTTCGCGCGCCTGTTGCGCAGCTTTGACAGTAGGCAATTCCGACCGTTGCAAAGCAGGCGAGTCCTGTAATTTGCGAGGTCGTGCTGTTCGGAAGACTTGGTTGACTGGCTTCAAGTATACCGTGGCGAGGGTCCCGACATTGAGACACATTTCCTCCAATGTGCCTGGATCGAGCTTTTCTGATTCTTCGGCTGTGATGGGTGGCTTCTCGCCCATGACCACCTTTTTCGCCTCATCCGGCGCTGACGACAAGAGTCGCCAGTACATGTACCCCCGATCTCGCAGATCAGGATTGTCCGTGTCTTCGGTAGCCCACTTGAGTACCTTGGGTACCAAAGTCGAACCGCGTGTCGGCCGTTGGATAAAAAGTTTCACGGTAGCTGTGAGGAGTGCCAGCTGAACCTCGTGTGTCTCCTCCTGAAATGTGTCGAGAAAATCTTCGAGCAAAACATCAGAGTCTTCTATCCGGTCTGCGTACTGGCCAATAACCCAGATCATCGCGGCCTTCGCTTCGGGCTCATCCAACGAGTCAAGGTTCTCGCATAGTGTTGAGATGATCGACTCGTATTGATTTGGATATTTTCGAAAAATGTTCCGGATAACCACAGTTGCCTCTTGTACAATGTACGAGACCTTGGTGCTGACGAGGGAGAGTAATGTACTGATGCAAAGTTGTGCTGCCGGTGCAATCTTGATGGCCAATTTACCGATTGCACGGACCGACTTCCGTACAAAGTCAACGTCGATTTCAGTAGCATATCTACGACATGTTAGCGGTAGTAACGCAAGTGTATGTGGGGAGTGGGGGCATACTCAGCGAGCTCCGTCAACACCTCCTTGATGTTCTTCTCAGTCGCGAGCATGAAAATGAGTTCAAGCTTTGTGACCTTGACGTAGATGGGATCATTGTATTTGCAGAAGAAAACACGGATGTCGTTGCGTAGAACCTCTGGCCGCCGTTGGAGAATGAGAAGTGCGTTGCGAAGGGCGAGATACTGAATTTCTGGGCCTTTCGATAACAACGTAACAAGTGGCGGTGACAACTTGTTACACAAAGAGGTTACAACCTTCTGATCTGAGATGTAGTTCATCAAGTAGAGTATGACGCGGATGCAGGTGAGGACCACGGCGGAATTGGAATGTGAGAGCCGTGGTGATATCCTCTCAGCAAGAAGTGCGGCTTCAGCAGTATCTTGCGGTACGTAGTTCATCATGGCTTCCAAGATGTATGTCTGACCCCACTCGGAGCAGTCTGGAAGGATAGAGACAATCTTGGAAGCACTTGCGTAGTCAATGGTAAGTTTGATGTTTTCGCTGCGTTCCCAAATGTCCATCAACCCTGCTAATGCACTGGAGACGACTGTGGGATTCTCGTCTCGAAGCATACCGTTCAGCCTGTCGATGAGGTCGGATGCTTCGACCAAATGCCGATCATGGTCGTAGAGCTTCGCTACGCAAAAGGCAGCCGTCTTGCGCACGTAGGGGTCTGCATCTTTGAGCAGAGTCTTTGTATGCGGTACGGTCGCTTCGACGAACTCTCGGACATGGACGTAGGACATGGTGCGCAATGCAAGCGCTCTTACGAGAGGATTGTTGTCGTGCATGTCTTCCTGTATGATGGGTAACGCCTTGAGGGCAATGTCTGGTTTTATCCTGGCATAATTGACCAAATACAGAAAGCACCTGCCACACGTCAGCATGCCTCTGTCGACAGTCGTCTACGTTGACCCACATCTTCTTGATCTCCAGACTTGGTATGTGCATGCAGCCCACAATGTCTGGGAAGAGTGCGACCATGTCATTGTTGCTCATGGTCATGTTGGCGACTATCTTCTTGAGGGCCGTCTTCTTGGCCGAGAAGTTCTTGTCCTTCTTGCCGCCGCTGTTCAGCTCGAGGCGGAGTTCGGCCACCTTGCCCTGTGCAGTACCAGCGTTGTGTGAGCGCGTGCTATCGAAGGTGTAGGCAAGGAACATGGTGGTGGTTCATGGTGGAACATGGACACGGGGATAGCAAGAAGAGCAGAGCAGAGCAGACGTACCCTCGCGAAGAGCTTCGCATCTTGGCCGCCCTGGCTCATGGTGGGCTGGCTATCGCGTGTGTGCCAGCTGGGCTATCCCCCAATGCATGTGTCTGGGGTGCCACAACCAAGAGACTGTCCCCCTCGCGAATCAGCGGCCCTTCCCCTTGCCGGGTCGACGATGCGTGCGGGGTTCGATTTCGATACGATTGGGCCGGTCGCGTGTCTATGCACCTCCTATTGTGACGCGCATATTGGAGGGGGTATTGCCGGAGTGGTGGTGTTTTTGGACATGGAATGGCCAACTGCGACGTTTGGCACGATGTCTCAGCGGGCGGTCAACGCGGAAGAGCGAACGTGCTTCCGCCAAGCCCGCTCGCCATGCGTCCCATACGTCGGTCTCTCCTTCTCCACCTCCACCTCCACCTCTCATCTTCAACGGCGACGACGGACCCGGCACGACCATAATTATCCCGTCGACCTCAAATTGAAACCCACAGAATCACCCGAGCATGTCCGCCATACCTCCCCCACCCCCGCAATGGGTGCTCGATCTCAACTCCACGCCTGCATCCAAGCCAAAGCATGCATCGCTGCAAGATCCACCGGGCTACACAGCCTCCCTCACACGCAAAGAGCGGGCTCTGTCCTCGAAAACAGCCCGGAAGCCGCCCACCCCGGAAGAAATGGACACGTTGAAGATGAAGAAGGCGTGGGAGGTCGCCATTGCCCCGGCAAAGCAGCTGCCCATGAACGCTTTTGGTACGTCATAACCTCAACTGAACTCGCAAGTCACGACCGGCAACACCACTTACACACCAACAGGAATGTACATGACTGGCAACACCCTCCAGATCTTCTCCGTCTTCATGGTCTTCACTCTGTTCAAGACACCTGTCTTGGCTGTGCTGGGCCTGCAACGCACATTCGCTCCCTACGAAACACCAGGCACCTCTGGCCGGCTACTCGGCGTCAAAATCGTCTATATACTATGCAACTTACTCATGCTGGCACTAGGTATCTGGAAGGTGAACGGCATGGGACTTTTACCGACCACAAGGTCAGATTGGCTGGCATGGGAAAGCGAGAGGACGTGGTCAGAAAGAGCTGTGCCCAGAGAGTGGTTATGATGGAGTCTATTACGGCCATGCAGCCTTGTCGCGACACCAACACCGCATTGCGTACATCCATTATGTAAGGACCAGACAGACTTATCTACACCTCCACATGTCAAGTCCATCTACGTCTCCTTTGCCGTTGATTCATCAATCTCTCAAAACACCCGTCGGCTATTCACCCCCCATAAGAGAAACCCAGAGTGTTGGATTCTACTCGTCCTCGCTCTCTGCAGGCACAGGCGTCGATCCCTGCGTAAAGGTATCTACTCCACTGGTCATCTCCATATTCTCCTCATCCGCCATATAGCCTCCTGCGGAAGTCCCCTCTGTGACTCTGTCATCTCCGCTCGTCAATTCATCCTCCCCTCCACCTGCCTCGGATTCTTCCCTTCCAATCTTTGAAAATTCTCGCCTCTTCGCCATGAACCTTATGACCAAGACACGGTCCGTCCTCATTCCTACACACCCATTTGGACCCATGATAAAAGGGTGGTCCTCAACAATTCTCCTGAACTCCTGTTTCTCTGCCCCAAACCTGATGATGCAAGGCTCTCGCATCGCGGCTTCCATCTCCTCGTCGGTCACCAGATCTGCGTGCAACAACTTGAGAAGATCGGGAGGAATGTCTGAGGGCCCTCAACCCGCATGTCGATAAGTCTGCGCCAAAGCGCTTTCTTGACCTCTTCCAGGGGTTCTCTTCAGCCCTCTGCAAGCAGGTCGCGAACCTGGCGCCAAAGGTTTTCGGTTGGGTTATTTAATGGCGTGCCCCACTCATCTTCAGCGTAGATGACTCGGAGGTCGCCCCATTTGCTAGTGAGTGTGTCGATGACATGCAGTAGGCCCGTGACGTTACCTGATCCTCCATCCTCGATTGACTTGGCCAAGACGAAGTCAGTAAGCTGGATATCAGGGAAGCCCCTGAACCGATAGTGCTCGCAGCTTGGGTAGAGATTGATGAAGATGTTACTGGCGAGAACCTTTTCATGGGCCAGTCCATTTGCATGCATGAAATCTAGAGCCTCGATCAGTTCAATACACACATGCCCGATGAACCAGGGTGGCAGTCCTCCTATGACAAGAGATCGGGAAGCCTCGCCAAGTTGTTCAAGTGAAGGCCCGAAGATGGGGCGGAGAGACATCCACGAGGAAGTCGGGTCAGAGGTAAACTGATTACTACCAGTGATAACGGAGCCGATGTGTAGAGTGGCGCCCTCTCCGCGGTCACGATGCAACGCCTCGATGATATCAGCCTGCTTTCGCAACCTCTCTGGCTTCTGGGCGGTCTTGACAACGACAAGGTGCGGCATCATGCTCACGTGTTCCTGCTTCAGATCACTCACCCCATTCGCATTGATGCAGCGAATGAGGCAGTCCGCAACCCGCGGGAATTCAAGCAACCAGAGCTGCTGGCGGTTCCGTGCGTTGAGCAGAGCCTTGAGTATTGCGTGTTTCTCGGTGTTCTCGGCCAGGAATTCCTCATCGACCGTAGACGCAGATTCGAAGGGAGCGGGGAGGGAACGGGGGAGGCAAAGCCAGCCGGAGGACGTGTCCATGAGGTGGGAGAGGAGTTTGATGGTGCGGAACTCGCGGGCTGGCGGCTTCGGGGCTCGAGGGGAAGGCCACCAGATGCTGGAGGCAGAAGACTCGCTGGTGGACATGTTGGCGAGGTGGTGGGGTTGGTGAGGATTTGGGGTAACGAGGTTGATTTTGTTGCCTTTACATATAATGACTCTCTCATGCAGGGTCCAAGACGCGGTGACTGCAGGCACGGATCCTCAAGGAATCACGAATAAGGGGCGGCAACAACTGTTTGCATGGCAGGTTTCGGCGGTGTATGGTTAGCATATGAGCGGTAAGTCGTACTCTCACCTTGGACTGTAGGCTGGTGGTTTGTATGGCATGTATTTAGATAGATTCTACACCACCCCGTTACCCCTCAACGTCTCCTTCTTCCTCTCCTCCATGATACCCTTGGTAGTCAATCAACTCGTTATAGTATCTGTCTCGAGACCCTAGTTCCACTGCCAACTCTCCGTGCCCTTCTATTCCATACTCTAAATCTGATTTCCAGCCCTCCAGTGCCTCCTGCGAGCATTGCAGACAGAGTATCCGCACCCCTGATTGCTCTAGGATCTGCAAAGGTAGCCTTGACACAACTACAGCAAGCCCAATGAAACGTTGTAGAAACTCTCTGAATGGAAGCAGCGAGAGGGCGACCTCAAAGGGCGTCGGAGAGGAAAACAGCTTCATGGCCATGCGGACAGGCTCGGAGGCAGGACGTGTGGGACTTCCAGGTGGTGATTGTAGGAGAGACAGGCTCGGCGTGTCGCGTGGATGAGGGTAATCATGTTTACCTAACTGGCCGATTTGGTAATGGCAGGCGATACTATGGGGGAGCAACGTCGTTGCAGTGCGGTTTAGGCGGTGTTTCTGATTCTCTTTAGCAAGTTGACCGTCTACTCGCTGCTGTAAAGGGGAGTGCTTGGAGTTCTAATAAACTTTGCCAATTATAGAGTGTGGTATGTTGTAGTACTGAGGGCCATGACTGTAGGTGTGTGTGGTTGCAGGCGAAGTGCACGGTCACTGAAGTGAAGAAGGGTTGACATAACTACAGAGCACGCTAACTAACAAACCCTATCTACGTTCCAGAGATTACACCGGTAAGCTGAATTGCATCATCGACCAAATTGTTCAGTTGGTCGAATTCGCCGTTCAGCCATCTATCAAGCAGTACCTGGTCCTCGCTGACAAAGGTTGTGCGTGCGGGGGGCATCACCTTTGTACACTCCTTCAACTCGTTGATGTTGTCCACACCGAGAAGTGAGAGACGAGTGTAAGCTTTTGCATAGTCCTGTTCATGTGTCAGTAAGTACTTCCGCCACTCTCTCAGTACAAGTAATGACATACCTCATTCCAGTGATTCTGTCCCAGATTGCGGTCGCTAAACTCCGCCCATTCACCCTTCGTCCTCGAATCCTTACTCAAGTTGATATCGCTCTGGAACTTTAGCACCCTCACCGGAGGATTCGCCGTAGTCTGCGGGTAAAACGCGATATCCCAAACACCAGGCGTAGTATCCTGTGGATCACCATCGCGCGCCTTGTCAACAAAGTGCTGCTGTGACGTCGTATGCGCGCCCACCAACGCAACAAGATCATGCGCATCGATCGTCTTTGCCGCAAAAAGCTTCAACAACGTATCCGCTGAATCCTTCTCCCCCGGCAACAACCCCGTCGGCCCAGCCTTGCTATTATCTTTCCTCCCCACGAAGCTGCGAATCCGAGGACCAAGCGGACACACCACAGTAGCAACGTTTGCGCCAAACTGAATGATATCCGCCATACTCATACCGTACTGGTTATACTTTGTATACCACTTGTTTGTCTGATCAGCAATAGTCTGCAACCCATTGTTATCCACACGACTCATCTCATTGCTGAGAAGAATACTCCCGTCCGCACCCCCATACCCACTATTCTTACTCCACACCCCGGCATCATGAAACCCAAGCCGCACAGCCTGTCTAGCAAACTTATTACACCGCCCGGATGTGCCGTTAAACTTGGCCGTCATCTCATACGCGAGCCATTTCCAATGGCAACATGCGTCAGCTTTGCAAGCGGCGCTGCCAATATTGCCAACAGGGATGGAAGAATCGATTGTACTTGATTCTGCAGATTTTTGGTCGAGGATGATGGCTTTGATGTCTTTTGCTATGGGGGTGAGCTTGGAATCGGCAAGGGTTTTAAGGTCGCCGAGGAGTTCTTTGGAGGCTTGGCGGGTTTGTTTGGCAGCGAGGCGGCGGATGAGTGTCATTTGCGTGTCCATGCCTGGGTGGGCTTCGATGAGGGGGAGGGAGGCAAAGAGGGCGTAGGAGAGGTTGATTAGGGGTTTCATTTTGGTGGGTGGGGATAGTGATGAACGGGGGGAATGTGAAAAAGTATGGATGTTGGGATGGAGGGAAATAGAGCTGGTTGCTGGTCTCTTGGTCTTATATCTTGTGGCATTGTTGCTATTAAATGTGGCTATGGGAGTCCAGAATGTTGCTTGTGATGTACATTAGATTAGTCTTCGGACATGTCTCGCCCTTTTCGAAACTAGAAGGCAGAACATAAATGAATACGGGCCCAGTGTGAAGGCATGTGGCTTCACGAAGCTATATCTCGGGACCTCAACGCCGACTCATGGTTACCCGCGAAGTCCCGCTCGCGTGCTGGAGGTTCAAAATGTATATTGAGGGATCTAGTCCTGGCGAATCGATATTCTGATAACGGCTGACAGCAAGGCAGAGTATGAGATGAAAGATGATTGGCTGCTCCGGGCAAGACGTGGTCAGCATGATTTCCTGGCTGTTGGGCTGTTGACTCTGGCAGGCATGAGGCTATCTGCAGTGGTACGGTGATACTCTGCCCATAGTGCGCTTACATAGGAACTTCCTTCCTAGAAAGTAGCAGGACGTGACAGTGACATGCTCAACAGTCATGGAGATAACCCTAGAGAGCACTTTACTCAGTCAACTTTCGAACAATACCACGTATTCACGTCCTAGGTATCTCAGTAAGTCTCAACATATCCTCCAGACATCTCTTCTCAGTATTCCCTTGCAGTGGTGATAATGAGAACGATAACCAGATGCAAGCAATATACAAATCTCGTACAAGATGACCCTTCTAAATCTCGCACCTATTCTTAGCCACCGACGTTCAACCGCTCCCCGGTTCCGCGTTGGAAGATCGCCGGTCTGTAATATGAAGCCGCAGATGGTACGACCGATCCATATTAACAGTTCAGCCTCATATTCGCCGGAACCCACGAAGACCCTTGTATAATCACTCATCTATGCACGTGCGACTCCCAGGTACCATGTCGGCGTTAGGACGTCGCAGAATGTAACTTGAGAGACGGCTGGTAGAAAGAAGCCACAGAAAGACGGAGAGTGAATACGAACATTGAGAAGGAACATGTTGTTGTACCCGGTAAGCTGCATGTAGTGGGGGTCTGATGCGGTAGGACAGCATATATTTAGCCGGATAACGTAGAGCTGGACGAGATGTCCACGGGATCCTCACGTTTAGAAGATATTTTACAGAACTTCATCATATCCTGTTTTTCAGCTGCCTGGATAAAGGCCAAAGTTACAACAGGACTCGGTGTTCCAGACCGACCAGACTACATGTTAGCCAAGATATTGTGCCGGGGTCTTCCCGGGTATGCAATCATAGCAAGCGCTTTGAGAAGTTTCTCGGTTGAGTCTCTTTCTGGAAGGTCATGATGAGTGACATGGTAATATGGAATTAGATTAACTCTGAATCCACGGTACCATGCTTGTAGTCTTGTAGCGGTCGATGGACAACGCTCGGCTTTGGGATTTGGGTACCCAAGGGCACACGTACAATACATCGTCAATCCTCCCTGAGTATTGGGACGCTGACATAGGAGGGAAAGTTGTCTTTACGAAGTAAACCGGACGCCTGATGGCTTTGTCGGCTGTAATGACAGATAGAGATACACTTCGCGGTTCGGAGCCGTCGGTCTTGAGGCATGTTGTTGTCCAGCTGGTCATGATTCCATACAACAGGGGATGAGGGACGAGGTGATCAAGATAGAATCGGGGTAGTCTGGAGGGTGTCAGTGGACTGCGAGCGCAAGACCGTGGAATATCAGCATGTGGTTAATAGTCAGTCGCCACAGTGCCCTCTGGATTGAACCCTGCGTTCAATGGCCTCGCAGCGTGCAGCAGAGCAGGCCAGCATTACAACTTGGACAATAATCAACTTGGGTAGATGGTTTGAGCTTCCTGTGAGATGTGTGCATGGTAAAAGGTAAGATTTGGGAATGTAATGGAATGCCTTAAAGTTGGCAAGTGGAGATGCCGTCACTGACTTAGTGCATCTGGATGTAGTTTAGCTCAGATCTAATTACGTTCAGCTGAGGCCACTCCCTCCCCAGCCACTTCGACCACAATATTACACTGCGCACTGCAGCTCGTGTGCCCAAGTGCAAAGCAAAGACAGTTGGGAAACTCATATTTAGAATGGATTGCATGCTCACTGCTGAGTCGTTATGCTAGTCAGAGATGGCGCTTCCAGCCAACACTGCTGACCGCTGTCATGCATGTGTCGGAGGATTTCTTTGCGGCTGAGCCCAGCTCCTCCAAAGTCTTATGAAATATGCTCCAGTCAGATTTGCTGCGTGCTTCAGTCGCTTTGTTCTTGTACTCTCCACACATTTCCAGCGTTTCGTTTCTTGACGTGCTATACCCCTATCATTGCATCTCAAGCCTCATAAACTTGGTTGTAATCCCCCACATCATTGCGACAGCTTCCCATTACAGTAGATTTTGCGCTGCGGAAGTTCTCTACATAGCAGGATATTATGCGCGAGATGGTTCTGAGACCCACGACAATGAAGCGTCTATCAGGCCTCTTTTCTAGCTCCAAGACCTCCTTGCAGATTTTGTCGGATCTTCATCTGGACCATGAGACACAATACCTTACATTTCACATTCCTGTCGCAGCACCATTCCTCATTTTGGCAGGCAACATTGGCCGACTTATCGACTACGAGCAATATCTGTCCTTCCTGATACGGCGTTGTAATCTTCACGAGAAGGTATTCCTGGTTCTTGGACAGCTAGAATTCCATGGCATCGCATGGATGGATGGGTTAAACTTAGCGCATAAGATGGAGAAGGAGCCAGCTACGAGGGGAAAGCTGGAGGTTCTGTACGAGACGCGCTCCGACGTTCCAGGAACCAACATTACATTGCTCGGATGCACCTTGTGGAGCACAATACCCGAGAGTAATGTCGCCGCTGTCCTGAAGAAGATGCCCGAATTCGACGAAGAAAATGGGATCAAGGATTGGGGAATAGAGAAGCACAACTCGGAGCATAAACGAGATGCTCAGTGGCTTGTTAAAGAAATTAAGAACACACTACCAGGCTCAAGCCCAAAAACAGGCAGCGGATCGCTACTGCCAGTATCGTCCGGAGCAACGTCAGAAGAGCGGAAGTTTGTTGTTGTCACATCCTTTGCACCAGATCTTCATCAATGCTTGGATCCTTGGCAAGTGGATGCTCCCTGGGCGTCGGCTTATGGGTCGAAATTGCTCGATGATACAACCTTCAGTAGCGTGAAGCTTTGGATATCGGGCGCGACAGGAAAGACTTGCGAGTTTAAGAAAGGTGACATATCACTTGTCAGCAATCAACGAGGCCGTGCGGGCGAGCATGTAACGGGTTTGTTAAAGGATGGAATGTCAGCCCGACAGAAGATCGGTCTGTTCGATGTAATGCGCGTAATTAAAGTCTAGTAAGTTCAGATCATCAAGATAACTGCAGGTATCAGCTTCCATTCTTAGCGTTGTTAACGGTGTGACGTAATGGTGACAACTGAAGGGCGCAGTCATGTGTTTTCGTGTTAAGTTTCAAGGTTAAGTCGCGTCCACTAACTTACCCCGCGAGGGCTGACCAATCTTCACCCACATCCGTGAACATTCCCTTGAAACAATTCCAAATATTTTTAAATCCTTTTCGATTTATATCGACACTGATATACCCGTTCTTAAAACTTTAGCCAGTTGCTACCGTTCACCGTGGAGATGTCAGAGCCAAACACAACCACAGTCACCCTCAAAGCCCACTGTCTCTGCAAGGCAAACACCTTCGAGACGAAGACGCTCGAATCAAATCTGCCTCTCCGATCTTACACGTGTAATTGTACTTCTTGCCGTCATGTTACCGGCGCTCTCTACATCTCGCCCATACGTTGGCCAGAGCCTCGCGACAAGGTCCACATATCCAACCTCAAGGTGTTCAATTTTTCACCTAGCATTGATCTACTTTTCTGCTCAACTTGCTCTACGCCAATCTTCTGGGCCTGGCCCAAGGACGAGAAGCACCCGCTCTCCGTCTTCACAGGTGCACTCACAAACGATACGCGGAGCCTGATCAAAATTTCCCACCAAAGCTTCGTTGGCGATACCCTGGATGGTGGCGCAAGCGTATTTTTCCGATACTCCAATATCGACGGGACGGAGTTGAAGCGATTTGAGACAGGCGCTGACAACGAAATTGCGAAGGAGCTGCCCAAGCAGTGGCCATCTCCAGCCGAGCTCACAGGCTACGAGGCCAAGAAGGAAGACGCCATCCCTATCCGCTGCAAATGCAAAGGCATCGATTTCGTTCTGCACCGGGGTGATTACTCAAGCTACAAGGAGGACGAACTGCCATGGAACATCGACCCCAAGACCCACAAGCTTCTCGCAGACCTCTGTGGCTGTGACTCCTGTCGTCTACAGAGCGGTGTTGACGTCTTCTGCTGGACGTTCGCGGAGATGAAATACATCTCTTTTGGCAAGAGCAAGAAAACATTCCCAACGCACACAGATCAGCTCCGAAAACTCATCGATGTCGGAGATGATGCTGTTGGTACTCTTGCCTATTATACTTCTTCGCCGAACGTTCATCGCTTCTTCTGCAGCACATGCTCGGCGTGTGTCTTCTATACTAAACCTGACCGGCCTACTTTTGTCGACATTGCGATTGGGATTTTGGAGGCGTCAGATGGAGCTCGAGCGGAAGGTATGTTGTCGTGGGACTATGGTGGTTCGATCACCTACAGGGAGGATGGCGAAGGTGGGTGGAGGGAAGGCCTCTTCGAGGAAGTGGAGGAGAGTGGGGAGGAGTATCGAGTTGAGAGAGACTACCCAAAGATCTGGAAGAGGCTCCAGGAGGAGGGAGATACCAAGAAGGACTGAACTCAGTTGGATGTGAGTGAGACGGCAGCTAGAAAATGCAACCCTCGTGGCCTGCTGGCGAATCGGAAAATGATCGGGGCCTGTAATTCGACGTGCTTTGTTGTGGATATGTGAATCGGGATTCAGAGTTTGCAAGGTGTCTACGTCAAACTCATTGTAGATTGTGATGCACAGATAAACGTCAGCTTCGTCCCAATGAGCAGTTTTGTTGAGACGACTTCGTTGTTGTTAGCAATGGTGTTCTATTCTTCGTCAGCCTATCGCACGATTGGCCTACTTAGTCGTTTAGCGCAAAGTCCGGCCTAGCATGTGAACATTATTCATCGTTCTCTGCTTAATGCAATGATAATAAAAAGGCAGCGCCCTCGAGGTACTCGATCAGTCTGATGCATTGTAAGGAAAAAGCCCTCGGCGACGTGTGTGTCAATGGTGTGAAATGGTTCCTTGAACAGCCGGTGTCGTTGCTACTGTGGTCTTTTCCCATGAAGCTTCGCCTTGCAACGGAGGTCAATTCACATGTGGTACGGGCTCATCCAGTGGGCATCGCGTGTGAGCATCGTTAGGTTTGTGTTGCAGTCTGGGCCTTCGTAGCCATTATGAGCGCTGCTACGAGTCTTGAGGTTGTCCTCGATAAGTTGCTGCGGCGATTGCGTTGCATGTATACGAAGTCGAGGTTTATGGGATACCTGTGGGGTGGTCTGCTGATGCTCTCTGCACAGTCATCGCGGTCCGTGAGCTGTTTATCGGCGCTCATCAGCTGTGAATGCTCCTTGGCAGGTTCTCCCCACTCCCGCTCGAACGCGTTGTTGTTGATGCCCTGCTGCCGCCGTCGGAAAATCAATGCTCCGGTCCTCTACGAAGCCCCATACTACAAGCCCGCCCGAGGGCTGGCCGAGCTGCCACTTGGAGAGATGGATGCTATACATATTCTCATGCCCACATGAAAGCATGCATACTGTCTGGGGTCTGGTGTTGTCGTGGTGGTGGACGAGGAAGCTACCATGGTGGTGATCCTTAGCGCCTATCGGTCTGGAGCTCCCCAGGGTCGTTCCTTTTATCACCCCCACAGCCACCCCACCCACCGCCAACATCGCCAGAAGACTCTTGCGGCTGTTGGACCTTGCTCTCATCATCCAGAGCAGTATGATTGTGTCGAGCTAACGATGAGGCGAACTTCAGAACTCCAGTGAGCCCACCGCCTGGCCTACCTCACGGGCACCCCACCCACCACACCGGACAGCGCAGCTCTGCAGCAGTATGCCATCCTCATACCCCCCGAGAAGCCCATAAAGGTCCTCATCTCCATGCTCAGTAACATCGCGGCTCGCCACGACAAGTCTCCCGACCCCCTCCCCCGCTGCGGCCCTCGGCCGGGTCCCAGCGCCCCTCGTTCTAGGCCGGCTAGCCACAACACCACCGCACCCGCTTCGGCGGTCTCCATCGCGGTCTTATAAACGTCTCGGGGAGCATGTAGGTGCAAGCCTCTCTGCTGCAGGCATCGCGCTCTATGATGCGCAAGCATCTTCTCGAGTCACGCCAGGGAAGCGTCTTCCCGCCTGCAAGACAAACCGGGAAGCTGCAGACCTGGACCCCCTTGAAGACGCTGCACAATCTCCTGCTACATGCCGAATACCCATATGATGCGCTTGCGTACTCGAACTAGATGCTCGAGGGTCCTGCCGCCCTTGACGTACCGCGCGTTGTATGCTTCTCTATGCACCTCCGCGGCCAACAAGGGCGAGTTGCGAACAGCAGCACCACCACCACCACCACAACAACGCAACCTCCAAGGCTTCAACGCCTGAAGTGGTCTGTTGGTATCTCTCAGTTCGATTGCCGTCGCTCTGGTCGGAGCTCTCTGATTGTGAGAGCTAGACGCTCTCGAGTTTGTGTCGCAAGATCTGACTTTCGCTTGTGCGAAAGCTCACTCGATACAGCCTCTCAGCTCACCAATTGCAGCAACAGACTGTACATCAGGTCGTGCTTTCCATCTCTTTCTCCCTTCTAAGTCTTCACACACTCTTCCTTTCTCAGAAGCGTGTCGCTATTCTGATTTCCTTGCACTGTCCCTGGCCGCCCGTCAAGCTGCCACAATCACTCGATCTGGCTCTTTCCCACATCTCTCTGTTTCTTCAATACGTCTTCTTCCCTTCTTCCTGTCCACTATCGCAGGCCTTTTCTTCCAGTCCTTCTTTTCATATAGCTCGAGGGGAGCCCCTCCATCGTCCCAAGTTATTGTCCCTTCTCAGTCATCCCAACTTCAACACCCCATTTCGACTATCCCATCTCAACTATCAATAGTCATTGCACCTTCTCTTTCACATCCCAAACTTGCTCCAACATTTCCAATTCATACATCTCTACCCGGTCAGATACTCGAGTCTTGCCCTCATTCATATCGACAAAACCCCTCTCCATCAGCTCAAGGTACTGTATGATTTCTCGTGAACGCCTAAAAACCTAGCGCTCGGCAATCATCTTTCTATTCTAGATGATAGAGGCGATCAAGCAGCCTCCCACAGTCATGCTGCGGCTTTAAGAACTTGGCAAGATGTTGAATTGACCCACATGTCTTCAGCCAACTTGCCTCCCTGCGACGGACTGCAACAATTGATGCTGAGATGATTCCACTGGCTGTGCAGCGTAACCGAAAATTCGCCATCGGGCTAAATCGTAGTGGTCGAAGATCATGCTATGCAACTGAAGTGGAGAATTGGCCATGCAACTGAAACTTCAGCAAAGTATATCGGAGGACCCATCATTGTCGGGATCCGTCGCTCAAGGTGAAGCTTTGCAGAAAATTATCACAGACCCACGCGGTAGGAGGTGATGTCTCGGATCTTAGTGCCTCTTCGTTATCTCCTGCTTGCGGGACGAAACGGATGCGAAAGCGATGAGACTGACCCTTGTACCTGCTGCTTCTTCTGACACAACTCACAGGCGTGATCTACACCAGCCCAATAATAACAAGATTTCGGCAGCACCTCTGTCCCCATCGAGGCGACCCTTAGCCATGCTATTCACAAGATCACCACATCAGCTGATGCGGTCGCTGGGTGTCTTGATAAAAGATGAAAAAGTACCGTTCAGCTGGTGTGGCCTTTGCTTAGAAGATCTGGGCCTATGCAACTCTTTGTAAGGTATGTGCGGTGTGTGATTACGCTTCGTGGGTTGCGAGGGAGGAGGTTCGGTTCGTGGTAAGTTTCTTGCGTAATTTTGCCTTGCTCGGGGTGATTGATGATGATGGTCTCGTCTGAATGTGGTTCTTTCTGGAGTCTTAGGCGTATGCTAACACGTCTGTGGCTGACTCTTTTGGTCGGTATC
The DNA here is from genome assembly GCA_010093695.1 of Plenodomus tracheiphilus IPT5. NCBI lineage: Eukaryota > Fungi > Ascomycota > Dothideomycetes > Pleosporales > Leptosphaeriaceae > Plenodomus > Plenodomus tracheiphilus. The sequence continues at coordinate 450,430 of MU006306.1, forward strand.
CGATTTGGCAGCCGTCTCAATGTCCGGGAAAATGCGAAAACAAGTTTGAAGTAATTGCAGTCAACGTTCCACCTCGTGTCAACTATTGACCTCCTGGCGACATCCTCCATCTCTATGTCCCTCATGGTGGCAATACTGTGCAGGAAGTGTAGAGCAGCAACAGGCTGAGAATGTCGCAAGCAGATCACTCCGGAGAATTATCCTGGTCGATAGTGGTTCATTGGCCATTGCCCATCGCTATCGATTTGCGGTATGGCGATTGTTTGCAGAACGCATGGTTATGAGAACTCGTTCTCAGCGCGGGCCGATGATCCGTTGGAGACTGACGATATCCCTAATGTCCCACTAACGCTTAGCACCTCAGTCGTCGTTGGTTCGACCTTTGGAACCCCCTTCAAAGTTTCTTGAGCAGGGTGGTACCGCAAACTTTCAGCGACTGGAATCTTGCAAATTTCGGCCGGTCGATACCCAGAGTGGTATCAGTACTGTAAGCCCGATTCTCTACCATGAGGTCCACCAGAGTATGTCGCAACACACATCTGTCCCACAACGATTAAAGTCATGACTATGTCATTGCTGTGGTCCTCGGTTGACTTAAGAAGCCATCGCCAGAATCTGGAATGACTTCGGTACATCTGACGAGTTCGATACTTCTTAGTGGTCAATACAGGCCTTCAATCGGTCTGTCATCCTGAAACTGGACCCGCTCTTGCTCGACTCGTCCACTCCGCACCAAGCTTGAATAAGACCAAAGGAAATCGTGTGGGATGTCGAACCGCGTACGGCTAAATCACTTCCATGCTGTCCCTCTCTTCCGCTCTTGTGGGAAGTGATTGACACTGCGATTCCACGCGTGACATGCGCCCGTTGCCAATCATACTCTATGTCAACACCCGTATTGGGTCTTCTCGTGGCCTGGATGTCCCACCTAGATTAACGATCGTGTCGACAACACATTCTACTGGAAACAATGGGCCGCCATTCTGCAAGGCAGAGATAATCAGACCAGACTGAGCATTTTGTCAACTTGAGCCCCAGAGCTTGGATGCAAAATGTATACTGGATGTGCTCGTACACCCATCAATTATGCAAAACCAGATCCTCTCGACGGCTCAGACATGCCTTCTATTATTCGTAGCTCTTCTTCGCCAAAAGAGTGGTGGACACGTACTTTGAGGATATAGGTGGTCTTCCTCGCCGCATATGTCTTGTCGCGTCGCAATAGGCCTGACTAGGCTCCTTGCCGTGGCTGATTGATGTCGTCTTCATTGCTTCCTCAGTAACCCGTCAGGCTTATCGAATGTTCCAAATGGTATGGCGGCAGGACGATGTACTAGGACGATGTACTGGGGCAGCTTGTATGATCCGCTCGTACATCTTTGACGCTGCTGATGAACGGGTTCCTCGAGGGCATGGCTTCATCCAAGCCCAACGTGAGTCTGCTACTTCAAAGCGGAGTAGCCATCCATAATGGCCTGACCATCTCACCGACTTCGCTGGACCGGCACCGTTGACGTCCGTTACTATTCTCTCACGCTTTCACGGCTTCCTTTATCCCTCCACACCATCTCAAGTGCAGTCAATCCGTTTTCCGCGTTCGATGTGGCAAGCTGCCATGCTGTCCGTGGACTGCTTCGTCCGAGGATCAATAAAGAGAAGGTTCGTGGTAGCAGCTGCTGGTCTGTGGTCCCCGATGCTGTTCCATTGCTATGTCGAGCGAAAGTGGTATACGAGCAGAGTCTATAAAGCATGGTCTTTGTCAGCGTAATGCCAGCATCTGTAGCGTCTTGGCCTACTGGTGCAATTGTTTTGCTGTGGCCACGGCAGCCGCGTTGCGCGATTCCGGTTCTCGGTCCAAAGAGATGTGATCAGTAGCAAGATTTCTAAAGGCACAGGGTCGTATGTCGAACACAGAAGGGAATGGAAGCATGGTGTATCGACGAGTGACCTAGAGGGACTAAGATGATGTCTTGGGATAGCTTGTCTTGCACCTCGCTCCGTGCAGTAATGTTTCGTCGCATGCCCCGGATCGGGTTCTGTGCGGTCTTGGTGAAGATCGACAGGTGTTCGGTGCGCATATGCGAAGAGCGATAGACTTTGCAACCTAATCGCGCGGAGGTCAGCCAGGTCCGCGCATCAATGGGCGAAGATGTGCGCTAGCGGAGCAGATGGCTCTAGAAAGCTCGCAGGCGGGTGGCATGGTATGATACACTCCATGCTTCTGAGTCTGAACCCCCGACCCGGTTCCTTTGCTGGGATTCAGAGCTCAGGACGGTGTCTATCGGAGGTGCTGGCTGGCTGGCGGACTGGCCCCGTTGAACCTTCCGTCATGGTGTTTGCTGTCGCAGCGGCAGAGCAAGCGCTGCTGTTCTTGCCCAGACATTGTGCCGTTCCCTTCGGCTGCCGATGTGTATGGCGATATCCTTTCCAGACCCTGAGATCTCTTGTGGCGAGTTGTATCGAGGGATGGTCTCGGGGAAGCTGCGGCTATGGCTGGACTATATTGGCGGCCTTGATCGGGGGTGCTGGCGCCCCCTCTGTGGTCCAGCCACAGCGAGACTGAAGTCGGTGCTGATACGATCTATGTGGGCTGATGATTTTGCTTCGCGCTTCGAGGTCGCCGTCGTGCGCCTGGGAGTGTTGTCAGCCGTGGGCAAGATCCAAGTCGGTTCATGGCACACAGGTGCTAGGGACGATGGCGCTTGACATGCCGCCCTGGAAGGAATGGTTCGCCGTACAGCATGTTTCCGAAGGGTACCAAAGCCTTCAGGAGATGGATTGATTGTGGCAGCTGCCCCGATCGTCTTCTCCGCCGGGGTTCGTCTCTGTACTGTCGGAGGTAAAGCAACTCAGAGCGAGCAACTTTGCGTCGCAATACGAATTGGGACCGTACAACGCCCACACAGAGCCTGCAGAGACTTACAAAAGATTTGCCGCACAGTCTTCAGTCCCTTAAAGAGCAGGTAGAGTGTCTGTTGCTTTCGAATACTGCGGTGGGTGCCCCTCCGCCGGGTGTATTAAAGGCTTCAGAATCTCGATGGTGTAGTGTGACGTCTCCAAATCCCAAGCAATCCTCCCTGTTCACTCCTCGATCTGGGCCCCTTCGAACGGTCCTGCAGTGCGTGGGGCGCTCCGTGTGGTTGGTGTTGTGGTTGTCTGGGTTGCGGGGACGGACAGCTCCATGGACGAGGATTTACAACACCCTCATCTGGACCCTGCGTCAAATTGGATATGAGGGAGCACCGAATGCCTCCTTAGAATCTTCAGGACTGAATAAGAAGATCAGCCGTCCTACAGCGCTTTGTTTTGCTGCGCTCCTTACGCTTTACAAGGTTAGGCAGCAAACATTCAAGCTGACATGCGCACTGCTCGATGGGCATCTACATTGATATTGAACCAATTCCCGTCACCTTCGCGCTGCGAGCCTCCATCGAATGTATAGACAGTACACGAGAATCTCAATATCGCAGTGCAAGTAATTAAGTTGCCTGCGATCGTCGTCAAAGACTCAAGCGGAAAGACGACACGACATAGCAAAGGCCATTGTGTATCTTGGTGACGAGATGAATCTGCATCACAATAAATAATCCCAACATGTCCTGCAAAACCTCTGCAACATGGGAATCAAGAAGGCAGCGAGTATGTTGCATTGATGAAGCTCCATAGTCATACAGCTTGCATGTGTGCATCATCTGCAAAACGGCTCGTGTTTCTATGGTCGGCGCGGATCCCAGGGTGAAGGACACTTCCACCCATCAGTATCACCATACCATCCACTCTATCCTGGGTCTATATAAAACCTTTGCTTTCCCAAACTGTCATACTAACAGCATCGTAGAGCGGCCGGCGGCAAGAAGGCGAGAGTGTTCCTTTTTTGCTGGCTTACCTTAGTGGGCTGGGTCAACTTTTTGACATCTGTTGTTGCAGTTGTTGTTCGTTACCAGTCACTTGGTCGAATCCCACGTGTGGAGTTAATAGTTTTTTTGGGTGGCTATGATACTTCGTTTTCACAGGCTCAGGAGTGCTGTTAAGCGTAATTGCACAGCACCGCTGGCATAAGTAGGTGATGTTGTTCGAAATCTCGTTATATAGAAGTCTGCCCAGGGGTGTCACGCACACGTCGGAGTTCAAGTACAGCACTGTCACAACAATCCCACTAAGTCTGAATCTGGTAGATTGCCAGACTAGCGCTTCTATAGGTTCTCCTCATTCACAGGAATCTCCTAGAGGTTCTACCTTCAACTTTAAGGCATGATGATCCCTCTGGAATAGCCTACTCTGAAGCTTACAGAGGTCTTCTTGGGAACGAAGACTTCCTGATAGTAACTGTTGTGGACAACTAGGTACAGCTTTGTCCTCTACATATCGTACATTCAGGGCTTATATCCCGACACTCGCGTTTTCCGAATTTCGTCCATCATCTTTGCATGGCCACGCGCATCCGCAGTTGCTACAACCATTTCCAATCCGTCCACTACCTCCCTGGGATTCCTGCTTGTCATCGCCAAGTAACATTCGCTACGGAGAGCTTGCATCGAGCTTGTCATGGCATGTTCAATCTCTTTGACAGCCTGGCAGAACGACTCATGCCCAAGGCCGAGGAAATGCTCTTGGTCGCTGAATCGTGTCACAACCTCATTGTATAGAGTATTGTTTATGGTACGCAAGGATGCTTCGTCGCGAAGTAGAACTGGGAGACTCGCCGCTTGTGGATCATGTGATGAGCTGGCGTCGGCCAGTCGTTCCTGGCGTTCTTTGAGGTGGTATCCAAAACCTCTTGCGTACCACCCTGGCGGCACTGTGTGGTGAATCTGGTACACCCACTTGCTGAAAGTGCCTACCTGGCCGAAATACTGGCCACGGGTAACGTCTACTACCAGTCCACGCTGGTTGTCAGAGGGGTATAAGCAAATGACGGTGTGGAGTGGTGCGGGCCCCCAATTTCTATATGCTCCGAGTCCGCCCCATGGGCAGGGTTCGTAGATGCGGGCACGAACCTTGCCTGGCTTTTTCGGTACGACATCCACTTCTTCCCCTCGAACGCTCTTGCCTATAAATTGGTCAGCGCTGTTTCGATGGCTATGGCAACTCGACTTGAGTTAGGGTACCTTTCAATAGCCACGCGAGCGGGTTTGTTAGCAGGATAGTGGCGCGCGTGCAGCTCTCATAGCTCGTGGCAGCTTTGTATTCCTCATCGCTCAGTCTTGGGTTCGTGAAGGTCGGAATTCCAGGGTAGGGGTGTGTTACGATGAGGTCGAGGTCCCATTCATGGGCATTGGACGATGCACTCGTAATGTCCATGAAGAACATGCTTTCCCTCCATGAGCCGAAAATCGCCTCGCCAACCGCTCCCGCTCGAGTAACATCTCTCCAGACTTGTCGCCTGCCACAATGGGCTTTATGGGCGTCGGCGTCTTTGTCGAGGCACGTTTGGCAGCAGTATTCGTAGTCGGTGCGGGAGGAGTACAAATCTTCGACCGGTACGTCGAAGCAAGATGGGCAGGCGGCACCGCGACCGGTTTCGAATGTTCGGGCACAGACAGAGAAGCGGCACAACTGCATGATGGTACAGAAAGAATGGTGAACAAGGGGAGTGGACGGCTGCTGCGTGTTGGTGGTGGTAATTTGGTGTTCGCCTGTTAGGGTCCTGGAGATTCGAGGACAGTTCTTGAAAACTGCCGCCTACACCACAAGATTCAGGACCCTGCGCAGAAGACCCACCATCCAGCCCGCTTGGAAAACGCTGAGGTCGTTGCAGGCATGCGTATACGTGGCTTATCACATGCCTCCGCTAGAGATGTAATGTGAAGCAAATAAAAGATCAGGCGGCTGGAAATCTACAGAGAACGAACCTGATCTTGCCCAAAGTCTCCTGACCAATTTGGCAGATGATCCCTTCTGGTCTTTCAAGATTGCAGCACTTGTGCTATCGCATCATCACCATATAGTCCACTATAGGGGATGGAAAAAACTCTCTGATGCATTCTTGCGACACTCTCACGATCTCACACTACCAACGTAGACCCAGGGAGCTACACTGAAACTGAAGGAAACCTAGACAAAGCGTGGATCACGCAGCTCGCCGGGTCGGATTCCTTGCTCTTGCCAAATGCTGGCGTTGTATACGAAGCGCTTTTCCGAAAGCGGAAAGGTGAGCGGGGCTGACCGCACTGCATTTTACCCACCAACTCCCTTCACTATCTGACAACACTTCAGATGAAGAAAAATTTGGGATACTTCTTCTCTCACAATCATGCCTCACACAATGAGCTATGTGGATGGGACTTCACGTGTATTTCATTGTCACCTAATTTCTGTTGGCTGCGCAAGACCAAACGCCCCTCCTCGAGGGATAGGCACGAAGCTCGACCAATGCGTAAAATTCTTGCAACCATACGATAAAATCTCTAGCTAAAACATCTCCCCACATCGGATTGGTCAATGCTATTCTGGTCATAGATCGAGGCGCGCAGCTGATCGCGCAGCAGACCACGGGAACCACCTGTTAAAGTGACCTACCGCCTCAAATGTGCAAGAAATCTAGGATCCACGGCTCGCCACGCGCGTACGCAAGAGCGCCAACAAAATCCCGGTGTCCGGGAAACATCATACCGACCCGTAAATAATCCTTGTATGCCTCCTCTAGCTCGACGCCCGCCTTATTCGCGCATAGATTGGCAAGATCCCACCGAGCTTCTGCAAGCAGCCGGTCAAGGCGCTCGAGGATATGATCTTGAAGATATGCCCATTCCGCATCTGTAACCATGGAGAAATGTGTGGATCCTGCATACTCACAGAGTACATGGTAGACGATGGTGTTGATTAGGAGGGTAAAGATTTCGTCTCGGAGAACCTCGAGCCTCGCCCAGTGAGCCTGCTCATTGAATGGAGAACGCAGAGCGTCGAGCTTGAACAGATGTCTGAGGTAGACAGTGCCCAGGGTCTCGTAGGTGGGGTTCTCAGGGCGAAGCGACTGGTGCTCGACCTCGCAGGCTGCCCGGCGAAGTCCCGGCTCCTCCCCGTATTGCGGCGCCGTGGTATCGATAAAAAGGTCTTCGCAACCGTTCCTACACACCTGCAGCACGCTGTGATAGTCGGCAATTCTCTGTGTGGTGTTCTCCGAATTGTTGATTAAGCGGATGCGCTCAGTAGGCACGACTCTGTGGATATGAGTCTCAAAGACGCGGATGTAGGGATCAAGGCCTTGCAAAGTCAGCTTCAACTATGGTCTGAGGCACGGTTGCGTGTCGACGTACCTGGCAGTAAGAATGCAAGCAGTGGCGCAAAGATCCGCAGAGAAGTCGTACATGCGTTGTAGCAGAAGAATGCACGCCAGGCCTTTGCATCAACTGCTGAAGTTCTGGGAGTGGGCGTGCCGTGTTCGACGTGAAGAATGAGCTCATCGCCAATTTTCTCTGTGCCGACAAGATCGAGATCCAGGATGTGTTTGCTGTGTAGCTGGAGCAGCTCAATCAGCAAGCTCGTCATGCGCTTGAGGCCGATATTCTCCATGGCGATGTGATCGGTGGAGTCCTTCCTGCTGTCAAGTTGAGAGCCTGTATCGGGAAAGAAGATGCCGTAGCCGCAGTTGTTATTGTCGTAAACAGTGTTTTTGGAGTGAGAGACGCCAGTTGAGCGGCGGCCGCACAGACCCCACGTGTAGTCTTTGGAGGCTCTCTCAATTGACCCCACTTTAAGATACTGAAGCACGTCTTCAACAACGGACACGATGTCTACCCAGAGAGCGGCCACCTCTTCTTTCGCCCACTTCTTCGATGTCCGAGAGGTTCTCAACTTTGTCATCATCCTATTCCAAGCCGCTGTCAAACATGAGCCCCAAGGGCCCGTCAAGTCGATCACGTTGAGGCCAATCGACGATACGGAGTTCCCGCTATTGAAAAATCTACCAGTATATGACATTCAGTACTTCCGTGCTCTTGCCCTGCCTGGCGATTTCAAAGCCTCTGGAGCGACCGAATTGAGAGGGGCGGTGACGAGCTGGAACAACTGCGATCACTTCTGCGGCTTCGCATACGCAGTCCTGCCGAATTACCTCAAGCGTAAGCTGTATAACTTCAGATGTACATGATACAAAGACTGACAATCATCACATCAGCCTATCAAGCTACTGTAAAATGGATTTGTATCCGCCCACGTCCGAAGCTTTGGTTGACAAGGGCTGACGGCTCTACCAAATCTGTGGAGAAGGACGTTCGATTCCCAAAACACTCTATTCTGGCTGTGGAGCTGCAAGATCGAGATCGGCTTGTGGTTGATGGCTCAGGAGAACAGTATGGTTGGGAACCACAGACATCCATCATGAACTGGGGGGAATTCTGGGAGAAACATGGACACTGGGTGAACGATGAGAAGATAAGAGAAGAGCACGGATATGGCGACGTTTCGGGGGATTTGAAGGAATTCTTGGAGGATCGCAGTCTATATTGGGACGCGGTCATGGAATCTTTGTGGGATCTATTTGGACAGTGCTTGGATAGTGGAGAGTTAAAAGCGCTGTCCCGGGATGCCCGTGAGCAGCAAGTTCGCAAGTGGGCAGAGGAGAGCGCCAGTCAAGCTAGGGGTTGAGAAATTTGCGATGTTGGGGAGGGAGCCACTGAGGTTTTAGGCTGGACTCGGGCGCCCATTTAACAAGCGTTCAAAAGTTTGGAGATCTTCCATCGTGATACACATCAACCTGAAGTATACCGAGCTACTCCGAGAGACACGATCCACTGGACCTGTGAGCATCTTCTGTGCTCTTGAGTACACGAGAGGTTTGCAATATGAAGTTTAAGTTCAATGTGTCATCCAAGATAACTTTTGCATCAACATGCCATTCATACTTTCTTGTTGTAGCTATCAAAACTATTGGGACAGCAACTCTGCAAGGTCCAGTTCAGACGCGCAGTCCAGAGCTGCCACGAAGGCCCTGTGGCCTGCCGATAAGGCCTCGTCGGCCTTACGCTGGTAGGTATCTGCCACGACGGCCCAGTCTCCGTCCACCTCCATGTTCTGCGCGGCAGCCGCAGCAGTCCGAACCAACTGCTCCTCCGCCACCCGCCATGCCGTGTCGCCTGCCATTGAGATGTACTTTGGCCCGCCAAGCTCCATGACCATATCGTATAGAGCGTTGTTCATCGTTCGAATGCGGGCCTCGGTGGCGTTGACGTGTTCGCGATGCGTGTCCGGCGGGTGGGAGCGGCCCTCGACGAATTGTGTGAGCTGATCCTGGTATTCTGTACCGAGTGCGTTGTCCTTGTTGTGGAGATAGTTGGCCATTGGCTGCTTAACAGGATAGCCCCAGACTTTGCAGAGACTCTGCTCTCGCCAGTACTGCCACGAGCTGGCGTCGGTGTAGGCACCACCGGTACCCAGGAGCGAATGGAGAGATGGATCAGTGCTGGTGAACTTGAGCATGGTATGTATATTGGCCAAGTCGGCAGTGTACTCCTCTTCGCAGTACATTCTAATTGTCTTCTCAGGTACTACACCGTAGATGTGTGCCTCGGAGACGGCAATCGGGAGCTCGTTTTCTAAATTACCTTAGCATTTCCACTTGACAGGTAATCCAATATCTGAAGCTTACTTTCTACAAGGAATGCGACAAGCCCAGAGAAGTAGCGAGCGACCATGGTGCAAGCATTATACGAGAGCACCGCCTTCCTTCCCTCTTCTGTCGTAGACGCCTCGCTCTCGGACACATCATCCCATGCATGCATGCGTAGGCGTACATGAAGATGGACACCTTCTTCGTCGTGGACCTCTTTAATCAAGCAGTATCTGGCCTTTACGGCGCTGACAGCAAGTGTCACCTTGTTGACTAGCCCATCAATCCGTCGGATTACTTGCTCGTGGCTAATGCGAGAACTCGTGGGCGTTAAGTGAGCCATAGCGCTACTTTGAATACTTTTGAGTGAAAAGATGGTTGTCGGCTTCTCTTTTGGTGTGGTGGTGACGATGTTCGTTACGAGGAGGATTGCTTGGTGGGGTGAGTATGGTGGTTGTGGTGTTGCTCACGGAAATCTCAAGTTTTGCAGCCTACACAAGTCAACCAGCACCATTAGTATCAACGGGCTTTATGCTGATGAATTAAGCCTAGTAGAACGCGCACTATGTATTGCTGCCCCGAATGAACATTCTAATGTACAAGAATGATTCCAGGGCCATTCAAGTCGAAGGCATCTGTGACAGGCTCGAAAAGTATCATGCGGACTCATGCGACTTGCAAATGCAAAATAATAGTCATTTCTAATGTTAGTACGCTCGTGTGCATCGCTTTAGGATATGCTGGCAAGTAGTGTGCTGCAGTGAGGACGGATGGCTGTAATGCGGCCACCGATACAGTGCATGGCACCACCGATTTCCATTGATAAAATACCAACAAAGGTCACTCGGGCGTTATCACAAGACCAAAGAGTGTTGTCAGAGGAAGTAGATCAGTGGGGTAGCGTTGCGAGTGACACCTCAAACCACTGTTGCCCGGCCACGCTCGTGCTTCACCTATGTCAGCATGCACATGTATAGCTCAAGTCACAGCAGGATGACGTACGTGCCCTTCACTCTTGTCAAAAAAAAGCAAAAAAAAAGAGCGTCTTACTCGCGCGCCCCCTCAGACTTATGGTTGCTGGAATCGAACTTCCTGAATATCTCATTAGCTTGTGAACAATATAACGTTGAACAGCGCGCTATCTACACTATCTAGAGAGACTATTTACAAAGTGTACTCGCACCGCTCATGTGGAGACGAAGAGATTACCAATTGTTCGATATAAATACAGCAATGAGAGGGTTTTCGTTGCTACGGCTTAGCTCGGGAGGGTGTGACGCACACACTAGCCACCAGGTAAACATGCGTTTGCAGCATATGCAGTGGGTAAATCTCTCTCCTTAGCGAAATTGCCATAGCTCTGGTCACCCACTGTAGCTTTACGGATGCCTACCGGCTTCATACTCGCCATAATCAATCTCTGCAGCCAGATTGCAGCTTCACTTCGACCCACGCGCACAACATAGGGGGTTCGCTATCACTACTATGGTGTTGATGCTATCTACACTCCCTTTTCAGCGTATACACCTCATACATTGCGAATGACTTGCAACAGACTCAGTCACTGCATGTATCTCGCATTGTACTCATGAATCACGGCTGCGGCTGACGAAACCTGCAGCCACAGAATCTCCAAGTAATTTCTGAAAACCACAATACATATTGATTGTAGCAATGGAACCTCGTCAACTATCTCGTCGCATCCCTACGAGTACGCCTTGTAGCTGGCACGCTTCTCCAAGAGTTGCACAAAATGCCCTTATGTAACGCTGAGTTAACACAGGGGGCGAGTTGTTGCTGTGTCCTCAGCTCCCAACTGCATACTTTTCAGGCATTTTGTGTTTAAGGATAACGTTATACTATAGTGTGCCTGCCTTGGCGCGATTCTGCTTCACCCTTGACCAAGTCCCATCGCCCAGATCCTCTCACCTCAGAACAACAAGCACGCACACACAAATGCTCAAAATGCAATCTACTTCCATGCCCGCACTGACGATTGAACAGGTGCTTTGGATCTACCTAATCTGCTTCAACGCCGCCGCAAACGCCGCACCACCATATCTCCTCGCCTACGCACAACATGTGCGTCACCCCGGTGTCGAGCTCCCCGTTTGGCAAGTCTGGACCGTCAATGACCTCCACAACCCACCCGAAGATCATTCCAAGATCTCCTTTGCGCCAGAGTGGCTGCCTGATGCCCTCGTGAAGAAAGATCTGTGTGATCACTTCGCTCTCTTGTTCGAGGATGAGGTGCATCAGAAGTTGCAAGGTGAGTTGCCCAATCACAGCAAAGCGGCCTTAATTTCCATGGCGTTTTACAATCCGCGCACTCCTGACTGTTAGAATAAGAGCTAATCCTATTGATCAGCAGACTTTGGCGCAAGGGCAAGGTGGATCCAATACTTCCCCATCATTGACTTCATCCTCGCAACCTTCGACAGCGACCACCAGCTCGAAAAGCCTCTCCACTCCGCCCTCGTCATACAACAGCCCAACGGCATCAACATGGTCTTCGATGGGTCACTCGAGCAATTTGGGTGGCGGAAGGAGACCTGGCTCCAATCCGAGGCGGACTTCTTGGCAACCAGGTTGGATCAGACCGAGGATCCCTGTTGGGAGTATGCCTCTGACCAAACTCGGTCAGAGACCAGGGAAGCAATGTTGCATGCTGATGGGGGACTATGGGAGCAGCTGCGGATAAGGATGGAGGAGTTGTTTGGGGAGCTAGAGTGGGACAAATTGAAGGAAACGGGGCACGAACAGCGCACCGCGGCCGTAAAGGCACAAGCCGAGGCCAAGTTTGCCGATATCAAGAAAGCATGCTGGGATATGTGAGAACATCTGAGACAGGCAGCCTTCGAGGAAAAGGAGGCAGAGGAACAAGAGAATTATGTACCAGTAGAGCAGCGGAACAAAGAGGCAGTTCATTTCTGGCCTGAATCTGTAGTTCTATTCCAACATCCTATACCATAGTTGGTGCCCACTTACTCTTCGCCCTGATCTTGGCTCCATACATGTAGAATAATACAGGCACTGGCAAGAACGCCACGCAGAGAAATCCAAGTAAACTTGTTGCCCAATTTACCCCAAGATTGTGGTACAAGGCATGCGTGAACAAAGGGAAGAATGCCCCAGCCAGCGACCGAACGAATGTGTTGACCGCAATTGCACTGTTCGAGTAGAAACCGTAACAGTCAATCAAATAGCTCATACCTTGCCAGAAGGGCACCATGGTTCCAAATCCGATAAGAGCTGTAGATAGTACCTGAGGTACCCAGGATATATTCGGACTGCTTGTCCACGCAAACCAGAAAAGGCCGACTGGAAGTGCGATTGCTCCAACTATCATGGGAGGAAGGCGCTCTTCGGGTATAGATTTGCCGTACTTGACGTATGCGCGCGTGAAATTCGTAGCGGTACTGTACGCTATCAAGCCGGCGCCCATGGCTATGCCAAAAATGAAGGCGGCAAAGGGAAGCTGGGAGACGCCGAGAGACCAACCACGTTGCTCGTAAAAGGATACTGGAAACTATATGTGTCAGTGGATTCATACATAGATGAACGGAGACTGAACTTACTGCTTCGAAGAGCAGGTAGACGATTCCATACAGGAAGCTCATGTACGCAGTCACGAGAGCAAGAATAGGCTCTTGTACCAACATGACGAAAGGGCGCAAGAGGTATACATTGACGACAATATCTATCGTCAGTTGCTTCGCATCAGCTGCCGAGTGGTATGCAGAATTGCCGGTCTCTTTTCGCACTCTGGCCGCGCGCAACTGGAGAATCCTGGCCCCAGACGTTTCGGGGATCACAAGGTAGCCAAGTGTCCCGAAAAAGCCTGCCATTATCAGAGTTATCCAAGACGTCCATCGCCAGCCCAAACTAGACTCTGTGATGAAGCCGCCAGCTATCGGTCCAGCCACAGGGCCTGCAAAACCTCCGGCGGCAAAGATACAGATTGCATAGGATCGCGATATAGGGTCCCATAGGTCGGCAAGTGCTCCACCGGTGACCGCCAAAGGGGCCGAAGCAAAGAAACCGCCGAGGAATCTGCCAACACAGATGATGGTGATGTTTTGGGCGAGTGCAACTGGGATTTGGAAGATAGCGAATAGTGCGAAGCCGGCGAATAGCGGCGTCCTGCGACCGAGAACTTCTGACATGGGACCGAAAGCGATGGGACCGAAGACAAAGCCCTGTGATACATTAGTTACTAAGAGTGCATTTTCAAGCAGTATTGTACTCACGAGGACGAAGAGTGCTACCCCCAGCGTAGCTACCACCCGATCAACGCCGAACCTGTGTTGTACGTAGCCAATATTGACACTGAATATGGAGCTCGCAAATGTGACCGTAAAGACCATTAACCCCATTGAAACTGTAATCGCCCATCTCCGTTTCTCAGTCCAATTCTTGGGGCAGTCAGGATCATCAGGGCCTCCAAACTCCACAAGAAACGCATCTGCCTGCGCGACTGCGGCATGGTCGTTGTTGTCTGGGCCTTTCTCGATGTCCGGTATTACGTCGTTTGAGCTTCTCCTCTCCTCCAAGCTCTTTTGTAAAACGCTTGAGCTTCCAATGCCATCGATGGTGGAAGCTGCATGTGATGGCGATGTTGCTGGCGCCGTGGAATCGCTCGACATGATAAGCGCAGGGAAATCTCAATGTCCAAGGGCCATTTGAAGATTGAAGGGGCTCAGAGGTAGTTGTAGACTTTGTAGGCTCGCCGATGGAGATGTCGTTATTCCCGAACCCCAGAAGCCCGAGGTGCTACCTGGGCAGTGAGCGGGCCGCAGGGGACCCGCTGCCAGCATGCGGGCATCCAACGGTGCACTCGTCAGCACACGTACAGCGGAGCAATCTTTGTGGGCGATAGTCGTGATTGGTAGATCCGGTTATTGATTACGACCAAGGGTTCAACAGTACACAATATGGCTGACTGGTGCTGAGAAAAAGTGCGTGAAGGAGGTACAATACATTAGACGGGACGACGTCATGCACAGGCGCGCATGCACCAAATCAGCAAGCGCGTCTGACTAATTCCGTCCCCCATCACGAACAACCTCACTTCACAGATTCTTATCTTCGTACAACATCCGCAAGATCCCTTTTCGCGCGTGTGCGACTTCCCATACCACCACATGTGGACCCTGCACCTGTGAGAAGTATAACGAGCTGCTATGGGTGATTCGCGCCATCGGCTGATTTAAAAGACCGAGGATGACGTTTCAAGCATGTACACGCACGATAACTGTACATCTCTCCGGTATGGTGTTGTAATTCTACAAAACGTTGTATGGAACCTTGATTGTTCGGCCGAGGTGGGCATATGTGCTCGTACGATGCGAATGTAGGGGCTTCTTCAGAAATAGCAAGCTGTTCCCAGCGCACACCTTGTTGTAACATGAATGACCATTTATTGATCTTGCAGCAAGCCTTGAATGTGATCTATAGTAGTTTATAGTCTTGGCGCCTAGGAGTGAGACTCTCTCTTCGAGCGAAGTGTCACGCTAGTGCTGACCGCAATACCATAGTCCACCCAATGCGGCTACAAGTACGGAGATTGTACACCACCTCACCCCCGTGGAGAATCCATTGATACTCATCAGACATTGTGGAATCAATCCTCCCACTCTCCTTCCGCATCGTCGGAGTCCCACTTCCGCTCTGGCCGTACCATTGGTTCCCCCGCGTGCTCTGCAGCTGAAGATGATGATGCGAGCAAATACTTGTCAGAGTCTTCCTCTGCTACCTCTGCCAAACCACGAGCCCTCGCATTATTAAACTCGTAATCGGTTTTGACCACCTTATAGCCCAGGCCCAACGCCTTGTGCCTCCACGCGCTCTCATCGTTGTGGTACGGGTCGACCATGGGATGGCCTACAAGAACGCATAGACTCGTGAGAGTGCTGTCTACCTTCTCACAACCAATGGTGGATGTCTTGCTTCTGATGTATGCTTTCAAAGCCCCCAACTGCCATTGTCTCTTTCTGGAGCTCTCTACACGCGCTGCGCCATACCACTTGTAATCCGTGAGAAGGTAGAAACGATGGTCGTTGAAGAATGGTTCTTGACGCATTGCGATGATGTGCCTGTCGATAGGAGTCCCCTTTCTCGGTTGGTCGTATTTCTTTACCCATAGCTCTTGCATACTGTCAGGGACGGGCATGGAGACGAGGGCGGTGGAGGCAGCAGCTTGGGGAGGTGTGCTGGAACCGTTGTTCTCGGGGGGACTCATCTGTGTCATGGTGGAGGTCTGTCTGGATGTCTCGTAGGTGGATATCGATGCTGGCGGTGCCGTGTGTAGAAATGCAAGAGCAAGAGTCAAAGGAGTGACTCTTGCAAGGAGAGTTGATAGGTATTGTTGGGGGTAATCAGGCAGGGTAACAACAAGAGGTGAAGCGCGTTTGCTGGGCTTGGACACTAAGCCACCGTGGCTCTGGTAAAAATCGCAGGTAATACATCAACGTCCCCAATGTGCTCATCAAGTATCGTTTGCAAGACGGCAAGGAATGACGTTGTCGTGCGAATCTCATTGCTTATCGCAGGTTCAGGCAAAAGCTTCCGTTTGCTATGAAACATTAAGAGAACTTGTACAAGAAACCCATTCAAATTATGTCAACACTCCTTGCGGCAGAGGTAAACTTGACTAGAGCTCTCCTATCCTAGACTCGGCGTAATCAAGATTCCAATTTCTTCTTAGAAGGCTTCGCGCCTGGAACTTGGTGGTTGACCTAACGAGCTTATTGAAGCAACTCTTCTATAGAAGTCTTTCCTGGATCCACTTCCGCAGATGGGAACAAGTATCAGAAGTGCTGTACATGCTCTAACGCCGTCGTTCCCTATGGAACAGACTTGACAAGACACCATTTCAAAGTTCACTTGATCAACATCACACACCCACCTTCACATCCCTGAACAATACTGAGCGGCTTTTGATTAGACAGACTATGTGCTCGATTAGAGTTTGTATTACAGGCCACTATAGCTAGGTTACCCGTTATTGCTCGCTGTACTATGTCATTCACTCAGACTGAGAGATAGCAACAAACCTCTGGCCATGCTGCGTACGGGATAGGTCAGTGCCTCCAAAGACCCATACCTTTTTTTGGTCCCACTATACGCTTATATTGATGTCAGTCTGCACAGTTGATGTCCTTCTGATGGCTGTTGGCAGCTTCAGGGGCCGGCTTCAGGAACAAATTTCATTCCTTCTAATCGTTGAAGCACAGCAGGACTTATTATGGCGGAGACATCGGGCGCAACGATATGATTGTAATTTTGAGAGACAGAAACGCCGAATTCATGCATCATAGTCGTACGAAACGTCATTATGTTGGGCTTAGCACTGATGCCTAATATCACAATGATGAAGGAATTCAACAGTAGGAGGGCGAGATGCCTGATTGCTATTAGAAGTAAGGATCTCGCGAAATTATGAGTGATACCAAAGCCGGCATCGACCCAAATCCACCACAACAGATACACGCTGCTGACCAGGTCCTTCTCCAATAAAATATTTTGTGATAAGACTTTCGGTGCATAGAAGGGTTACCAGCACATCCAAGCACATTGTAAGTGGCCACCATGCATTGGGTGAGTAGGGCTCTGGAATTATGGGAGAAATTGATGATGGCAACTCAGTATTTGTTCAGACCCATCTAAGAAGATAATGGCTAAGATAAACATGCTGAATGCTTCTGACTTTCGACCTACTTCGAGCAGCCACATAGGCGATCATCATGACATATCATACGCTGGATTGTAGGTGAGTGTTCCCTACACCGCGTCAGACATGGCCGAATCAGCCTTCGTTCCTCCCCCTTCTGCCTCTCCAACTTCCGACCCTTCCTCACCATCCTCTTGATTATCCTCTCCATCTTCATCAGCATTCTTGCCCGCTTCATCACCATGCGCTTCCCCCTCCCTCTCCCCTTCGTCTTGCTCACTAGCTCTTCCACTTGAGCTCGCTCCCACCACATCATTCGTCTTACTGCGGTGTGCTCTAATCGCCTCTTCTCCAATAGGCTTCTGATAGACATTCAAGTAAATCGAATTCTGCCAAGCCTGCTCATCATCATGCTGGGGATCCACATCAGAATGACCAGCCATAATAGCGAAACAAGCCCATTCTCTGTATGCCTGATCAAGCTCAGCTGCTTCGATGTGAACAGACTCGCGCGTTGTAGCAACTTTGAGAGTATTAGTTCTCCATTCCTCCTTCCTTTCTTTGGGTACGCGCTGCTGATGGTACCACTTGAGGTCTGCAAGGAGATAGAAGCGTTGTGTTTTGATGTCCTTGTGGCGGACGCCGATGACTTGTTCATCAATCAAGTCGCCCTTTGTGGGCTCTAGGGACTGGACCCAGAGCTGTGCCATTGTTTCGGGGATCTCGATTGGCTCCTGAGTGGTTCTGGACGTGTTCGTTGAGGAAGTATTATCGTCCTCGTTGGGGGCATCGTTCTTAGGTTCTTCTTTGTTCGTCGGGGTCTCATCTTTGTACTCGTTCTTTTCGTCTGTGTGATCATTGCTGTTGGCTTCCTCCCTCCCAGTCGTGGTGATCATATTTTCAGTGGCTGCGGCCTTCTGAAGAGCATTCTTGCCTTTCTGGGTCTTGGAATGCACCGCAGGTTCTTCCTTCGATCTTGCTCCTGTTGTCGTTTTGAATTTCACAGCCTCCTCCTCAAATTTCCCGTCTTGCGTACCCGACTCATCAGTCTTTGCATCATAGTCGAGTGTAGTGCCTGTCTTGGCTGTGGCTGCGGACTGCTGGCGGGTGACCATAGTTTGAGAAGCTTAGATACTGACAGCTGGGAGTCTTCGTTTCGGATGGTGTGTAGATGATGTTGCGACGATTCTTGTACCAGGTTCCAATGTTTGTAGAGTTGTTTGCAGCAATCGTGATTGCACATGAAGCCGCATTCATTGTTCTGCTGCAGAAACACGTCATCAAGGTCGTAGCCGCGATAAGTGCTTTCGCAAGGATTGATCAACATCACAGGTAAAAGAACAATCTTGGAGAGGGTCACAATATGGGATGTGTCAATTTATCCCAAGATCAGCGGTTTAAAAGCGTGCAAGGAATCAGACGTCGTTCATGCAAGCTTTCAGTTGACAACGAAGGGATGTGATGAAAAGATCTAGTCTAAACCAATATGCAATAAGCTACAAACAGCGCTTTGCCTCCTATATTAGCTTATGCCTGGTAGATAGAGTGCCCCATTCCGAACCACATTGCTGCCTTAATCTCTCGAAGCGATCGTTGAGTTTATCGAAGATGTTCCGCGCCTGAGAAACTGGGACCCGGCTTCCGGATGAATTTGCAATGATCTCTACCCAGTCATCCAATTTCTCTTTGATCTCTGCAATGGGGTACCCTATGTCACTGTTTATGCAGATATGACGAAGCCTTTCTTCCCCATGTACCAGAAAAGCCAGAAGCGTGAATCTCCGGTTGCCCAGAAGGTACGGCGCATTGTCGATCATCCGCTCAATCTTGCTCGCAAGTTTGTTAGCGCTTACTGAGGCTTCCGGGATACCAGCGCTGGAGAGAATTGCAAAGAATTGTTCCCCAGCGCGAATGTCAGACTCAGGGAGAATCTCCGGAACAAGTGGTGCAACGCAGTCTGTCGCCTTACGCGGTTGTATATTGTCGATTCTCACGCCTGAAACATTGATCTTGATCATTATGTTTGAGAAACGAATATCACATTCCCCGCGTGCTTTCAAGGTTCGACGCAGTTTCTGGAGTATCTGCAATGCCGTGGGTGATCCTTTCCGGTCTGCTCTCTCCCAGATCTCTTGTGCCAAGTGTTGTGAATCGCGGTCTCCAAACGTGAAGTGATCCGGTTCTATGTTACTGAGTAAGTTCTTGTTGAGCTCTTCGCATGACTGTTGTAAGATTTGTTGAATCATCTGTCGCATCTGAAGCTGTATACGACCACGAAGTTGCTCAGCTTCCAACGTAAGAGTCTCAGGCCATATGGCGATAGTACATTCCCATTCGTCGGTATGTTGATTATTGAGGGATTCAATTTGGCCAAGTCGCACTCTTCCCTCCCAGTCTTTGAGATGGTGTACTAGCTGCATACTCGTAGCTATATGAGTTCGGTCTATCCAACGCACATCTCCAAAATCTTGCCCGCGGCCAAGGAAGAAGCCGAACTCTGGCTGTGTGTCCTCTGTGTTTCCAATGTTTTTCCCGCTCTTTGTGACGCCTTGTTTGGGCCGCTCTGCTACTATTCCAATGCTAATTTTCTCAAATCTTTCCTCGTTGATGGACAAATCCGTGGCTTCTATCATTTGCACTGCGGGTTTGATAACCTGGAACGTGCTTGCCTTCCGACTTCCCCTCGCGCCTTCTTCTGCTCGGTCGCCTCCCAGATGTTCGCCTAGAACTGAACTCGGCTGCTTCTCCTTAGTGACAGAGCTCTTTCGCGTCTGCTTGTTGTTCATCGACGTCTCAGTTTCTTCTATATTGGCTGAGACGTTGGCCACCGCTTGGTTGAAAATCTCCAAGGCGGTTTGCGAGCCCTCTGTGGCTTGTGTCTGCGCTGTCTCCTCTTCGCGGGCTCTTGTTCGAGCTCTCTTCGGCGTATTTACTGGCTCTCGATCTTCGTAAAAGTGCTCTGATGAAGACGTCCTCTTATGGCTGAGCGAGACTGATGGTCTGGCAGCTAGTTCTTTGTCAGGAACGGAGTCGTCACCGTCTGGCTCGGATAGAGGCTCTTGCTGTGACATCGTATCGTCGCGAAGTCCGTAGGCATCCTCCGCCATATTCGTTGTCAAGCTATCGTCCTTCCAAGATCCGAGTATGTTTCTTTCTTCCACAGCTGTCAGCGCTGCTCTTTCTCGTTCCCGTTCCCGCCTCATTGCCAGCGTCTTGGGCTTACCGCTGTAAGGCTTCATCGTTGGTTTAGATATTTGCACTTCCGAAGTCTGGACCACGTTGTGAAGCAATGCGTAGCGACTTCTCTTTGCTCGGAAATGGTCGCTCGAGCAATGCAAACTGACACTCACCAACAAATACACCATCATTTCGGCTAAGTTTGCTCGATACAGCCTCTAGTCGCTTCAAGCTCTTTCTCCAGCATGCAGAGTGGCTGTTGTTTGACCATCTGAAACATCTATATTCGCCGCGCTTCGATGTTTTACTGCAGCAAACTTGACAATCAACACAAAACCACTTCAATATACCGGCTCTATCAATGTATACCAAACTTCCTGATTACTTCCCCCTTCACATCAACAACGGTGTGTTTGATCCTTATACGAAATTCATCGTCGGTCTAGAAAATCGTGAGTAGGTAGGACAATGAGCCATGCCGAGCGCAAGGGTTATGTGTTGGAGAGACCGCCCTCCGCACCCGACGAAGAGGATTTCAAAATGATAAGTGACATTGACAACGAAGAGATGGATGCCAATGATCCAGACGGGGAGGATGAAAGACGCGAAGACAATGGTTTTGGTAACGAGCACGCACGATCTAGCACGCAAAACGGCAGGCGCTGCTCGCACGCTAAAGACAGACCCCATCTCACCGCCCACCAGCATGACCCCGCCTCCAATCACGAAGCCCACAACTCAAGCCACCAAGCCAACCACTACACCGAAGATACCCAATTTACCCTTCCAGTCCACCACACCGAACCATTGATAACTCTCTCCAACATCCTTTCCCCAACTCTCCGTGGCCCTTCCTGCAACCCCGAACCCTTCTCAGAATCTATATCACCCACCTACCCGCCCTCAGAGTATAGCGACCCAAGTGAACCCCCCGTATCCTCCAAACACCAGGCATTACCAGCAGCGTACCACCGCGTGCTCCCCAACATCCGCCGCGTGATTGCCCAGCATGGCAATCAAGCACGCGTAGAATATTACCCTCAATGGATCTCACGGGTTTGGCTGAAGAACAACACACCGGCTGCGATATGGGAGGAGTGGAAAGGTATGAAAGAGGATCAGGACAGTGTATTGACTTATGCACCATTAGTAGGGAGGGGGCACACGAGTTTAACTCGAGCTTCAATGTCGACATCGTTGTCAAATCTTGGTAAAAAGGGAAAAGGAAAGCAAATAAAGGGAGACTGGTCAGACAACGATGCAGACGAAGACAATAAGAAACGAGTACCAAGGCCATGGAAAGTCCTACGAAGCGAAGTCTGCAGTGACAACGACGGCATCCCCTACCTCACCGCCATGCTCTCAGAAATCATCACGCGCGCAACCCAAGAACTATCCAATCGAAAGATCCACCACGTCCTCTCCTCACCTGTAGACTTTGTCCCCGGATCCAAGCGCCGTGCCGCACAGCTTATGGGCCGAGACGAACAGAACCTCGAGGTCAACACTTTTCTACGCTATCTAGCCAAACTGTCGGCACGCGAGCGGAGGAAGTTCGAAGGCGTAAAAGTACGATGGATGGGGCAGATTGATCCACGCGTGACAACGATAAAAGGCCGTACGCACAACGTGAGTGCAGTCGCATACACAGCTCCCGTAAGCGAAGGATGGAAAAATCCGTTGGAAGAAATAAACGCGAGTGATTATGCGCTCGACAGCGACGAGCACTCTCCCTCCTCGTCCTCCATTACCAATGAAGATCAAGACGATGACGATGATATTCCCCAACGCACACATTACGAGAACCTTCTTCACCATAAATCCCTTCTCCTCCCTCTCCTTCACGCCTGCCCCTGGCTCCTCACACCAACATCGCACTTCACATCACTCTGCTGGCTTCTCCTTCCACGCAGAAACCTCACACACACCTTCCGCAGCCTGGGCATTGGCCTCGCATCGGACTGGCATACCTACACGCGCGAACTGTATCTCTGTCGGTACAGCGAGGTTGTGGGCGATAGGCGCGGTTGGCATGATCTTATGGAGACGAGTTTGTGGTTGAACAGGTGGTTTAAGGAGTTGAGGATAGGGGAGGAGGGGGTGAGGGATGTGTGGGAGACAGATAGTGAGGCGGATAGTGAGGAGGAGGATGGTAAATATGTTTCTGTGGGGGGGATGGGGAGGCAGGTGGGTGAGGATGAGGATAAGGGGAAAGAGAATGGTGCAAATACGATGCCCAGAGGAATCAAGAGAGCGGCAAGTGAGATGGAAGATACAGACGCAAAAGTGGCTGACAGATCACGCCGCATTTCACTTTCAAACACCGAAAACGACGATAACGACAATGACAACGACGAAGACTACACCGACACACAAGAACTCTTCACCTCCACCGAAGACGAGCAAGATCCACCCGCGCTCACCCATCATCACCACCACCATAGCAAAAAACCCACCCCATCCCACCAAACACCCACATCCCGTACAACACCACACCCCCACCTCCCCCGTAAATCAGCATCCTCCAAAGCCCCCCGCCGCGCCAACACCATAGACCCCGACGCCATCTCCCCCGGCAAAAAAACAAAAGCCACAGTGGATAAGGCGCGACGCGTAGCTAGGGAGAAACGGAATAACCTGGCGACGACGGCGGTGCAAAGGGAAGATGCAGAGAGAGATGCAGCGCTGAAACAGGTTGTGGAGAACTTTTGGGTGGACTGGGAGGCTAGACGTGCGAGAGGTGCTGGGAGTGGAGGTGGGGAGGAGGAATATTGAAAATTGTTGGAGGTGGTTAGATGAGTGACGATGGTGTGGTGATACTAGTGGATCAGTTTGGTGTGCGGAAAGGGTAGGATTTTGTAAGGTGGAGTTTTGATATTCAAGCTTGGATGTTCTGTGGCATATTCTACCTGCTCAATCGTGGGAAAGTTGTACTAGAACCTCGTAGCTTGTGCTTTTTGCATACTGTTTGAAGTTATGTACACACATTGGGCGAATATGTAAATAGAAGTAGAACTATGTCGTCAGCACTACGCACACGGATCCAGAAAAAAAACCCACCAATCTATCCCCTTTCCCCTTTCCCCTTTCCCTCCCCCCATGATGAACAATGCCAACCCTTTTCATTCCCTACTGAACTCTCATTTGCGGGATCGATTTTTGTTTAACCTGGAAAAATCCACAGAGCTTTGGCATCAACCAAAGTCAGGCTTATACTCAAGTTCACTCTCAATTCAAATCCCCGACATCTACATCACGTATAGAGTCAAAAGTGCCAAAAGTTCTTGATATGCAACAATCCCCCGTATCAATTGCCCTTATTCACACATGAAAACAATTCCACCCTTTACTAATTACAATTCCCCGTTCCCTTCTTCCTCTATTCACCACATCCGCCTCGATCCCCCGACAATCCCCCAGACCTCCTAATTCTATGTCTATCCCTTCCCATCCCTCTACTCCCCTTTTTCAAAACTAAACTACCACCCAACCCAACCCCTCCCCACAACCCTCCAAACCCTCACCTCACCACTCCTCAAATCACCCATCCTAAAACTCTCCTGCTTGACTTTCTTATGCTCTCTGCCCTGTTCCCAAACCCGGACTTTCTTCTTACTTCCATCCCACTCCACGACCACACCCACATGATCCGGTTTACCAACGTCAACCGCATACTTGGCATGCATGGTTCCCGTTTTGCCCTGGAACTTGGCATTGCGGAAGGTGATTATGTCGCCGGGTCGAATCTCGTCAAAGGACTGGGTGGATGCGTTGGCGAGGTTGGCGTATACGAGGGCACCGAACGCGCGGGTGGAGACGGGAGGCAGGGCGTCGGTGAGCGGTTTCAAAAGGTCTTCGATGAGAGAGTAGGGAGTGCCGGCGCCGACAACCGTGTTTTGTTTCGATTCAATAGCTTTGGCAATTGCGCGACCGTATTGTTCGTAGGCGGCTTCGAGTTGGTCGGGGCGTTGGCGCGGGGGTGGGGAATCATTGCGTTGGTCGAGTTCGACATCAGAGGCATTGGAGAGGTCGAACCGTGCAGAGACAATGGTTTGCGAGTAGTCTAGGTAGAGAATCTTGACTAGCTTCTCGACAATATTGCCGGACTGGCTCTCTTGCAAATCTACGAGCACATCCTTGCGATTTTGCAACGCAGGAGGCAGCATCTTCGGCTGTGTCCACCAGTGTGATGATATACCAAGATCAATGTCGCTGGCAATGAAGTCTGAGCTTACGCTAGGCCGTGACTGGTCCATGGACGGCCGACTGTTCAAAGCGCGGTTGGCATCGAGTGACTTGCGACCCATGGGCATTCGAGGTTGCGACTCTCCACCTGGTACTGGTAGAGCAGACCGTTCCGGTGGCGGTGGAGGTGGCACAGCTCGATCTTGGGGTGGGAGTGGAGGTGCAGCCTGGTGAGGCGGAGGCGGCGGTGCGTGCTGATGAGGTGGAGGTGGTGGAGCTTGCTGATGCGGCGGTGCCTGAGGAAGAGGTGGCGGCGGCCGATCGTGAGATTTTCTTGCGGGCGGCGCCGAATACAGATCATCCTCATCTGATTCGGGAGCTTGCTGGTGTGGAACAGGAGGCATCGACGGCGGCATAGGTGGTGGTGGTCGGTTCTGTGGCGGTGGTGGTTGACTCTGTGGTGGCAGTGGTACAGCTCTTGGCATTGGCGGTGGTGGTGCTGCGACTGGAGGCCCAGTGTACCGAAATGGGTCATAATCCTCATCGTCCTCGTCCATTTGAGCATCACGGGTAGGTGGGCGAACTGGAGGTAGTGGCGGTGCACCACGAGGCGCATCAATTGACGATCGACCGGGCGCTTGATGAGGTGGCGGTGGTGGCACTGCACGTGGAACATGCGGGGGAAGTGGTGGAAGTCCATGCGGCGCTGTGGTCGGGCGAGCAGAAAGAGGCTCATCTATCGTGCTACCATCCATACTCGCTTCTCTCGCATGCGATTTGAGCGCCTCCTTGTGGGTCGCGCCAGATGCGATGTCGGTGTCGTAGTCGCCCTCGTAGTCCGTTTCGCCTTCGTTTCGATCCAGCTTCTTTGGTGGCTCTTCTCCTTGTCGAGAGGGCGGCGCCTGTGTTGGCGGAGGCGGGGGAGGGGGACGATTCATCGATGGCGACGACGGAGTAGCAAGCGGTATCGGTGGTGCTTGCCGATCCATCGAAACTTGACGCAGATTTTCCGAGTTGAAGTACGAGTTTCGTTTATTGGGACCAGAGAATGGCGCGGACGGGGTCGCAGGTGACAACGCACCGGCTCCGTCTGTCATCTCATCCCCAGACTCTGAGCCTGGGCCCGGTGAGAGCACTTGTGGAGGCGGGGGTGGAGCTGGACGAGCTATGGCATTGTCAATTTGTTGCATCATGGCAAAGTACAGATTGACTTACAAGACGAAGGAACCGGAGGAGGTAGAGGCCGTCCTATGTGTTGTCAGTATGTTGGGGACCTGTATACGGACAACATATCTAGAGCCATGCCGAAACATACTAGACACGCTCACAGTCATGACATATTCCGAAAACTCATCACAAGCAATATAGGTCTTGCAGACGGTATCGGAAGATGACAGCTGGAAGCAGTCCATACTTTGACGGGCAAAATGGTCCATGGGCTTGCGAGGAATGAGAAACTTACTCTCCGTAGGAACAGGCGGTGGTCGCTCGCCGGTGGGTGTCCGCTGGATGGGCTTGGGTTGCATATCCTCTACATCCGGTACATCGTCTGCACGATGAGCACCAGTGATCGGATATGAAGCGTCATCCTCTTTCTCGACATGCAGCTGTCGGTCTTCTTGGTCGGGGCTCTTCACAGTCGGCATGCCAGGCATTGGGAACATAGCGACGCGCTGTTGCGGGACTGAAGCCTCCTCTTCGCCATCACCTCGCTTGCTGTCTGCAGTCGACTTCTTTTTCTTTGGAGGTAGCCCGCCCATTGGCATGCCACCAAACATGCCTGGCATACCCATGCCACCACTCATCTTGGCCATGCGCTCCCGCAACTCCAGCTTCCGCCTTGTCTCGGCATCCATCTCATCCTCTTCCTCTTCTTCTTCAGGCTCGGCATCTTGCTCGTCACCCACGTCAGGCTCCTGTGTCGGCGCTGCGGCTGCTCTGATCGGTAGAGATGGCTGCTGCGCATGCTTCCGCTCTTCGTCACCCTCCACGCTCGTAGACTCTCCCTCGGCGTCTTCAGTGTCGCCCGCGGCCGATTGATCAGCATCGTTGGCGTCACTAAGAATCTCACGTTGACGTGGTTGCTCGTCGGGCGACTTGATTTCATGGGAGACGCGCGGAGGCCGAGCCTGGTCCACGGAGACGCGTTCTTTCGACGCACCGCTGGCAATGCGTTCCAAAGCAACGTCCTCGCTATCTTCAGGGTGAACATCGAAAGATTCGGTCCTCTTCTTCACCGGCGGCCGCTTTGGCTTCTCCTTGTGCATGGCTGCTGCCCTCTCTGCCTGCTCTTGCTGCTGCTTCTGCAAAAGCGCTATGCGCTCCTTGAGGCTCACCTTGGGTTGACTGTCTTCCTCAGCTGGAGGTTGGGATGGCGCATCATGGGCAATAAGCCCAGCTTTTTCCGCAGCGTCATTGTCCTGCGCCTGGCGGTCTGCGATTTCAGGGTCTTCGTCACGACGGTATGTCTTGATCTGCGGCGTTTCCCGGATGGGAGGAACGTAGGCATTCCGGCTGGGTGGGGGAGCGACGAAGGGCTTCTTGATAAAGTTGGCGGGGGCACCAGCTGGCTTGAAGGGCTGGATGGGCGCAGCGGCAGGCGCGTTGAAGGCTGCAATGCGATCTCGAAAGGCGTTTGACTTTGCAGCAATTGGGGGCGGGGGCTTCTTTGCAGCCGGGGCAGGCTTCGCAGACTCTTGCGGTGGTGGGGCCTGGGGCAGCTCGGGAGCTCTACCGCTGGACGCCGACTGGGGGGAGATGGGCGACGTGGGAAGCGGCACCGATTTGGCGGCAGCAGGCACCTCCAGCGGCGGAGGTTGAGGTTTGGGGGGCTCTGGCTCTTCATGGCGCACTGGTTCCGGCGCGTGTTGCTGCGGAGCCTCGGGCGCAGGCGCAGCTACTTGTGCAGCGGGCTGCTCGGTGGGCTTGTATCTTGATGCCCGGTTGGGCCGTGGTGGTGGCGCCGGCTCGTACCTCTCGACAAAGTTGCGGGGGAAGAGGCCATCGTGCTTGGTGCCCGCGTCGTCAATGTACTCGCCGACGTACCAGTCGTCGCCCTCCTCCTCGGTGACGGCGATGATCTGGCCAGTCTTGAAGTCGAGGTCGTCTTCGTGGGGCGACGCGTAGTCGTAGACGGCCTTGACCTTGTACATGGTGGCTGGCGACGGCTACCGCGCTCGACAGAGACAGGACAAAGGGAAGCTCGAGGCAGGGGGCGGCTGCAATGGGGACGTGCCAGGCAGCGGCAGCAGTGGTGTAGGTGCTCTGGGTGGGCGGCGTGGTGAGGTGTGGTGAGGTGCACGGCGGAGTTCGGTAGCTCCTGTGTATGTCTGATGACGCACGTGTCAGCGGCGGGGGGGCAATGGGATGGCGGCGGAAGACGGGCAGTGGTGGGCTGGCGTACCATTCACTGGGGGCTCCCATGCAGGGCCGGGGCGAGTGAGGGTGCAGGAGGGGGTTGTCTGCTGGCCAGGCGTCCGTGGGTGTGGTGACGACGACCTACCGTACCGACCGTCAAAACAGCCCCGCGCAGTCGATCCGCCGCTTGGCACCGCCCAAACAGCTCCACGCCCCTGCATGCACCCGCGCCTCAGACATACCGAGTTACTGTACCATATATGTAGGTATACCACCGGGATATATACCGGCACACTGACACCCTTGGACCGAGACCGCACGTTTCGGGACACTCTGGCGGCCTAGCGTGCTACAGTAGAGACGCCGTGGACTGGTGCTGGTGCTGGTGCTTGGAATCCATCGACATGCCGCCCAAATCGATACTCAAGAAGACAGCGACCACAGCGACCACAGCGACCACAGCGAACACAGTCTCGACAGACGCACCGCCCGCCAGGAAGCCACCCAACCCCCGTCACCTCGACGTCGCCATCCACCATGCCAACATCCTCGAGGAGCGCAAGCGCGTGGAAGCCGCGGTCCTCGACTCCATCATAACGCTCATGGACTTTCCTCCGACTCCCAATGCCGATGCGAAGCGACCTTCAGCATCTGATGCGCTCCTCTTCGTCGAGAATGTCAAAGCGTTCCAGCCGGCCGACTACGACGCGCTGATCGAGGAGCGCAACATTTCCGACAAGTGCGGCTACGCGCTCTGCAGCAAGCCGAAGAAGAAAGCGCGATCGTCTGCCAGGAAGCAATTCATAGACACCGACCACGGCGTGGAGATTGTCGACAGAAAGGTGCTGGAAGTCTGGTGCTCTGACGACTGCGCAAAACGGGCTCTGTACGTCAAAGTGCAGCTGAACGAGGAGCCAGCTTGGTTGCGCCAGGGTGGCTACGGAGACAACATCGAGCTCATGGTGGACAACACCGAAGAACACCACAAAGCACTACCACTGCGCCTCAAGCAGGAAGACAAAACTGCAGAAACCGAAGACGATGATGTCGCTGCAGCCTGGGCGGCACAAGAAGAAGCCCTGGCAGATCTGGCTCGTGAGCGCGGTGAACAGCCAGGCCAGCTGAGCAAGGCGAACCTTGGCTTGGTCAAGGACGAGATTATGGAGAGAGCAACCAGCACAGCCCCGCCAAAACCACCCACCCTTCTTGCGCAGAACATTGACAATACCACTATGGCTATTGAAGGCCACGTTCCCCGCCTTGACAGGAAACGGGAGGACGACGAGGATGAGGATGATGCGCAAGATTGGGACAAACATTTGCCTGGCTGAAATCGATGCTCCAGCTGACTACATCAAGCTCATTCGACGGAAGCAAATGAATGGGGCAAAGTACCACGCAGGATATGCCACCCAGCAAGCGAAGGGTGCGTCTGGGGTGAGCGACTCGATCATCCCGCTGGCTTGTTGCCCGCCCCTGCTTCACAAGAACAGAAGCTCAAAGTGGCAAATCAGTCACACCAACCAGAGACTTGTCGTGACTGGCAGGGGCGTGTCCAGAGTGGAGGTGCAACATGCGCTTGTCTTATTCAGTACACAAGCACATGCAGAAGATTATTGTAGAGACACCTATGGTATTGTTAGGAGTGTGGGATAAGAGAACTTTGTACTGAAGTGTAGATGGATAGAATGGCCATAGTTTGAGATGCAATGACGGCAAGCAACTAAATCAAATAGATGTGGCAATCTACCACTATAATGTGCCGGTGAAGAAATCTCCGTTGTACTCCCATATCTACCATGTACATGGCAGAGTACCTGTGACCCTGCAAGTCGACTCACCCATCAGAAGTCGCGGAAGTGCCAGACGCACGGGCCTCCCGCCGCAACTTCGCATGCCCGATAATTCTGACCCACGCCGACTCCCAAAGCCACTCTCACTTCAGCCGCCAGTTGACGCCCTGTCCGCGGCTGTCGCATCGCCATGGCTCTCAGTCGACAACAGCTCTCGCCCACTGCAAACCTCCTCCGCAACTCGCGCCTCTTCTCGCTGCCCAATCCGCTTCCCCGACCACCTGTAGGCGAGGCCTTCGGCTCTGGCGTCACCAAATCCTCGGACAGCGCGACGCTGCCATACCCCACCCACCAGGCCATTGCGACGACCAAGAGCTCGCTAGCACGTGGCGACTGGGGATTGAAACGACCACTGCCACAACGGAGTCATCTCGTGCAGGTCAGCGACCCGGTGCTGAGAGTAAATCAGTTGGACACGATCGAGCACATTACCGACTTTGATTCAGCGGCGGACCATGTGCGGACACGACAGAAGTGGGAGGCCATGGGTGTGCCGATGATGAAGGGCATGACGCAAATGAAAGACCGTGACTTGTCGGGGACACCACCTGCGGGCGCCTTCGAGATTCGCGATGACACCACGAGCTATGATACTGAGCTCGGACTAGACGAG
The DNA here is from genome assembly GCA_010093695.1 of Plenodomus tracheiphilus IPT5. Classification (NCBI taxonomy): domain Eukaryota; kingdom Fungi; phylum Ascomycota; class Dothideomycetes; order Pleosporales; family Leptosphaeriaceae; genus Plenodomus; species Plenodomus tracheiphilus. The sequence continues at coordinate 480,834 of MU006306.1, forward strand.
TCTGGACTGTATCTCAAGGCCCTCAAGGACAACGTGAAGACGCAGGCTGATGCGCTGAAGAAGGCGTTTGAGACGTCGTGGCAGGAGAAGCAGCGAGCGACGGTGGCCGAGTGGGATGTCCAAGGCGTCACTGGCGAGGACCGTATCCAGAAAACCAAGGCCTTCGAACAGGAGTATCACAACGCCACGAAGCAGCTCCGCAAGCAAATGAGACGACTTCGCGAAAGCAACTTCACTCCCTTCACCCCACCTCCCGTCGATACCGCTGTGCACAACACAAGGCGATGGAAACATGATGGTCCTTGGCTTCCCGGCATGGGCGCCGACGACTTTGTCATATACCTCAATAAGGAAATCTCCAAGCGCAAGCCCGAGTTCAACGCCTACCTCGTCGACTTTGTCAAGAATGAGATCTACACCACGCGCCGCCTGGCCGCCTCCAAAGCCGGCGAAGCACCCCCCATGGATATCGCCGAGGCCGAAGCCTGGCACGCGCAACAGGAGAAGGAATGGCGGACCATCACAAAGCCTGAAATTGAAGCCGGCATCAAGGCACTACGCAAAGAAACCGCAAACAACCCCCTGGGCTCCAAACTCGTGAGCAAATTGATCCTACCCTTCCTCCGCCTCCCAGCCATCAAATTCAAATACACGGCCTACGCCGAAGACGCCTCAAACCGCGACATTGACCAATACCAATTCGACCAGGAAATTGCGCCGCTATCCACCCACCCCTCCGCCGGCCTAGGCTACCTCCGCACCAAATCCTACATTGCCAACCACCCCATCCTCGGACCCCAAGCGACCCCCGCGCCCATCTCTGCGCGTGTCCTCCAAGCCCGCACCATTCAGTCAAGTAAAGAAGCCTACGCCCGTCTAGGTGTAGGTGGATTCGTAGCAAACGACCAATACCGCAGCACAGATGTGAGCTCCGGCAACCGCATAGGCGTCAACAATGCGCGCGACGTTGAAACCATTGACATTGATACCTACGGCGGTAAGAAACTCCACGTACAACCGCTCTTCGGCTCCGTGACAAACAATGGCCGTATCCACGTCAAAGTCAAGAGGTCGCAGGGTCCTGAGGTGGCGGTTTCGAGGGGTGCGTTGGATGATAGACCGCCGGTAAGGGAGTTTGCGCGACGAGATAATTTGAGGGAGTTTTCGGGGGGCAAGGAGAGTGGGGTTAAGGAGTTGGATGAGTTGAGTGGGAAGGCGAGGCAGTTGAGTGGGTTTTTGGAGGGGTTGGGGGGAAAAGAGGGAAGTGGGAGTGGTGTTGTTGATGCGTTGAGTGGGGGGGAAGGGAAGGGGGTGTAGGTGTACTTTATGAAGATTGTATTGTATATTTATGGGTGATGATGAATGGATGTTTTGATATTGTAGTGTCTTACATGTGTGTGCGTGTGCTTGTCCCTCACGAGAGAGGGTATATGGAGATGGACTGTGTATGTTGGATGAGTGTTGGGTGCACGTATACTGCACCCTGTACCTCAGCTATAATTTTTCAACATCAACCATGTAGGCAGCATTTGGTAGCCTAACAGGGATTTCACACAATGCACATGGCATTTATACAACTTCTTCTAGAATAACCCTTGAACACCGGAGCCTGTGCTCTCTAACAATAACTCTGCCGAACCCAAGGCCTCCCACTCCCAACTCGACCCCTACACCAACACATACCCTGTCCAGCTGAGCAGGCCAACTCAACTCCAACTTAACACGGACACACACACTTTCACCCAGGTTCACCCGCAACCCAGTCAGCACACTACGCTATTAGTGTAGTGCAGCGTAGGCATCCAACACCACACCACACCAAGTGTACACTAGACTAATCAAAATCAAGTAAACACAAATAATACTCCTACCCAACGATCAACTACAGATAACAATCCACCCCAGATTCCGCAGCGCGGAAGAGTTATTACACCCGTGCGTAATGACGTAAATGTACAAATGCGAAGAAGAGGTTTGAAAAAGCCACCACCAGTTGAGATGTATACATGGATGTTGGTGTGGCTGAGCAATCGTTGCATGTGACTTTTTTCTATATAGAGGTTGGTTTGGTGGATGAGGCACGGGAACGGTGCGCCTGAGGCTACTCTAGGTATGGGGGGGTTTCGAAGGGGGGGCTTAGTGGGATCTGTGGCGCTGTGGCTGTGGATGGGATGTTGGGGGGTAAATGGATGGCATGGGTTAGTTGAATTGTCGGTGGGGGATTTGGAGATGGATTATGGAGATTGCGATGATGGATGGGGTAAACGAGTTTTTGCATAGAAGAGTGGGTTATGGGTTTTTGGCTGCTGGCTGGGTTGAAGTGAGATATCGTGGTGCAAGTTTCGGTCGATACCATCACAGGAGGGCTGAGTTGATTGATCAGTGTGATGGTGTGGCACTGCCTTGTCTGATTCTGCAGACGATGGATCTATTGCTTGAAACGATGTGTTCCACCGCTTTCTTCCAATATTGCGATCAAGTTGTGGAGAGACGTGATGAGGAAGGGGTAGGTGTGGCTGCTGACAGGTTGTGGCGGTGCTTTCCCCTTTGGGACTCGGGTCTTTCGCACTGCATGTGGGCATGCTCGAAAAGCGAAAAGCAAAAAGCAAAAAGCGCAATCCGAAAAGCGAAAAGCGGTGTCGAGCAGTCGACCCGTCGCGCCAAGATGGCCGTGATGTCGTCATGGAGCGGCTGGTTGGTTGGCTGTATTGGACTCCATATCGCGCCACATCGACTGCACAGTACATACAGCACTAGTACGTGGTCTTGGGCAGCAGAGTGCGGCTGATGGAACTGCATACTGCACTGGAAAAACTGGTTTGAGTGGCATTGAACGTGCGCGAGTCTTCGGTCACAGTCAGCGCCCGGAAACAATCTTGTAACTTTGTCAGGCGTTGCAGCCGGCGAAGCATGGTGAGGGTAATGCCGGTGATGGTGGTGAGCAATGAATGGGTCATGCACGCATTCATTCGTCTGCTCTCTCTCTCTCTCTCTCTCTCCCGATTTCGGATCAACTCCAGGCAGCAAGGTGCCATCACATGGCCTCAGGTTCTACTCTATCCTGTCGCCACTGCGCCCGTCTCGTTGGAAATGCCTAGCGCAACTCGCACACATTTCCGTCGACGGTGGGGGTGCTACATAGTTACATATTCGCCGGCTTATGTAACTGTGCGCCGCGCCAAACCCTCTACAGCATGTACATTCACAGTACTCCGTATATAGGTACATATATGAGACGCTGGGATTTATTCATCGTCTCACCCTGCAGACACGCAGCGTGGGCGCGGGCAGGCTGCGAACGGTGCGTCCCTGCCCACGGCCTGCCTGCTGCTCTCGCGTGGTGCATCGGCGGGCCTCTAGCGCCCGTAGCCCCCGGGCCCCACCAGCGAATCCGGCAGCCGCGCAGACCTCCATGGCCGGCCCTCCCAGTGCCTCCACCCTTCTCATCAAATCCTTCCCACCGTGCCATCTGTTGGGCATTGGGCGCCGACTGGCAAATCCTGGCCCTTTGGTGCCTGGCATGAGGCCCTCTCGCTGCTAGGTAGCCAAAAGGCCTCCCGTGGCTCAGGCCTGCCGTGACTGCATCGCCTCCGCCTCCAATCGCCAGGCATCGCCGACCTGCGCGTTGGTCGCATCAGCCTCTCTACAGCGATGCTACCGGCATTTCGTCAGCAATGGCAAGCCGCTGTCTCACATGACCCAGAGCGTTCTGCCGGGCGAAGATGCGAAGATGCGAAAGCTGGCCTTGAAGCCTTGACCACGACAAAGGCACCCTCACTAACAAGGCGCGGGCTCGAGCGCCGCCTGCTCGTGATTGCTGCCCATCGAGTCTGAGACATGGTTGTGCCCGCCGCGAGGACCACCCGACTCCATCGACATCCGGTACTTCTCTGGCCCTCCTGGCGAGCAAACCACTCTCCATAGGACCCCAGGCACCATGGCGGCCGGTTTGCCCTTCCTCTCCAGGCTCAGGACACACCGGTCGTGGCAGGGGTCTGCTCACGACGCCCCCGGCCGGGGACAGGCACACCTCCGTCCGCAGGCTGTGCAATTCACCGCTGCGCAGCCATAAAACAAATGGACCCCAATGCGCCCGCATCATGTTCATGCACCCCTGTGCTGCCCATGATTGCGCCCTGGCATTGGTGTCTTGCCTGCGCGCCGTTTCGCGACTCGTTAGCAAATTCCTTGCGCGCGTCCGCTCATTGCGCGCTTTTTCCAGGCTACACTCTGCGCCGCATTTCACTTAAAACGTCCCTTTCGCCCAGCAGGGCTGCGTCTTGCTCCCAAAGCCGACACACTCCCGGCACCTTGCTTCTGCATATCATCCTCTTTATTCTTGTCCCGTGCCCTTGGCCTCTCTGACTCTGCTCTTCCTGATATGCCCCTCTTTGTCTGACGAGTCGACGACTACTATTTGTAACTTGTCTCAGTTGGGTCGTCACCTGCTCCTCAAATATCTTCAGTACCCATCTTCACCGTATCCCACACGTCCGGCAAATCTTCCACTTTGCTCACTGCTTTCTGGTCTCCATTCCATTGGAAGAAAAACATACATCCTGTCATCACCACCCCCTTGAGTCAACACGACCAAGTCGCCATTCGAAACACATTTCGCCGAAGCTGACCCCAGGCCACGACGCCAGACTGGCTCCTCTATCTCACTGAGTAGTCTTGTGGGTGTAGGCGACGACACATTCCACCACCGCCACAGCAACTACATCTCATCACCCCACGTCGTCGACACATCGTCGCCACCATGTGTCGAATTGAGGAGCGTGTTTACATCAGTGCCGGGGGCCACCGGTCCATGTTCGAGGAGCGCTTTCCGTGTGACAAGTCGCGGAATGGAAAGCTGTGCCCCGCAGTAAAGAGGAAGACTTCAGAGTACCACACAAAGAGTGGGTCCTTCTCTCGCGATAACACACCATCGCCGGGCAATCCACCGACCCCTACTGGCACCGGCGCATATGTCGTACAGCAACGTCGACCATCCAGCAGCGGTGGGCGTCCCTCCACTCGTGATGGGCTCAAGACCATCGCGCCGGGCATCACCATCAACTTCAATTCGAAGAAAGACGGCGGGAAGATATACTCTGGTGTGACAGTATCTACCAAGCCTCATAAGCGTTCATCGCTCATCACCAGCCCTATTGGATCGGGTGACCTCATTGACGACTTCCCAGGTTCGGATGGCTCGCATACTATCCGGACTGGGTTTCCGGATGCTCCCTTGCCTACACCAACCGCATTCGGACACCCCGACAGCTACATGCCTCCTTCACCTCACGCCTATCACCATCGCCAAACGTCATCAACATCGTCGTTCAATGCCCCAAGCCAAGCACCCTCGCTCTATGTCACCTCAGACCCCGACTATGAGTCGCCGGATAGTCGCCGCAGCGCAAGGCATCCCCCCACCATCGTTCAGCATCAAATTCCTGCCATGACTCCGTCCTCTCCATCACGTGCGTCTGCCATGAAGCCGTCTGTGCCATATCGCACGTCGGTCGTTGCTCCACGAGCCTCTGCTCATGATGCATATGCGTCTGAAAACCTGTTCCCTCTTGATCATGGCGATTTAGCTGATCGTTCTGCATCGTCCCATGCCAGTTCTGGCGCAGCCGAGACTACTCGCAAGAGCAAAGATCGGGAGGAGCGGCGTAGAAAGCACGAGGACGAGCGTAGACGAGAGGATGAGCGGAGTCGGCGGTTCGCTGAAGACGCCGCGCGGGAGAATGCTAAGCAGGTCCGATTCGAGCTTGATCGTCCAGCAGCAAGGGAGCGCGAGAGAGCCGAACAAGCCTATGCTGCGAAGGAGAAGGACCGAGCTCAGGCTAGGGAAGACGCCCGACGACGCGATGAAGATGCTCGACGACGGGAGCGGAAAGAGCGCGAGAAGAAGGACCGTGAAGACGAAGAAGCTAGGCAGCACAAGAAGAAAGAGCGTGAGGATGAAGAGGCCAGGCAACGCAAGAAGGAGAAGTCGAGATCGTCGACAATCAAACAAGAGGCCAAGCCTGCACCACGGACACGAAGGGCATCCATGACTCAGGATCAAATTGTAGAGCAACGGCATCTTCTAGCGGCAGAGCAACGCCGCATGGAAGACGAGAAGCAAGCTGCGATAGCTCGTGAACGGGATGAACAAAACGCCATCCTCCGTCAGCAACAAGACACTCGCGAGTACTTTGATCCACGCGGTGGTAACCGTTCACTTGATCGCCGTGGGTCAATCTCACGACAGCCTCCACCTATGCCCCCAGCCGGACTAGCTAGAACTAACAGCCATCGCCGCACTAGCATCCACCAAAGCAACCCACCCATCATCAACACTCAAATCACACAAGACTACTCCACCCGCCCTCCCCCTATCCGCCAAAAAACTGGCCCACCCGTCTCCTTCCCCTCAAACTTCAACCAAAACCAAGCCTACGACCGCCCCCCACCATCCACACGTCGTCCATCATTCGCACAAGATCCCCCTCCCCCTTCTGCCCGCATCCGCCGCGACTCGGGCGCCAGCACCACTGTCAATCCTTTCCTGCAGGACCCCATGGGCCTATCACCATCCCTCGCATCCTCTGATCCTTGGGATGTTCGCAACGTCCAGGCTGCGCTTCCCCAGACAGGTGGTCATCGTCCGGTGCGCGAAGGGCGCTATCATACACTGCAGCAGCGAGGTCAGGAGGTTATTAATCGGTCGGTTGGGCAGGCGCAGGCACAGGCTGCGACGCGGGCTTTGTATGAAGATGTTGGGGTTTTTGATGATGACGATGAGGATTCAGGGGAGGGGGGGTTTGGTGGAGGGTATAAGGGGGGGAGGAGACGGAAGTAGTAGGTTGAGTTGGGGTTAAAGGTGTTGGAAGTATGTCTTGTTATGTTAGGGGAGTGGGATTTCTTTGGTTTCATCTTTTGGACTTGGCCTTGGCTTTGGATAGATGGGTGTTTTGGTTGCTTCTTTTGGCGGACTTGTTTTGATACCCAGTTTCTTTTTTTTTCCTAGTTGTACCCCCCCAAACCCCCGCCCCCTTACCTACCATCAATCGCTTTCTCAGCACTTGGCCCTCATCTATCATATTACATAGACATACCCCCAGTTTTTTGCTTGCATCGCATGTTTAGTATGGCTGTGCATTAATCAAAAATAAAATAAAAGTCTAGAGGGGCCCAGTGGGGCCTCATTCACTTTCTTATTCAAGTTGGAAAAACGCCTTTTTTAACACTTTTTTTCTTTCTGTTTCAAGTATAAATGTAAATGTGAATGTAAGTGTAAGAGTAAGACTAAGTTATTCTTTCAAGGTTATGTTTTGTTTCTTTATAAACTCCCCCCTTTTTTTTTCTTTTCTTCTTTTTTTTTTTCTTTTCTTCTTTTTTTTTCTCTTTAAAACAGAACACTCGGATGGAATTTTAGAGCGGGTTTTAGGGTTGTTGTTGTTGTTGTTGTTGTTGTTGTTGTTGTTGTTGTTGTTGTTATTGTTGTTGTTATTGTTGTTGAGGCGAGGGGATCTAGAATTTAATTTAATATGAAATGTACTATATATAACGTACTTTATAAGCGAGCGGGCCATACAAGCGAGTGGGCCACCTAACCAACTTTGCGCACCTCTACACCTTTGATCAACTATGGCCCCCCCTAACCACACCCAAAAGGGCTCTTGTGAGCCTAATATATACCTTGCAATCTCAGCTCTTAATCAACGCCAAATATTAACTGAGAGATCTGCTGCCCAGACGTACGAAGTCTCCCGAGCCACCCTCCAACGCCGACGCGCTGGGACGCGCGCCCGACGCGATTGTCAGCCCAACTCAAAGAAGCTCACCCAGGTAGAGGAGGAGGTAATAGTCTATCATATACTTGACTTGGACCAACGTGGATTTGCGCCTACCTATGCAGCTATACGCGATATGGCTGATAGACTGCTGGCTACGCGTAGCGCAGGCCAGGTTGGCGTCCACTGGGCGCGCAACTTTGTCAAGCGTACAGACAGTCTTACAACGCGTTTCAATCGAGCGTACGACAGACAGAGGGCTCTGTGTGAGGATCCTGTCCTTATACAAGGCTGGTTTAAGCTTGTAGAGCAGACGAAGGCCAAGTATGGCATCTGTGATGAGGACGTATACAACTTTGACGAGGCTGGCTTCATGATGGGGAAGATTACAACTCAGCTTGTCGTAACAGCGTCAGAGAGGAGAGGCAGGCCAAAGGCTATCCAGCCTGGTAATCGTGAGTGGGTGACGTTGATTGCGGCAATCAACTCAGCAGGCTGGTCAGTCCCACCATTCCTCATCTTTGCTAGCAAGTATCACCTGTCAGCCTGGTATGAGGAGGCAGAGATTCCACGCGACTGGGCAATAGCTGTTAGCGACAATGGCTGGACAAACAACGAGATAGG